>QEPC01012145.1:1782867-1813261 GCA_003113815.1 Sphenodon punctatus
AGCCCAGGAGGGGGCCTGAAAAGGAAGTTGGCTGAGGTATGGAAGCAGGGGGAGCTCTTCCTCAGAGAGACAGTGGGACTTTTTACACACACCTTAAAGTGCTCGTCTTTCAGTCTTCTGGGTTTACAAGTCCACAACTAAGTTCCGGATGCATTCTTCACACACATGCTGCCCTGAGGCAGTTCCTGGATGCATTCTTCACACAAACACTGCCCTGGGGCAGCCTAAAGTAGCTGTAGCTGTAGACATTAGGGGCTGCCATGGAAACCAAGTTACCACAGCTGCCTGGAGCAAAGCAGTTTACCAGGAGAACGTTTTACACATAAAAGTTCTGGGAGAAGTTCTATGCAGAAGTTCAAAGAGTCAGATGTTTAAGATCTGGGTGAGTGATTCAGACACACAGAAAGTTCAGGTTGTAACAGCAAACATGCAGGAGAAATGTGTGTGTAAAAACACCCACTGTGAAAGGTACCAGGGTCAGAGAACTGTGCCTGACCTAGGGACACTTGTGAGCTTGTGAATCAATAAAGACAGTGTGGAAGAGATTGAGTGGTGTGACTGCTGGGTGGCATCCTACAGGTCCTTGCAAATGTAACCCTCCTTCCCTACTACACACACCCCTGCAACTGGAGGCAGAGGACAGCTCAGTCCCGAATTTTAGGTACCAAAGCTCTAGCCTACTGTAACTCTGTTGGTTCTGGGTAGGAAGATAGTTCTATGTGTCTGCACAAATGAACAAAGAAAAGGCCACTGAGAAAAAAGCAAGCGCAGAATCAGGCCTGGCATCCACATGTCAATAACCTTGAAAGGTCTATGACTGTCATTCGCTTCCTACTTTGACCACCTAACGTTGGTATAAACCCATCATCTTTGGTGAAATTACTCTACATTCACCCTTATAGAGAAGAGTGATGCCCTACTGTTGTTGCTGTTCTGAGGTTTCAGAGGAAGAGACAAAAACAGGCATTTTAGAAGGGTTTTTTTCTTTCGTTTTGTCCAGCAACTTTCTTGGCAGTAACAGAAACTAATTTCCTAAAGGGATGTTTTCAGTTATATGGGCAATCAAAGCAAAAGGGGGTGTCCACTAAGCAAGCAGTACAATCAATGAATAAATCAAAGGCAAACAGAAGGACTGCTGAATATGTTCCCAATGAGCATGAAACACAAGTTGCATGTATATATACAAAAATAAAAGTAAATAATCTTTATAGCACAAAAGACAGTCTTTTCTGCTATAAAGATTATTTACTTTTATTTTTGTATATACATGCAACTTGTGTTTCATGCTCATTGGGAACATATTCAGCAGTCCTTCTGTTTCCCTTTGATTCAGTTATATGGACAGCATTCATTAAGTTAACACACTGGACATACGAGTCTTGGATACTTAGCTGCACTATTTCTTCAGACATTGTATTGATTGGTGCAGTATAAAAACTAGGTAGGTAGCAACAAGAAGCCTCACTGTTGATCTGATTCCATTTTTGCAAATTCTTTTTCTTTGGGGAAATTATACATTGTTTGTTTGGAATGTGCCTGATATGGAACAGTAATGATCAGAGATGGATCTCTGCCCCAAGGAGACTACAAACTAGAATGGACAAGGGGAGAGGCACATAGTGAGGGACAGTAATACATCCATGAAGTTGAGAAGCTGAAGGTGCACATACTTGGCTTAGTTACAAAGGAGGAGGGGGATCCTGAAGGATGAAACAGTATAAGGAGAAACATAAGTAAGCAATCTATGAGAATGGGGAACTAAGGAAAGCCTGACAAGAATAGGTAGGTTTTCAGGATGGAGTTGAAGGCTGGGATTGCTGGCACTATATAAAAGCTTATAATAATAATAATAATTTATTTATTTATTTATTGCGTAGCCTTAGCTATTGCAAATGATTACAAATATTACAAAATCAACATCATCAAATATTGTGCATACAAACCAAAGTATAAACAATATACAACTATAACAAATAATGAACTACACTTTACAAATCCATGTTACAAAAAGGTATATCCTTCCAACCCCACCCCATGGAGGCCAAACCAAAGAAATTTGTCCTTAATTGTTAGAGTCCTGCCGTTACTGGGATCACAACCCCTGTTTGTGCCAGATTCTCCAGGAAACTTCGTCTCAAAATTGTTGCTTGATAAGCAAACTCCACAACTTGCCCAGTTAAAGTGGTATCCACTGGAAACAGCAGCTTTCGGAGTATTTTAAATTGGGGTATCTCTTGGAGATCTGCCAAATATTTGGCTCTTAGACCTTCAAAAAAAGGGCAGAACAATAGAATGTGTGGCACCGTATCGGGAGTCCCCCTGTCGCAAAGAACACACAGTCTCTGCTCATGGGGAGTTCCCTTATATCTACCTTCCAGATAGATGGAAGGGAAAGTGTTACATCAGAGTCTGGTAAAAGAGAATATCCTGGAGGTGTCCAGCCATCCAAACAAATAACTTACACGAGGAAGGGTTGGGTGATAAGGAATATATTCCGGAGTCACTCTCTGAGAGTCCAGGAGGGCCTTTTCTGACTGGAGCATCTGGTCTCTCAGTCTCCTCTGTACCATTTTCCTAAAAAGATCCGGGCCCACCTTCACGAGTACCCCACTGGAAAAACCAATTTTTTAAATCTCCAGCCTTACCCTATTAAGTCACGTGTCCAATAATCCTGCCTTTCGGGCCATACATAACAACGAACCATCCCCCTCCATTAAAGACATTATTTTTGTCCAAAGATTGGCAACTTGCTGGAGAAGCACTGTGCGAACCGGCTGGATTCCTGTTTCCATCCTCAGCAAAACCTGGGGAGTACCCCTCGGGAGACCCAATATGGAAGCCAAAAATCCATTCTGTATACTCTCTAATTCCTCCAAAAAATCGAGGGCCCAGATTGGTGCAGCATACAGGGCCTGATTTAAAACCTTGGCCCTATATAAACGCAGCGCTGGTTCGACCAGCTTCCCCCCCGCACCCGGCAAAAATAAAATTTCAAAATTGCCAAGGCAGACTTCTTAGCCTGGAGTTTGGCTAGATCATAATGGGTCCTCCAAGATGGAAAAGAGGAAAAGATCACTCCCAAGTATTTAAAGGAGGAGACTTGTTCAATCGATTAGCCTCTTATACTCCACCGATGTATGTCTGCTCTTCTGCAAGGACCCACAATCAATATTTTTGTTTTGGAGTAGTTTATTTTTAACAACTCTTGTTCGCAATATTCACCAAAAAGGGCAAGCTGTCTCCTAAAGCCCACCATGGTTTCGGATATTAACACAGTATCATCTGCGTACAAGAGGATTGGCAACCGACTTTTTCCCACCAAAGGGGCATGAGAGTCCACCATTTTCATGTGGCGGACAGCATTGTTCAAATAAAGATTAAATAAAGCCGGTGCCAACAGGCAACCCTGCCTAACCCACTTTCAACTGGGATGACCTTGGTAAGAGTCCCAAAATGCCCATGCCTCACTTGTAGTGAATTCCCTGAGTACAGCTTTATCATTAGGTAAAGGAGTCTAGGGTCTATTGAGGAACCGCTTAACTTGGCCCATAGACGCTCTCTGTTCACTAAATCAAAAGCTTTTTCCAAATCGACAAAACAAAAATATAACTTCCCCTGAACAGCTGCATATTTCTTAATCAATGCAGCAATTGTCAAGATATGATCCATTGTGGCCCTACCCTCGCGAAATCCAGCTTGTTCTGGTTCTATCGCCCCTGACTCCTGTATCCAGGACTTCAGTCTGCCCAGCAAGAGTTTAGAATATAATTTCTCAATAATGCTGAGCAGACTGATTGGCCGGTAATTGCACGGAATAGTCACATCTCCCTTTTAAAAGGTAGGTATTACAATACTTTTTAACTAGGAGTTAGGTATCTCGCCGGTATCATTAATGGTTGAGAAAAGGGGGGCCAAAAGATTAGTCCACCATTCTGGGAAAGCTTTTATTATTTCTGCCGGCACTCTATCAGGGCCCGGTTCCTTACCCATCTTGAGTGATGCAATCAAGATCCTAACTTCCTCTGGTGAAACTGCCAGTCATTTCTCAAACCGATTACATAAGTCAAGTTGCACTGGCCTAGGTATTGTAGATGCAGATGGGTCAGATGAAAACAACTTACTAAAAAATGTCTCCCATTCCTGGGTAGTAATAGAATAATCACTAACTAGACCCCCCTTCCATTGCATAGAATGAATCAATTTCCAGAACTTGTTGTTATTTTTCCCCACTACAGCCTGGTGAAGTTCCAACCATAATGCTTTTTGAAAGGCCAATTTTTTCTTAACTAGAAGATTCCTGTAAAATTTACGTTGGACCTGGAGCTGCATCGGGGTCCTAATCAAGGAAGCGTTCCTTAATCTCCTGGTTAAATATCTAAGATGACCCCTAGCAGCCCTACACTCTCCATTGAACCAGAACATTGGTTTTCCCAAGCCATTCCCTCTACCCCTCTAAGGGGTCATAATAATTAATTCAGGCTCCATTAACTCCATCAATCTATCGAACCATCCCAGATCTCTCTGGTGCTGGCCCATCCCCTTTTCACAAAGCCTCGTAACCTCTGGGACCTTGATAAAGTTCTCAAAAGTCTCAACAAGGTCCCTGGGGCACTTGAGCCTAATTAATGGCTTCTTGTCATACCTGGAGGGGGAAGGCAGATTTTGAGAGACAACCACTCCCTCAAATTCTACTAACGGGCACAATTCCAATACAATGGGAAGATGGCATGTATCTGGTCTTAAAAGGACCTGGAATGTCAGAACCCTTTTTAATGTTAGTCGATCAATTAGAAAATAATCAATCAAGCTGGAACCGTTATAGGAGTGGAAGGCAAAATTACCTTCCCTATCACCCATGACCCTCCCATTAACGATTACCAGGTCTAAAGCTTGAATAAATTCCTCCATAGCCCTACTTCCAGGTCCAACCACTATATCCTTAGAACATCGAGGAGGGATTGGGGAGTTACACAGGGTCTCTTCCAAAAGTACCTTTGCCAAACCATCATCTGGGTTCCCCAATCTGGTATTAAAATCTCCTGCCAAAATTAGCACTGCGTTAGGATGATTACTCAGTGCCCCCATTATTAAGCTAGACATTTCCACCCATAATTCTTCTGCATAATAAACAGACTTTATTGGGGGTACATATACATTCCCTAAGAGTAGCTCTGACCCATCAGAGAATAAACAAAACAATAACATAAAATTGGACTTAACTGTGGCCAAGATCTTTACTTTGGCCTTCAAGGCTTGTGCTACCATAATTGCAAGTCCCCCACTTGGTCTTCTGGAGGTATTAGCTGGCGTAGCTGGTAAACAGAAACTTTCAAATCCTGTGATGCTAATACAGGCAAGATTATTCACCAACCGAGTCTCTTGTACGGCCATTATCTCAAAATCGGAATCTCTCAAAAAGGCCAAAAAATCTATATCAATACAACGTGCTTTCCAGCCAGCTATGTTCTATGATAACAATTTCCAAGAGGTTTTATTCCTGGTCGTATTAATCTCCCTCCCACCATAAGGATTAGAGAGGGAGCCATCCAACTCCCAGCTACTAGAATCTACTAGGATAACTTCCTCTGGTCCCTGGCCTTTTTCCTATCTTCGAAGGAAAAGACCCTAGGAAGAATCCGTCCTCTCTCCACTTGCTCAGTAGGGCCTGCTGTTACCATACCCTGCAATGCCAAGTCTGAATCTCCCAAAGGAGGTCCTACAAAGGCCAATCCTGATGGAGCAGAAGTCTGGCCAATAATAATAATGGAGGGAGCAGAGAGTATGTGTTCAGAGCGGGAGTTCCAGGCACAAAGGCAGCATAAAAGAAAATGAAAAGACGGTTTAGGGAGCAGATGACTCGTTCTGGGAGGGAGGGGGGTGTGAGGATGGCGGCCGAAGAGAAGCAAAGTTCCTTGGCAGGAATGTAGTGGGAAATGAGGGCAGAAAGTTAGGGAGGACTCGGAGCAAGGCCATGAAGAGCTTTGAAGGGGAGGATAAGGATCCTGCACTGGATGTGAAGGTGTCAATGGAGGGGAGAAAAGAAGGTGCTGAACATGATCAAAGTTGTGGGCAAGATGAATAATCTTAGCAGTGGAGTCTTGTGCCTTTCAATGTTGTCCATCATCATGGTAAATTTTTGCCATTAGCAGCTAGGTCTCACAATGCATTATTTCTAAGCAAGCACCAAACCCAGCTGCAGTTATCCAAGCATTTCTGTTGTTTTAATGCAAAACATAAGTGGCAAATTCCATGAAACATGGAGGCACTGCAGATTTTTCCAATAGCAAAAGCATAAAAGTTCTTATCAGTCCCAAACATGATGTAATGGAACAGCACTCTGACTCTGTCTTTTATCCTTTTCCCCCAGGGAAGGAAGATAGTTAAAAGTTAGTGTCTATTTTTCTGACAGCTGTCCAGTCTCATCCCAATGTTACACTAAGCAGAACTGTGTTTCTCAAATTAAGACAGCTCTATTAGCCTATAATTAGTTTAGATGACCAGAAACAGGGGAAGGTCTTTTAAGTGAAGTTCTATATACAATGACCAAACTATGCACAGTGAATTTGGTTTATTGCAACTGAGTGTTATTTGTATGGATTGCAAAATCTATGCTCTAGAGTTCAGTAGTTTGGTCCATACATTAACTTGCGATTTCATAAAGCAAAGTCTTGAGCAAAACCAACAAAAGAAAAAACAAAGAAAGTAGTTTTATGAGAGTGCTTTCCTGTAATTAATCAACATAATAGTCCTGAATGTTCATGTAACTGCCATTAGATCTTTTCATCCACCTCACTCTCCTGCAACCAAATATTGGCAAAATGTTTCTAATAACCTGCAAGGTGCAAGAGTAACCTCCAGGTGGAAAAAAAACTTAGTGTAAGCAGAACTGGCTTGGGCAGACCTAGGAGGAATTAGTAGGGGATTCCGGTCAGCATCTCAGCTAAGATAAATTCTGGGGCACACACTGAATTTAGACATCTACCTCTTTAAAGGTACTCTAAAATCTGTCCATCAGCTAGGTGAAAAAATGGGTTCCAGTCCCACTTTAAACTCAGATCCAACTAATACATCAGATGTAAATGTCAGATCCAGTTTAAAGTTGGGCTGGAAATCGGAGTGCCTCACTCACATGCAACAGCGATCCAGGGATTATCCGGAGCTGTTTATACAGCTTCCAGGGCCCAGCAGACTTCGGAGTTTAGCAGAGTTACATGTGAGTTCACCCAGCATCACCAACCCACGTGAAGGAGAGACTGACAAATTGAAGTAGGAGTCTGCCATAATCACATGTCAGATGGCTGGATAATACTGTCTAAATAATTTCTCAAATGAGATTTCTGGATTACTTTCTAAACCTTTCAGATAAATCCATCACAGGCATTTATATATGAGCCTGGGGAGTGGAGATCCAAATCTACTATCTCAATCATTTTGTTAGGGATGATAAGGAGAAAAGCCCACACACCAATCAAAAATAGAACCAGGCCTTAGCCCCATACAGCAAATTGCACTGATTTTACAGAATTGATTTCACTGTTTGTTAAATTCATGCAGTCCTCTTTTATGGGCACTGGCACAGAGCAGATGAAGCATCAGTGCATGTGGGAAATGGCTGTTCATAAAGTGCTGTTATATGCACATAGTTTCGGATATAATCTGTTCATGTTGCCTTTGTAGATACAGAATTTCCAGACAATTTGATTTTGATTTTTTTATATATATATATACAAACAGAAGATGCCAGTGCCCCTTTGGCTCACCTAACTCCTAATCCAAGTGTCCAAATGTGGAGTATTCATCATTTAATATACCTACCGAATGTAAACAACTGAAAACTTGGGTAATATTTTCAATGGTACAAATTTGTTTTCCGCAATCTCCCTGTCCCTCCTCTGCACGCTCAAACTGAACCAAACAAACTGATCCTAGTCCAGATACAGAAGCTTCCATTAGAAACATCTGCATTGCCCACAATGGGTAAAAACAAATGTGACAGCTGCACTGTGGTGACCTGACCCAGCCCGGTGAGGAAAACCACAGAGGAGACAGTCTGGGCTGGGTCGGGGCATTGAACAGATGTGCACACGGGCAGGGTGCGAGGGAGGGTGGAGAAACACGACCGTGTGGCTGGACCCACCCCCACGCTGCACCTAGCCCCCACCCGATGATGGGCAGCCATGGCAGACCCACCCCCACAAAGATGATAGCCTGCTAAGGCCTACTTTGGCCTGATCAGGTTGGCCTTAGCCTGGGGCTGTCACCTCGGAGGTTTTCTGGGCTAGCCATCGACATCAGGGACAACATCTGGTGGCACCTGCACAGATGTGCAGGTGAGGTCCAGTCCAAAGCGGGCCACTGTCACACCTGTTTTTACCCAATGTTGCAAAATGTCAACAACGGAATAACCCTTAATTATAGCATGAAAAGTAGGAATAAAAGCAGAAGAGCTTCAGAAATGACTGACGCATTCAGCTTGAATCTTTTAAAAAAGAAATCCTAGATATTGAAGATTTATATGCACAAGATGTGAAACTCACTAGTCTATGGGAGTGGAGTCATTTATTTTAATGAGGTCAGGACTGCACCCAAAAACTACTGCAGTAGAGTACATAAAGAATATTATAGAAAAATTATAGATTATGGAACCTGTTATGCATGTAAAAAGGATCCTGGCAATTGTATAGATATGTAAGAAAAGACACATGGATTCCTTCTAACTACTGACTATGTTATTAATAAAATTACATGTTTGTCATAAATAGTTGCAAAAAGCAACTCATTAAATTGTCTGAACCATGCCACCACACGACCATGCTGTAGTACTAGTGGTACATGGTCATATGGTGCCGTGGGTTAGTAAACTGAATGAGTTTCAGTAGAATTAAAGTTGGTAAAATAAGGCCAGAAAGCAGGCACAGTATATAGCTCAAGTGCTTAAGTGAGTAAAAACACCACTGACTGTACTAGCAGTTTTTAAATTTACCCTGAAAACTGGAGGCCGTAAGAAAGTAACAAGTATTCAGAGAATAAGGAAGTAACATGTATTATGATGATATTATTAAATCAAGATGAACTACCAAGTGTGAACTGAAGTACCAGGCTCTAGTTTGAAACTAGCACATATGCAGCTGGTAGTACAGAAGCCAGTTTCTGTTTAGACATCGGCTAGGTGGAGTAAGGCAGGACCAGGGTGTGACTCAGGGTGGAATCAAACAAGACAATAGCCCACATTAGCTTTCATCAGGCATGTTCCCGTGTGCCCATCTACTAGGCGTCCACCACATGGCCTCCATGTGGCCACCACAGAGCTGCTACTCACGGCAGAGTCCAGGGACATTGCAGACCCACCATGTGGGCCAATTGGGGCTAATGGGTGCCCACAAGTCCATGTCTCATCAATTAGATTTGGCCGCAGTCTCACTGGCATCCAGGTCCGCCACCACATAGAGTCCCACCTAGTGTGCCCAGCCAGCTCAGAGGCAGGGAGGGAGACGGGGTGGGGGGGATCTCTAGCGGCCACAGGGAGGGAGATCGCTAGCGTTACTGGTGGAAGCTGCTACAAACACATGAAATATGGGCAGGAGGCTGCCCATTTATTATTCTGTATGCATTAAACATGTGATTGAGGGGTGCACAGACCGAACATAGACTACAGCGGGCAATCTTCTCATCTGATAACACCCACAACTGAGATCATTCTGTTTCAGTACTCTGGGGCTCAGTTGCTCAGGTGCATAGCTATAAGAGGTGCAAGAGCGCCAGGGCCCATGAGCCTGAGCAGGTCCACACACGTGGCAGGGGAGAGGGAGAGGGTGGGTTAGAGTGGGCATGTTGTCCTGGCATTGATTATTTATTATTACATTGTATTTTATATTCTATTCTAGTTTTGTATTTTTATGTGTGTTTTATTTTATTGTGCTTATTTTCTTGTTGTATGCTGCCCTGGGTCGCCAGGGGTGAGAGGAGCAGGATAAAAAGAAATGTAGAGTGTATATGAACACAAGCTTTTACAAAAAATAAAAAATAACACACTGCAACAGCTTCACCACAGCATTTGCAGCACGAAGGATGCTTTTAAATGGACAGCTGCCCAGTTCTGCCTGTACTGGCCCACTTCACCCCCAGGCTGGCTGGTCTGCTTAAAAGTGCCCGTGCCAGATGTGCAAGCTCCGGAGCAACCCCACCAATGGCACTCTGGAACATCCCAGAGCACTGCCGGTGGAGCAGGCCAGCCAAATCCAGGTCACCGACCTGGGATGCAGCTGCTGTCCACTTCAGCTCCGTGCCCAGTCGGCTGTTGTCCCTGACAGCATCATAGAGTTGTGGGCGCCAGCCTAGAGTGTCGGCAATCGCCCACAACTCTATGGGGGTAGGGGGGCACCACACCAGCGAACCGCAGGCCAGGGAAACCTCCAGGTCCATCTAAAGCAGTCCAGGCAGGGCTGGAAGTGGACAGATGTGGGGGTGCACACCCAGAGTAGTTCAGGGGGCAGGCAGCCTCTGCATCTGTTTGTTTACACCAAAAGACCAAGCAATGCTGTATATCATTTGATTGTCTCCAATTCATGTGGAGACTTCAGAATAGTGAGACTGCCTCATCCTCAGTTAAACAGAAAAAAAACTAGAGCTGAAACCCAGTCTCCATTTTTATTCATAATTCACCAGGAATTGTGGTCCCAAGTTCCAAATTTCCAAGTTCTGAAGTTTTGAGGACCAAGGCCGGTCCCCAGAAAACTTCAGAACCCTTTATCTAGTGATGGAGACGTAATTGCACGGGTGACTAGAGTGACCCAAATGGTTGACCCTAGCTTTTCTGAGCTAAGAAACAAAATTGAGTGTCATATTTGGCAGGCAGGGAGATATGGAAGGGGACAGGTGAGTGATGGACAAGCCAGAGGACAGTTTTTGATTGACTGGCAGAAGCAAAATAAAAGTGGTCATAGGACCATTTCCCATTGTCTTTGGCTGTGTGCTACACTGCTGATCTGTAAGTATTTTTGTGGGCGGGGGGGCTGATTTGTCCTGGCCTGTTCACAGGGGCAATGCTGGGGGTTACTTAGCCACCATGCCATGATTTTTTTAAAAAATAAGTGGGTGCTACACTGCTGCCTGCTGCTTGCACTGCTTGGCACCATGGAGGCCAGAGGGATCTGCTTGCTCCACTTCCCCTGGACTGGGCTGTCCATGGGGGCAATGCTGGGGGTTGCCAGTGCCACGTGCTTAATATATTTTTAAGTGAGTGCTGCTTGCACTGCTTGTTGGCACCAGAGAGGGATCACTTTTGCTGTGGTTTTTGTGGGCTCTGTACTTTGGCTGTGGGTTCAATTTTGCCAAGATGTGAGCAGCTGGGACACAGGAAGGATATTTTCTTTCTTGTTAATTTATAGCTAGTTTATAGTTATCTTTCTGGTTAATTTTTAGATTTCTGAGTTCCGAGGATTTCCAAGGTCTGAAGTTCCAATTTCCAGGTCCTCGAAAAAAGTTCCAAGTTCCTGCTGAGGACCTGGTCCCAGTGCTTGGAGCCTCGGAAATCCTCACAAGCACTCAGTTCGCCTATTCAGTGCAGCCCTAAAATTCCTTTCTAATCACATGGGAAAGGGAAGTGTTACAGAGATCACCATCACCATATGAGAAGACTGTTCAATCCCCAGCCAACAGCAAAGGGGAACAGCCATGGGCAGTCTCCCCAGACTTTAGGCTCTGGAAAGAGGTGGAAGCAGGAATAATATCTAGAAAGTAGGAATAATAATATCTGGAATAGGATCACTGGGGTAGAAGGGACCTCAAGGACCAAATCATAGAATTGTTGGAGTAGAAGGGACCTCAAGGGCCATCTAGTCTAGCTTCCTGCTCCTTCTCAGAAGCCAGAAACATAGCAATATTAGGGCACAATGGGACAGTCACTTATTTTCTTGGAATAAACTCCCAGGTTGCACAGTGCATACATCACTTAGAAGGATGAGTTCACCACAGCACCAGGCTAGGTCGTCATTTATGACTTCCAAACCAACACACCTAAAGCAGTTTTTCAGAAGTATCTGCAAAAGGGAGGTGTCCTGAAGTTTGATGAATTGATCCAATACTTAGTCTAACTAGAAAGAGGGAAGTGAATGTGACACATTTAAATTGCAAAGGCTACATTAGAATGAGAAGGCACACACTGGGTTCAAGGATCTTGAAGAGATAACAGAGCAGTGACTAGGAGCACAATCTTCTGCTATTAAAGTCAATGGCAAAGCTCCTATTGATTTTAATTGTGGAGGATTGTCTCATAAATAAATGCATTAACTAGAATGCTGTATAGAACAGCAGCAACAGAATGGGCATTCTAACCTTGTCGCGCCCAGTTAGAGGGAGACAGGGCACTGCAGGGAAAGCTTTCCTGCCTCCGGGCTCCCGCGGACCCCCGGAGCGGGAAAAAGGGTCGGCCGCACCAGATGCAATCCCCGGCTGGGGTTGCTGCAGCAACCCCGCCAGTTCTAATTGGAGGAGCCCAAGTCACATGGTGCACGCCTGAAGGGCGTGTATAAGTTAGGGAGGGGAGAACGAGCTCCAGCCTCACTTGCAGCCGGAGCAACCCAGAAAACGGCAGCTGGACAAGCTGCTGAGCATCCCTGCGAGTGAGACAGCGCGATGGGACAGACCCGAAAGAAGGTGGCTGCGCTGGCGGCAAACAAGCGCCAGCGGGCCGACAGCCAGGTACCCTTCCACAGTCCAATCCCAGAAATGGGGGAGCAAGACCCATTAGAAGGCCCAGCAGGCGAGGGAAGTGTACCCCCGTCTGCAGGGGTGCGTGGGGAGGTACAGGAGGAACGACCCCTGGGGGAAAGATTGGAGGGGTGCAAAGCCCTGCTGAGGGAGCTGCTGCAGGGCCCTGCCCCACTCCCCAACCAAACCCTAGAGACTAATGTGGATCACGCAGGGGGGCCTCGGAGCAATGTGGGTGGGATGGACCAGCCCTCAGCCACCATGCCCACTGGCCTGAGCTACAACCATTTTGCTGGAGGGGGAACATCCGCCTGGAGGCTGCAACATATGGTGGGCGGGGGAGTACCCCCTGTCCACTGCTCCGCAGCAGGCTGCCCTTAGCCAGGCTTCGGGGGCGGGGTCCCGTCACTGGGCATGGGGGCACAGGAGGCCCCCCATGAAGACGAACCCGGCCCCTCCACAGCCCCCCCTCCACTTCGTTGCTGCCCAGGGGTGGGCCGGGGAGCCTTTGCCCCCTTTCTTGTCTGCAGGGTCCACACCTGCAGCCGCCGCCCCACAAGGAGATGACAATGATGATTTGCGCCAGCGAGTGGTGAGGATCGAGAGTGCCATACAAATGCTGGTGCAGCAAAGGACCGGTCAGCCGAGATTGTACCAGGGAGCAGAGATACCATCTCGTCAAACTGCAGGTGAGACTGGACATGTTCCATGGGGGAGGGACGGTGGCGCCGGGTGGATGGCCCAGCCCCCAGGTGGCGCATCTGGAAGGGCAACAACGGCCGCCTCTGGAGCAGTGACCTCCTCCCAGCAGACAGGAGTGGCTGCAGCAAACCAGCTGGTGTGGTGGAACGGGACGTGGGTCGCTGTGCCGGCCCCCCCCTTCCCCAGCGCCCGCTGGTAGTACCAGGATAGCCCCAATCGGGGCACGCCCGGTCTCAGAGCAAAGTACACCCCTGACGAATGCACACCTCTTGCAGGTGTGGTCCCCCACATGCCCATACCCGCTGACGCTGAGCGACGAGGGTGCAGCAACTCAGGTGGCCACAGTGCGCCCATGCCAGCCCCCCCCCCCCCAGTAGGCGGGGGATACACGATGGTATCAGCCCCTACTTCCAGCGACCTGGGAAAAGATCTGGCGAGGGGAGTATGTCGACTTCTTCGCCCTCCTGTTCAGCGACCCCATTGTGGACCCTGCTGAGCAGGAGGAGAAGAAGGATAAGGAGCGCTTCAAATGGCCAAAAGCCGAAAGGAATTGGTCAAATTGGACCGCGGCCTTTTCCATTTATCAAGGGGTTATCATTCAAGCTTACCCGGGCCGGGTCACTGATTTATTGAAATATGCCGACATAGTGTGGCGAGCGTACGAAGCAGGCAAGACCGGGGCATGGCTCTGCTATGACAACGCTTTTTGTCACCGCGCAGCATTTACCCCGGGACTAAGATGGAACCAACATGCCAACGACCTATGACTCAACTGCATGAGCGGATCAGGGAGCGTACCGAGGTCAGACAGTGGGCATCTTCTGGCAAAGGGTACTCCGCTAGCAAAGGGAGTTTTGGATCAGGCAGCGGAGGTGCCCCTGGAAAAGGCCCCAACACCAGTTAAGGCAGCCCAGCTCGAGGCCTCCCTCCTGGACCACCCTGACAGGGAGGAGGTGGCATATGTGGTCACGGGGTTCCAACAAGGGTTTAATATACCAGCCCAGGAAGTGCAACAGCAGAGGGTGGCACCTGAATTATGATTATAATTGATTGAATAAAGAGTGCGGCCATTCAAATCCCAATCTTGTGTCCTGTCTTCCTTCGGTGCGTTGGCAATGGCCTCCGCCTTCCCCTCTCCCATCGGGGGATGGTGGACGGCGGAAGGTGCCTTGTTGCACCCGATTAGAGGGAGACAGGGCACTGCAGGGAAAGCTTTCCCGCCTCCGGGCTCCCGCGGACCCCCGGAGCGGAAAAAAGCGGCGGCCGCACCAGACGCAATCCCTGTCTGGGGTTGCTGCAGCAACCCTGCCGGTTCTAATTGGAGAAGCCCAAGTTACATGGTGCACGCCTGAAGGACGTGTATAAGTTAGGGAGGGGAGAATGAGCTCCGGCCTCACTTGCGGCCGGAGCAACACAGAAAACGGCACCCACCCAACCCTTCCCCTCGCACTGTGGATTATTATCAGCCGCCATAGGGGCCAGGAAGGAATTTTTGCGGAAGCTCAAATCTGACCTAATGGAGTTCCCATTTTTTGCCTTCCTCACGGTGTGGGTATTCGGCCGGATCATTGTCCCTTAGAACGAGGGTGTTTTGTTGTGTTGTTCTTTCATTGTCGCACTCTGCAGGGGTCCAGTACTATAGAATAGTTAGAATAGAATAGATAGGGCGTAAGTAAGAGTCATCTCCTTAAGAGATGGGGAGGCCACTCGCCGGAATGCAGGGTAGGGCAAGTGGTGGGGTAGCCTCCCTGGGAGGGGCGTCGAGCGAGGGCGGTAGGGACAAGTATGGTCCCACATCGGCAGGCGCCTTTATCCTTACTCATGTTTGAGAGTTGTGGTCCCCCTCACCTGTGACCGGGTCACGAGAGGGGGAGACATTATGGACAGTTGTGGGTGGTAATCGAGGGTACATCGGAACCACCCACGGGGTTTTGTTGTTGGTGAAGTTAAGATTCAAGTACTGGACCCATATCGCACTAGGCAATTACCCCCACCTGAATTATGATTATAATTGATTGAATAAAGAGTGCGGCCGCTCAAATCCCAATCTTGTGTCTTGTCTTCCTTCGGTGCGTCGTCAATTTAGTGTCTGCTCCAGTATTATCTAGATGGATTCTCAATATTGAAAACAAGTGAACTAAGAAAGGAATATGGTCCTTTGGGACAAGCAAAGTGGACAGGCTCATAAGGTGCCACAACCAAGCAGCTACAAGAATTATTACCAGGATTACTATGGATATTCACATATTAGTCCCTTTTTAACAGCAACGCACGCTCCAAAAGATTGTGCCCCAGCTCAGAAACTACAAAAGAGCCAAATACTGTTATTATTTCTTTTCAGTCATATAAAATTAGTTCCTTTGTTCCTTCTGAAACACCACTGCAAGTATTATGACACACATTTTGGGGGAGTGGAAGGCAGCTGCCTCATATCTCTGACGGATTAAATTGTACAGATTCAGGGCTTGCTAGGAAGGACAGGGAAAACAAGCCAGTGACTGATATCAGTCACACTTGCTACTGTTCCTCTCATGGATAAATCGAAAAGCAATTACCTGCCATCTGTATATAAGATTTTGGATCAAATGTTGACAACCCACTATATCCCAGTGCACAGGACAAACACTTGCCCACACAATGCACAATCATTGCCAGGTTGCTATATCTAGCATTAGTATTGGTAGGAAAAATGTTGTATCCCTTAAAATACTGAGCATCTGACCTCATATTTGCTCATTGTTCTCAATCCTGCTATTGTTTTCTTTGCCACTTACGTATTTGAGCCAAAATTCCAAGGGGCATTGGAAACTAGTATAATTAAAGTGAGATTGTAAAGTAGCCACTGAGCTCTTTGCCAGTTTTCCATTTACAAAATTCTTAATACAAGATTGATTCCGCAGTTATAGACAGGGGCCCATGTTCAATGTGTTTCCCCTTTATCGTCAATGGGGAAAATGCAGAGAACAGAGGTGCCCGATTATAGGAGTAGCCTCATTGGGTGTAAACAGACAGACAGCAGCTCCACATTTGCCCACACAAGCCTCTGCTACCCCCAGGTTTACCTGTCTACCTGAACATGGAGCAGGCTGTGGTTTAGGGTAGCCATACCTCCCCTTTAAAAGAGAACGCTTATGCAGGAGCACACCTCGTGGAACAAGCCTGCCAAACCCAGGGTAACAGGCAAACACGGGGCTGCTGTCTGTCTGAACAGCCCCCATGAGCCAAACAGCCAGAACGGCTCCCAGAGCGAGTGTGGCCATCTTGGCTCCCCATCCCAGCTCTTAAAGGAATACGCATGAAATCTAAATACACATTGGATCCACACAGGAAGTCTGCAGCCCACAGAAGCGCTGGGAAGACAGAGAAGCAGCAGTGCCCGTCAGCTCCCAAACTGAATTGGCTGCTCTCTGGGCTGTTCAGCTGTTCCTTTCTGTCCTCTCTTCCCCTTTCCCTGTTCATTCTGGCCACTTGATAAAGTCTTCCTTTTGCTCCCAGACATCAGCATTGTATGGATGTCATGGTGTCCCCAGAGCTGGCTGGGTGCTGATGTTTGTCCGCCCCACTCTACCACCCCGGGAGCATGCAGCTCGGCAGGGACTGGGCCGACTCTCGGGTTTGGGCAGCAAGGGTTTAACGGCTGCTGCCGCACCCCATTACCATGGTCGTCAGAGCAACAGCTCCTGGCAAGGAGTGGGCTTCTGGGCAGGGGGTGGGGTAGACGGCAGTGAGCAGCGTGAGCCAGAGTAGGGGTGGGACATTGGCCCATGTGTCTTCTTGACCAAGGGCTTTCCCAAGGCAGGAGGAATGTGTGGTTTCTTTTCATGTCTGCGTGAAGGCCACCAAACCTGTGGGGGCATGTGGCTCCTCCTTAGGACACCCATGTGGCTGTTCAGGGCTCCAGACCACTCTCTGTCCAAAGACATTCATTAATTTCATTGGCCATGCGGATATGAGGAAGCACTAGGCACATTTCACCCCTGTGATCCCTGGAGTCATCACTTTTAATATTTTGATGCTTGGTGGTGTGCTCTTCCCACCAGGTATCAAGCTTCCTTTACTTCAGAACCTTATTCTCTTTGAAATGCACCTTTCCATCTCCCTTCTCAGAACTACCTCTCTTTCTTCCTTTCTTTACCATTCTTTCCCCTCCATCTTCACTGTTCCACCCATCCATCCCAGTCTCTCCCCTTTCTTCTGCACTCTCAAACCTCATGCTTTCCTACTTTTCCTTCTATCCCTTCCAATCACCTGCCCTGCATATAAATACATTTAGTCCTAGCACCACCCTAATTGCTTTAGTTGTATGTTGTAGAGCTAGCAAGAGGTTCTCCAGGCAGCAGATAACATGCAGCTCATAATTGGCTACTAATCCCATTCCCTTTAGTGCAATTCGCATGCATGCTGACTGCTAGCACAGGTGTTATTTGCCAGAGGCTAGTTTTACAGCTCTTCATTGCATATGTTGTGATTGGATAGTGCCTAGAACATTCCTGCCTGGAGCCTTTGTGTGCCACTTTAATATAATAAATAAATAAACCCACACCTCCTAGTCTGTAAATAATCTTCATCTGTTGCACAAGCTCTTTCAATAGTCTACTCAGAACAGTTAACGTTCCTGAAATGTGAATACGCTCAAGTAACATCTGTATTATTCCTGACCTGAGTATTCTCCTGAATCAATTACAAAGATAGTACTTGCACACAAATACTAATTTGTCTAGATTTACCATCTTCAGTGAGTATAGCAAAGTTAACACTCAAAAAAATGTTTCTATAGCAGAAATAGGACAGTTTGCATGGGAATTGAGACCATGTTTTTATAGACGGAAGAGCTTCCTTGTGTTCTCTCAACATGTTTTATTTATGTACAACTTGGTGTCTAAAATATAAAGCATAGCACGATTAAATCTCATGTAGTTTCTAAAATGTTGTGGATCAGTGTATCTGCAGCGAGCATCTTATATACTTCCTTAGTGTATTAGAGGGAAGTAGCTATACTGGGGCAAGATTGTTGGGAAACTTTCCTGGGAAGGGAAAAGGCTCTGTTATTATTCATGACCCCAGATTCTGGAGTTTGAATTTTTTAAAAACATTTTTGTTTAAGTCACTGCTTCGAGATGACACAGTCAAGGCTGGAATGTAGGTTTTGGCTAATAGATCATTATTTCATTATTTATTATTTATATAGTATTATTAATAATGTGTCTGGCACTGAACAATAATGAATTCGAGATAGTTCCTTTCCCCGAAGAGCTTACAATCTAGGGGTTTTAACAAACAAGATGGTAGCCCACACCAGATGGATGTCCACCTGTTTCCTAGGTGTTTGCCCCCACCAGTCATGTGGCCACCACCCACCGGATATGCAGTCCCCACTCATGGCAGAGTTCCAGAGCATGTGGAGCCCACCGTGTGGGTGAATGTGGGCTAATGTGTGCCCACATGTCCCGTCAATTAGGTTGCACGCAGCCTACGCACATACAGATCTACCAGCACCATAGAGTCACAGGCAAAGAGCTTTGAGTGTTCCAACGAGCGACCACTTCTAGCCACTCTCTCCACTCTTGCACTCACTGGTGCGCACATAAAGTCTGCCTTAAAAGCCCACTGTGCCGTTTTCAAAAATGTGTCCAGCTTGTCCTGGTTGGCAGTACGTACCCACCAATGCTTGCTGTTTCCCAGCTGCTGCATTCTCAGAAACGACTTGCAGAGGTTTACCATCACCATGTTCATGGTTCAAACTGACAGCCAGGGAACAACTAGCACTACTACCACCACCATGCAATCACAGTTGCTCTCTGCCTACTGATCTGACTACCTATGCTACATTCCCTGGACCACGGCAAAGACCAAGCCCTTCATCGCTCTGTGGGGGGAGCAGAAGGTCGAAGATGCCCTGGTAAAGTGCTATAGGAACGAGGCGGTGTTCCAAGAAATCTCTGTCTAAATGGTGCAGCAGGGTTACATCCGGAACATGAACCAGTGCCAGCAGTGGGCCAAGGACTTGAGGCGTGGGTACAAGGAGATCCAGGACAACTTTGCTTTCAGTCGCAGGAGGCAAACATCGCCCTATTACCAGTAGTGCTGAGGTGAGACCAAGTGTTCCTGTACTGTTCAGAAATATCTACCTTTTGGAAGTGCTTGCAACTGTTCATCAGCATTTCCTCACTATTCATTGAGTCTGTGCTTCCGCTATCATTGAGTCTGTGCTTCCGTTATTGTTGAGATCAGCACCTGCCAATTTCTATTGTTTTGCGTCAATTTCCAGCATTTTTATTATTTTTTGTCATTTTCCATCAGTTTCTGGTATTTTTATCAATAGTAGTCACTTTCTGGTATTTTTGACAAATTATTGCACTTTCCATCAATTTATAGCACTTTCTGTCTGTCACTTTCTGTCAATTTTACATCACTTAGCCATAAAACATAGTTTTAGCAGTAAAGTTCATTTTGTATCAGGAGAGCACACTTACTGGAAGTACCAAACAATTGCGATTCCCGTACATAAACTGGTAGGGAGTTGTCCAGCGCAGCCCCGATGGTCTCACAGATGTTGTGGAGAACATGGGTGACAGTTGTTAGCAGTCAAGTGGTGTCTAGCTGAAAATTGATCCTTGCAACTATCAATCACCAGTGCTGCTTTAAAAGCCCCAAATCCCTCTCCACAACAGAGTGAGTGGTGCTGAGCTTCTGGTTAAAGTACCTTTGCTCCACTACAGCCTGGAGAACCGTGGAGAAAAACCCCTTCCAGTTCAGGTAGTCGTCTTTGCTATGGAGTAGGTAAGATGATGGGGATATAGCTCCCATTGATCACTCCTATAAAGTTCAGGAACCCCTCCTGCCAAAAGTCCTCCACCACTTCAGTTGGTTCAGCAAACTGCACCACCCAGTTGAGTGCAGGTCCACAATCACTGTGAAAACCTCCACTAGTATGATGTCCACTGTGGAGGTCGAATACCAAACTGCTGGTCAACAAAGCGTTAGGGAGCAGGGAGCTTCTAGATGGTGGTGGCAATGCACGTCTCCGTAAGGATGGGTGACCACATCACCGTGCTCTGTTTCTCCAGTCTTGGCCTCAGGGTCTTGGCTATCTACACAACGAGGCGACAGGGTATCCTAAAGTTTGCGACCCAATCAGCATCTCCTCACAAGGACAGCACATTCTCCCACCAGTCTGTGATTTTCTCCTTCACCCAGACCAGTCTCTCGATGGGTACAGCCCTGCACAGGGCATGCGTGATTGAAGCCATGTCTCCTGACAGGTACATCTCTGTGGGCATCAGCTGCCCTTTCATGGCTTTGATCCTCCCGAGTGTGGTCCGTTGTCACCGGAGGTGGGCAAGTGCATGGTGCCGAAGCAGGAGTCACCTCTGCTGTGTGGTGCACTCCACTATGTCGTCCAGAGACACAGTGAAAACCTTTCTGTGCCTTCTGTGCCTTGCCTTGCCATTGCAGCATTGCACCAACGACAGCATTAGGCTTGAACCTGTAGGTCTGCTCACAGGTTCTACACAGCAGAGGAAAGGAAGGCCTTNGCTGTAACTTGTCTTGAATCAATCTTATCTGAACTTGAAACCTGAACTGTTACCTGTTCTTTATATATAACAAATTTGATTGTGTTTACACCTAACCTGGAGGCTGGGGTACCGTCTGTCTCGCCCCTGGTTGACTACAACGCTGCTAATAGGGGATCACCACCAGGAACCAGTTCTGGAAAATGTGAAAGACCACTAGAGAGAGCAAACCTGGACCAGGGGTCAGGCCTGTGGACTCTTGGGGAAGAGAGGAGTAACAGGCTGGTAGCAGCAAAGAGTCCCAGAGTCCATAGAGATTGCCACAACCCCTCACGCAACCAGTGCACACATCGGACACCTCACAGACAACCCACTGGCATGTTGCGCACAACCCTCGCATGCACACACCTAGCACACAACATGCACATTCCCAGCCTGCTTCTTGGGCACTGAGGGACTGCTAGCCCCGCTCCCCCCCGCCTCCCGGCCTCTGATCCCTCTGCAGAGCTTACCAGTGGTGGCAGCTGGATCGGGGACAGGAGAGGCACCCCTTTCAACCTGCAGGAGAAGCAGCAGCAACAGCTGGATCAGAGGCAGGAGAGATGGCAGTGGAAGATCGATCAGGGTGGAGTCACCTAGGGGATGCCTCTCCCACCCCCAATCCAGTGCAGAGCTTATTGGCAAGGCTGCCTAGGGCAGCAAGCTAAAAGGGGGTGCCTTTCCCATCCCATCCAGTACAGAGTTTATTACTGACGGTAGCAGGGCAGCTTGATTAGGAACAGGAGAGCTGCCCTTTTCAAGTTGGCACCCTAGGCAGCTGCTTGAACTGCCTAATGGTACAGAAGCAGGCGCCACCTCCACGGGGTGGTACACCCAACTATCCCAGCTACAGATCAAGCGAGAGCCTTTCTGTGTCTTGAAAGCACATTGCGCCAATGACAGCAGAAGGTCTGGATCTGTTGGATTGCTCACAGGTTCTGCTCAGCAGTGGAAAGCAAGGCCAGGAGCGACACAACAAGCACAAGAGTTCTCAGCATGCACCTCCATGACTGTGGTTCTGGGGTCCATGAACTCTGCAGACCATGCGCCAAATGTTTTAATAGTTGAAACAGCTTTCAATTTTCACTATAGACACTCAATAAAGTATGCAATTTGCTCAGTAAACTCAGGGTTCTGTGCATAGCAAAAGCTTATTTCCAGCCACCAAGTGCTGACTGATATAAACCCATGTATGAACCTCTGTGGGTGGGTGGGGATAGCAGACTGTGGGTGGGTGGGGATAGCAGACTGCCTCCTGGAGTCATAGCCCAGAAGAAAGAAACTGCTGGTGTGGCTTCTTCTTCCCATGGTTTGCCATGGCTGTGAGTCATCATAGGGGGGCAGGGTACTGAGAAGGGGAGGTTGGTGGGCAGAGTGCAGCAGGGAAAAATGCCTGCCCACGTATTAGGCTTGTCATGCTAAAGCTGTGAGTGCAGACTGCCCAAAGGCACAAGAACTACCCGCAGGGAACTGCTCGTTTATTCATTCAAGTTGGAGCTGAATGGACCAAACCCAGACTCCAGGGGGCTATCATCTCCTTTCTTAACACCTTAGGTTGGAGAAGGGAAGGGAGACAAGGGAAAGGGGAACATAGGAAGACAAAGGGATACATTCAGGAAGTTGAGAAGTCACAGGTGCATATACTCACAGGGGCAGATGGGGGACTCTGAAAGAGAGGACAGCAGAAAGAGCATCAGTGACGTAGGGATGGGACTATCGGGATCGGATGAATCCGATAATGCTGATAATTGGCAATATTGGATTAATCCGATAATACCAATAATATCGGTATATCGGTTGGGGTGGGTGGGTGGGTTTGTTTTTGTTTTTTTACTAATATAAATTTTTATTTAACCAAACAACAATTACAATTTTTACACTTTTTGTTTTAACTATATACAAATTTCTTATTTACAGTTTACAGGTTTTCATGTTTTTTATGTTTTTTCCTCTTGTTAGTCGTATCATTGAACCAGTCCATGAGTTCAATATTTTCCAGGTGCTGTGTGAAAGTCCAGCCAATATATCTTCAAAGATAGAAACTGAACAGGTAAGCTCTTTCATCTGGCTTGAATTCTTTCCATTCAACTATTTTTAGGCATGGTAACCATTTTGCTACAAAATCCTCATTGTTTTTCTCCCCTAGCTCTTTAGATATACCATTTTTTTAACATTGCCAATTTTTCAGATCTTTAAAATTGCAGCCATTTTAACAATGGCCGCAATGTTAAAGATCCGGAAAAACGACAATGTTAAAAAACCCGCTATACCGATACTGATAAATCCGATATCAGATGAACCTGATACCGATAAAACTGGTAACCGATAATTCGCTGATAGTGACCGTTGTGTGGGCGCGGAGTTAGGGAAAGCCTGACAAAAAGGAAGGTTTTTAGGAGGGATTTGAAGATCAGGAGGCAGAGCAAATGTTTGCAGGGAAGAAGTTCCAGGCATAGGGGGCAGCATGGGAGAAGGAGTGAAGATAGTTTAGGGAGGGAGCAAGAAACTCTGGGAAGAGGGAATGGAGGGGGTGGCAAAGGAGGAGCAAAGTCAGGGATGAGGGCAGATATGGAGGAAGGAGAAAGGCCATGAAGAGCCTTGATGATAATAATCTTCTTGTAGTGTGATTNGCTGTAACTTGTCTTGAATCAATCTTATCTGAACTTGAAACCTGAACTGTTACCTGTTCTTTATATATAACAAATTTGATTGTGTTTACACCTAACCTGGAGGCTGGGGTACCGTCTGTCTCGCCCCTGGTTGACTACAACGCTGCTAATAGGGGATCACCACCAGGAACCAGTTCTGGAAAATGTGAAAGACCACTAGAGAGAGCAAACCTGGACCAGGGGTCAGGCCTGTGGACTCTTGGGGAAGAGAGGAGTAACAGGCTGGTAGCAGCAAAGAGTCCCAGAGTCCATAGAGATTGCCACAACCCCTCACGCAACCAGTGCACACATCGGACACCTCACAGACAACCCACTGGCATGTTGCGCACAACCCTCGCATGCACACACCTAGCACACAACATGCACATTCCCAGCCTGCTTCTTGGGCACTGAGGGACTGCTAGCCCCGCTCCCCCCCGCCTCCCGGCCTCTGATCCCTCTGCAGAGCTTACCAGTGGTGGCAGCTGGATCGGGGACAGGAGAGGCACCCCTTTCAACCTGCAGGAGAAGCAGCAGCAACAGCTGGATCAGAGGCAGGAGAGATGGCAGTGGAAGATCGATCAGGGTGGAGTCACCTAGGGGATGCCTCTCCCACCCCCAATCCAGTGCAGAGCTTATTGGCAAGGCTGCCTAGGGCAGCAAGCTAAAAGGGGGTGCCTTTCCCATCCCATCCAGTACAGAGTTTATTACTGACGGTAGCAGGGCAGCTTGATTAGGAACAGGAGAGCTGCCCTTTTCAAGTTGGCACCCTAGGCAGCTGCTTGAACTGCCTAATGGTACAGAAGCAGGCGCCACCTCCACGGGGTGGTACACCCAACTATCCCAGCTACAGATCAAGCGAGAGCCTTTCTGTGTCTTGAAAGCACATTGCGCCAATGACAGCAGAAGGTCTGGATCTGTTGGATTGCTCACAGGTTCTGCTCAGCAGTGGAAAGCAAGGCCAGGAGCGACACAACAAGCACAAGAGTTCTCAGCATGCACCTCCATGACTGTGGTTCTGGGGTCCATGAACTCTGCAGACCATGCGCCAAATGTTTTAATAGTTGAAACAGCTTTCAATTTTCACTATAGACACTCAATAAAGTATGCAATTTGCTCAGTAAACTCAGGGTTCTGTGCATAGCAAAAGCTTATTTCCAGCCACCAAGTGCTGACTGATATAAACCCATGTATGAACCTCTGTGGGTGGGTGGGGATAGCAGACTGTGGGTGGGTGGGGATAGCAGACTGCCTCCTGGAGTCATAGCCCAGAAGAAAGAAACTGCTGGTGTGGCTTCTTCTTCCCATGGTTTGCCATGGCTGTGAGTCATCATAGGGGGGCAGGGTACTGAGAAGGGGAGGTTGGTGGGCAGAGTGCAGCAGGGAAAAATGCCTGCCCACGTATTAGGCTTGTCATGCTAAAGCTGTGAGTGCAGACTGCCCAAAGGCACAAGAACTACCCGCAGGGAACTGCTCGTTTATTCATTCAAGTTGGAGCTGAATGGACCAAACCCAGACTCCAGGGGGCTATCATCTCCTTTCTTAACACCTTAGGTTGGAGAAGGGAAGGGAGACAAGGGAAAGGGGAACATAGGAAGACAAAGGGATACATTCAGGAAGTTGAGAAGTCACAGGTGCATATACTCACAGGGGCAGATGGGGGACTCTGAAAGAGAGGACAGCAGAAAGAGCATCAGTGACGTAGGGATGGGACTATCGGGATCGGATGAATCCGATAATGCTGATAATTGGCAATATTGGATTAATCCGATAATACCAATAATATCGGTATATCGGTTGGGGTGGGTGGGTGGGTTTGTTTTTGTTTTTTTACTAATATAAATTTTTATTTAACCAAACAACAATTACAATTTTTACACTTTTTGTTTTAACTATATACAAATTTCTTATTTACAGTTTACAGGTTTTCATGTTTTTTATGTTTTTTCCTCTTGTTAGTCGTATCATTGAACCAGTCCATGAGTTCAATATTTTCCAGGTGCTGTGTGAAAGTCCAGCCAATATATCTTCAAAGATAGAAACTGAACAGGTAAGCTCTTTCATCTGGCTTGAATTCTTTCCATTCAACTATTTTTAGGCATGGTAACCATTTTGCTACAAAATCCTCATTGTTTTTCTCCCCTAGCTCTTTAGATATACCATTTTTTTAACATTGCCAATTTTTCAGATCTTTAAAATTGCAGCCATTTTAACAATGGCCGCAATGTTAAAGATCCGGAAAAACGACAATGTTAAAAAACCCGCTATACCGATACTGATAAATCCGATATCAGATGAACCTGATACCGATAAAACTGGTAACCGATAATTCGCTGATAGTGACCGTTGTGTGGGCGCGGAGTTAGGGAAAGCCTGACAAAAAGGAAGGTTTTTAGGAGGGATTTGAAGATCAGGAGGCAGAGCAAATGTTTGCAGGGAAGAAGTTCCAGGCATAGGGGGCAGCATGGGAGAAGGAGTGAAGATAGTTTAGGGAGGGAGCAAGAAACTCTGGGAAGAGGGAATGGAGGGGGTGGCAAAGGAGGAGCAAAGTCAGGGATGAGGGCAGATATGGAGGAAGGAGAAAGGCCATGAAGAGCCTTGATGATAATAATCTTCTTGTAGTGTGATTTTTTAAAAACTGCTTGACAGAGCTCCAATTGATGCAACACCTCGGAATGCTGTCTTTATCATTTCTAGTAAGTATGTGCAAAAGTTTAAGATAAGTAATTATGTAGCCTTTTACTCCCTGCAGTGACATAATCTTAGAGATGACACTTATATCCCTAGAGTTGCATTTTAATCACACCAGAATTGTAATATAGAATTAGCAATGCTCAAGCTAAATTTGTGATATTAAAAGAACACCCAGTTGTGAATAATACCTCCTGTGCTAAACCTCTCGCATGAGAGAGAGAGAAAACATTCTGTGGAGCAAAAATGGGTAGCAGAATAAATGCCTGTGGGAATTTTTAAAATGTATTTATATTACATTATTAGTAGTAGTAGTAAGTAAGTAAGTAATACGTTTTATTGCTCATTGGCTGTGACAAAGTTCGTTAAAAAAAGATATTGTACAAAATATATATTATAACTTTCAAAAACACAAAATCAAATTGGGTCACAATTATATACATGTGCAAGGTTTGTGATTCGGCTTACCCTTCACGGGGGGCATGGTGCCAACACTTATCCCGATAGAACGACCCTCAAATTAAATCACAAATTAATATCCACTTATCCAGGTGAGTGAGAGCAGAAGAATAAGGCTCAAAAATGAGCCTCTACTACCTGGATAACACATTATTAATCAAAGAGAGTCATATGCAAACAAACAAAAACCCAGGGCCTAGAGCCTCCCTCAGGCATCGGCAGGAAAATTGCCTATCAGAGCACAAGGGAAGCACTGGCCCTTTGCTTATAAAGAACCATACAAAAGCAGAATGCTGCTACCGCTCTAGAGCAGGGAGAGTCAGAACCATCCAGTAGATGACATAATAAAAGGTCCTTGCTTCCACTTGTTAAGTTAACATAAGATCCAATCTCTCTCTCTCGTAAAAGACTAAACATTGGACATTCCAAGAGCATGTGTTTAGGGGTCTCCACCGTTGCCAAGTCACAATGGGGGCATAATCTCTTGTCTCTTGGATCATTCCTATATCTACCCTCCAACAGTGCGGAAGGAAAAGCACCACAACACATCAAAGCTTATTACTTATACACATCTAGATGTGTATAAGAGACAGTCCCTGTACTGGGCAACCAGGGACTGGGTGAAGGCGCAGCTGGGCAAGGCGGGGTGTGTGTGTTTCTGTTGTGAATTAATAGACTGATTGAAGCATTTTTGCATTACAGGACCAAGAGAATATTGTATACATTTGTAACTACTGAAAGGATACTGTGAGTTTCATATATGCTTTATTTGCTTGCTATATGCTTTATAGTAACTTTAGTTTAGGAATATTGAAAATGCATATTATGAGGAAAACAGGCTGGCAAGGAGGAGAAGGAATGAAGGAAATATGTAGCTGAAACAGGCTGTGTATTAGTAGGTATACATTCTTGCCATCAATAAAGAAAAGGCCCAGCAGGAACAAAACTAAGAGGAACTGTCCATTCCCAGAACATGGCTGTACATAAACAAGAGAGAAGGTTACAGGAACAGATAAGGATTGAGCAAGTAAGGAGAAAGGATGGCCTGGTCAGACAGTGAGACACCTTAGAGAAAGGGGGCATGGGCAACTCATGGCCAAAGATCAGGCCTCCCATCTGGAGGGAGGGGTAGGCTGGATCTAACTGGTCAGGACATCCCATAATGACAATGACTAAGCAGAAAGTACCCCAAATCTGAACAGCCAATGGGAAAACTTTCTAGGCTTAGCACTGACAACCCCACACTCTGGATAATCATAAGGCAGTCACTGGATAAAAAAGCCAGCCTTAGACAGAAAAGGTGCCTTGCACGGTACCCTCTGACCAGTTACTTAGGTAACTGCCGGTTGATTGGTGCTTGGCCCTTTCCAACGCTCTCAAAGGCTGTGAAAAGCCAAGACTCCAGCAGCTAGGTTCCTAGAAAGACCTCGATCGGGCCCCTGCCCTGCCTCTCCTCTCGAGACCAGACCTGAGACCTCTGACGCGTAAGAACACATATGTATGTATTTGTGTGTGTGTGCTTGCTGTTACAGTAGGTGAAGGCTATTGCTAGATGGAAGTGTATTGGTGCTATATTCTCAGTTCTTTCTATAATAAACACATGTCTATTTAAAGGGCTTGTGATCTGTTTCATAGTGCTTCTGCCAAGATCCCGGAATTGGGAACTGCCTACTAGGGGTTTAAGTCCTGCTCCTGGTGGGAAGATAGAGAAGAGTTCCAATTTATTACAGTGGTGGAAGAATGCGTGTGTGGGGTGGTGGGGTGGGGTGTATTGAGCCCATTGCACAGAATTAAAGACTGAGGTCTAAAGCCATTGGGTGCACAATAGTCAGCCTGAGGCGCGCAGTAGCCGGCCTGTGTTTAGATTAAGTCTATGTTAGAAGAAAGTGCTTGATGAGCCAGCTGTGTGAATGCGAGTAGCTGCAGGAGGTTGGGCTAGCGGTCTAATTGACCAAGCACAACTACCGGGCACGCTTTATACGAGGATCGTTCCAACCACACTTCTTGGCATATTTGCCAAAAATCACTGTCCTGTCTACTTCTGCTGATCAGCCACCAGCAGCTGTACATAGGAAACAGCATACTTGAAATAAGACACCTTTTGTGGTCTAAGCAAAATTACAGTGCAGACTCATATCCTCCCGGCAGAGGCACTAAGCAAATAAAGGGGCTTGTGATCTGTTTCATAGTGCTTCTGCCAAGATCCCGGAATTGGGAACTGCCTACTAGGGGTTTAAGTCCTGCTCCTTGTCAGGAAAAGTAAAGAACAGTTCCAATTCATTACATTTCAATGCGGCGGGTGTAGGTGGGTGTGTACCCGTTAACACGGACACCCACCCACCTACACCTACCCATCTCCACCCACGGAACATCGTCCGTTCTGGCGAATGGCTCTGTCGGTGGAGGTGGGTGTGGATAGGTGTGCGGCGGGTGTTGGTGGGTGTGCGGCTGGAGCATACATGCACAAACACCTGCTGCCTGTGGTGTTTAGACAGGCGCACACCTGTCGCACACCCATCCCCCACCCACCGGCGACCATATACACGGACTGTCCCCCTGCCACACAAATGTCCGAAGACTGAGCAGCAAGGGAGGGTGGAGGCAGTCCGTGTAAAAACGGCCCAGGACAATGAAAATAAGTGGGATAAAAACTGGAACTGGACTCAAATCACTAAAACAAACTAAACAAAATGAAAACAAATGAAATGAACGCAATGCAGGAACACAAAAAGACCATAATGGGTAATTGAATGAAGACCACGCAGATACTGTTTGTTACTTTGTTTCTTCATTTTGGGTTGAATTGTTCAGATTCAATGGATTTGCTCATTTTGGCAGGTACTTGTTTTAGCTTCAGTGTTGACTGTACACTTATGGAGATGGTAGCTTTAAAACGCAGGATCAGGTCTGTACTGACTTATTCCTAGTGTAACTGGTTTCACAAAGTGTAAGTTAATGCAGAATTTGACCTTCAGACATGAACTGAATTATAGTTTATTCAACAGAAAAAGGGACGTAACATACAAGATTTGTTTCAATCTGTCTCAGTTTGAAAGAATTGTTTGTAGCTTCACAGTAGCAGACATTTCATGGGCGATGTGAATGTTTAACATGTCACTGCTGTCGCTCCCTCTCCTTTGTGAGTTACTAGGACAGATACGTTTTCCCTGACTCAGGAGCTGGATGCACTCTAGGCCTCTCTGCCAGCTGCCAGCCTGACAGAATTGATGAGTTAGTGATCCATAGCCTCGGCTTCAAGCATCAACAGATTTTGGTTACACTTGGGACAGCTAGACTGCATGATGACATTTTTTTTTCTGCCAAAAGAAAAACCTTACTGCACTGGTTCCAGTTACACTAGTGGGACAATGCCACAGGGTATAAAATGCTGCCATGTATTTTGGGATTCTGAACTGACAGCTCCATTTAATTTTGCTAGTGTAACCAACCTTCACACTTACAGTCAAGAACTAGATACGTACACTATGGGTACTTTCAGACGATACGGGGCCCTTTGGCCCCGTACCGGCACCACCGGCTTCGTTCCCCGCCGGGGTCACCCCGTAACGGCACAACAGACGTGCCGGGGGGATCCCGGCGGGGAAAGTGGGAGGGGCCGGGGCCGCGCGGCGC
>QEPC01012145.1:1816860-1832875 GCA_003113815.1 Sphenodon punctatus
GACAAGAATGGAATAGAGGCGCTTAGATTTAGTGACAAGTAGATCATTGGTAATCTTGGCAAGGGCAGTTTCAGTGGAGTGAAGGGGGTGGAAGCCAGATTGGAGAGGGTCCAGGGAGGAGTTGGCAGAGAGGAGTTCCAGACAGCAGGAGTAGACAACACATTCCAGAAGCTTAGAGGCAAAGGGTAGTTACCGGCCGGTAACTAGAGGGGTTGAGGGTGGACTTTTTGAGGATGGGAGAGACAGTGGTATGCTTGAAGGCAGAGGGGAAGGAGCCAGTGGAGAGGGAGAGATTAATGACATGTAGAAGGGGGAGGCAACAGTGGAAGCAATGGAAGTGAGGAGGCGGGAGGGGATTGGGTCGAGAGGGCAGGTGGAGGGGTTGGAAGAAGAGAGCAGGGGGGAGACTTCCTTGAGGGAGGCGGGAGGGAAGGAGGAGAGGAGAGATGGGGAAGGGGTGGAGAGAGAGCAGGGAGAGGAGATGGGTGGGAAGCAATGTTGTGACGGATCTTGTCAATCTTTGAGGTGAAGAATGACATGAGATCTTGAGCAGAGAGGGAAGAGGGTGGAGGGGGACAGGGGGGCTTGAGAAGGGAGTCAAAAGGTGGAGAAGAGGCGGTGAGGGTCATGAGAGTAGGATTCAACCCAGGAGGCATAGTAGTGTTGCCTCGCCAGGGAGACAGCAGAAGAGAGGGAGGAGAGGGAAAATTTAAAGTGGAGGAAGTCAGGGTGGGAGTGAGATTTGCACCAGAGGCGTTCAGCAGCCCGGGTGCAGGAGCGGAGGTAGCAGATAGTAGGGGTGAGCCAGGGACGGGAGTTTGGGGGTCGAACAGGGCGGGAGGAGAGGGGGCAAGAGAGTCGAGGGTCGTGGCGAGAGAGCCATTAAGAGAAGAGATGGCAGTGTCAGGAGAGGAAGAGGAGAAGGCAGGAGGGATGGGGGAGAGGGAGGAAGCAAAATCTAAAGGAGTAATAATCTGCAGATCGCGGCAGGGGCGTGGCACTGAGAAAGAAGATGGGGGTTGGTGGGAGAGGTTGAAGGAAGCGAGGTGATGGTCAGACACGGGATGAAGATCAAAGGAAAGGTCAGCAACAGGGCAGTTTCTGGAGAAGATGAGGTCAAGAGAGCGGCCATTGGTGTGGGTGGGGGAATTAGTCCAGAGGCAGAGATCAAAGGAGGAGGTTAGGGAGAGAAAGTGGGAGACAGAGGGCTGGGAAGGTGTGACAACATGGATGTTGAAGTCTCCAAGAATGAGAGCGGGGGTATCATCAGAGAGGAAGAAGGTAAGCCAAGATTCAAAGTCGGGGAGAAAGGAGGATAGGGGGGCGGTAAAGAACAGCGACTCGAAGACGAAGGGGGGGAGTAGAGACGCACAGAGTGAGCCTCGAAGGAAAGGAAGGAGAGGGAGGGGGGAGGGGAAAGGGGCTGCTATCGACAGGGGTTGGCAAGGAGAAGGCCCACGCCACCACCCCAGCCCTCGGGGCGGGACTGGTGAGAGAACAAAAGGCCTCCCAAGGAGAGGGTGGCAGGGGTGACAGAGTCAGTGGGAGGGATCCAGGTTTCTGTAAGTGCAAGGAGTTGAAAGTGGTGAGAAAGGAAGAGGTCGTGAATGAAGAGGGCTTTGGCAACAGCAGAGCAGCAGTTCCAGAGGGAGCAGGAGAAGGGGAGTCGATCAGGGGGAAGGCAGGGAATGTGGATGAGGTTGGGGGATGTGGAGGGACGGGACTTGCAGGGATGGGGTGAGGGTGGGTGGAGGGGAGTTTGCAGGGAATTGTTAAGGGAGGGGGGAGGTGGAATAGGCAAGGGGGAGAACAAGGGGCGGGGAGGTTGAAGAAAGAGTGTAGGAGGAGGAAGAGGGAGAAGCAGGGAAGACAGCAGCAGTGGGAGAAGGAGAGGAGAGATGGAGGGTGAGAGAGTGTGGGAGCTGCGGGACGACATTCCAGTGGTGGTAATCACAGCAGCAGAAAGGATCCCAGGTGTGCGGGTGGGGTGGGAGAGTCCTCACGACGGATGGGAGAGGCTGCAATGCACGGATTGCGGCGCTGTCGGGTCCTCGCTGGCCTCGCTCCGGCCTCACAACGACCACAAAAAAATATTTCTTAACTCTCCCACTCAAATTGGATGTTGTTTATTATGCACCTTCTCACCTCTCCTGCCTTCACTGGCTCCGTCTCTCCATTCACATCTAGCACAAACTCTTTGTCCTTACCTTTAAGGCTCTTCATGGCCTTGCTCCTCCCTATCTTTCTGCCTTCATTTTCTACTGTGTTCCTACCCACTCCTCCTCTGCCACCATCCTTACTTACCCCAGAATCTCCTGCTACCAAAACTGTCTATGCCTCTTCCTCTTCATTGCCTTCCTCCCTTGTTCATCCTAGATTATAAACCCTTCAGAACACGGGTCCATTTGTTATCACAACTGTTACATGCGGGCTCTATAGTGCTGGTAACAATCAGTCTGATCCTCCAAGTACTCTGCTGGTGCAATCCCATTGTAATGAGGAGGATTTGGACCAAAGGAGTGCTTTCAGGGTTGGGACTAGACTGTTATAATAGGACATTTTAATTCCAGACAAATTTGAACTACAGTTATTAGCAATACTGAGATTCTAAAGTTGCAAAGCTAACTTTAGATCTAAAAGTTCAAGAAACAGTTCCTTCAAATAAAAATTTTGAAAAAAATATTTCCCCACCTCCTGCTTAAATACAAAACTTTAAATTTAACTTAGCTGAACTTAATTTTATTAATTTCAGCCCAGATTTCCAGCCTATCAAGCTATTTTAGATTTCTAATTCTAGCTTCCACGTTGTTAGCTACCCCTCCCAACTGTGTCATCTGCAAACGTTAATAAGTATACCCTCCACCAAATCATTGTTAAATAAATTACGGAACTCCCTTCCCTTGCAGGTTTGTCTAAGCCCAAGCCTGCTCATCTTCCAGAGGTGATGTAAGACCATTTTTGGTTTTTGGCCAGATGGGGGTAGGGTTTGGGGAGTTGTGGCTTGAGGGATTTACTTGGTTTTATATTTGTTTTTGTTTTTTAAATTTGTTTTGTTTTGTCTATTTTTGAACATGCTTTTATGTATTATAGCCCTAAAGGGGGAGGGGGGATAAAAATGTGATGACTAAATAAATAAGATAAAGATGAAATACGAGATATATTATGTTCACAGTATTCCCCTCATCCACTAGACTAGTTACTAGTACTACTCTGTCAAAGGAGGAGACAAAACTACAGACTAGTCTGGCATGACTTGTTCCTGACAAATCCATGCTGGCTACGACTGATCACTGCATTGTCATGAAAGTGCTTACAGACTGACTCTTAGAATTTGTTCTAGTATCGTCCCTGGTATTTTCCATTTTCCAGCCCTTAATTTCCAAAGGTTACAGGTACTGCCTAAGCAAAACTATGCTTAATTCCTTTTAACCAAAATTGCTGAGAGCAAAATCTTCCAACATTCCATCACTCTAATGAACCATTCACACCCAAAATGCACAAATCCAAAAAGCGGTTACAATGGAGTTTCTGCATGTCATCCTGCTCCTGCTGAAGGACATGAGCACTTCCTGTTGGCTTAACAGAAGCAGGATCAGGCCCAGATAATGAAACCAATATTATACCACTGAACTGACTCAACTTATGCCAATAAAAGTGTCTAGACTTCGGGAGGTGGGGGGAGAGAAAGAAGGGAAGGCTGGAAGCATACATTCTTCTCTGTGTGTGCTGGCTAATATTTAACTGGGAAAAGAACATTTGTGTGATGAGAGTGTATTGCAGAACAGAGCACTCCCAGAACAAACCCTCTGGCACAATATCCTCCTATAGTTGTTCATTTCCCCCTTCTACGCCTCCTGCTGCTAGCGATGGACAGATTACCATTGACTTTTATAAATCAAGTTCAAAAGGCACCACCCAACCCCTGCTGAGACACAAGTGCACTAAAAAGAAATTGAATTAAAATCATTACAAAACAAGCAATTCCAAGAAAAATACCATGAAAGAACCCAATGACACATGGGCTTTAGTTGCAGCTATCCTACCATCACTGATAACAACAGCTGTGTTAACCCCGCTTCTATTCCCCTGTGCAAAATTGTTCCGAGTTGAGTGGGTACCAAAGGCTACTACCGGCACCGCAAAGGGAACTTAAATAAATGCTGTGTTTTTCCCTAAGTGTGAGTTATGAACATAGAATGCTAGTGATTTCTTTACATTTTCATGGCCAGCTTCATCATGAACCATTTGCACTAGAGTGAAAGCCCAGACTTGGCCTCTCATTATTGCCCCAAACCACTGGATAGAGACCACAGCTACAGTTTGTGGCTGTAGGAAACTATTGTTGCTATTATTAAATAATTGTATTATAATATTTATTTATTTATACAGACTTTTACCCCACCCCTCCTGCCAAGGTTTACAATAAAAATACATATAAATATAATAAAAAACTATATCGATATAGATATAACAAACAACATAATGGAGGAAGTAAAAATAAAATAAAATAAAATAAAATAAATAATAATGATAGCAGCTCCTATCATTATTATGATAGGAGAAAGACACAATATGCTAGATGTGCTAGACACACAAACACACAACAAGGTGATGGTCCCTACCTTGATAAGAGAAGAGGCAGAGAAAGAGCACAAAACAATTAGACAATACAGATCAGTATGATAAGCAGCAGTCACAGCTCCAATTAAATGAGACCATTTCTTTTAATCAATAAGCGTTGACTCTCTTTAAAGACATTTTCAAACTATTTTCTGTGTCCTAGTATTTTATATTTTGCTAGGTCCCCAAAACTCAACTAAAATACATCTTGTTCTGCTGTGTATAAAGATCTAGCAAACTATAAAACTAATCAGGTGTAAGATAGGCCAGTATGAGCATGGCAGACCTTCAACTGAAGTCATCTAGTAGTGTGCAAACAGGCCTGAACCCAGGGATGGCCCTAGGGAAGGCGAGGCTCAGGGTGTAGGCAGACAGCTTCCCACATAAGCTGCTGAACTGGCACCAAAAGCAGCTTACAGGAGCTGCAGAGGTGTGTCACCTTCTCCTCCAGGAAGTGACCTCCAGTCCCCCCACAACTGCTAGCAGGAACTACTATAGGAGATGGGAGTGGTGGCAGGATTTGGGGGGGGGAGGGCCTGCTGCTAAGGGCAGCTCTTGCCCCCACCCCCTCAGCAGGTGCTTCCTGTGTGACCCCACCTCAGCAGTGAGGGAGGTGCTGCTCTTCTCCCCACCCCCAGGGTCAGCCTTACCACAAAGCAACTCAGGGTGACTGCCCCAGGCCCCACAGTGAGCCCTGTTTTTACCAGGGCAGGGTGAGGGGGCCTCCATACCCTCCTAGCAGAGCCCCAAACATGGCCATCTCTAGCACCTCACAGAGGTTGCCTCCAAGGGGACCACAGGAGAAGGGGTGGGGTCCCCAGGGGCCTCACATTTTTTCTTTGCCTTGGGCCCTGAAAATTCTACGGCTGGCCTGGCCTCTTCCCTCCCTGTGTGTGGAGTCCCGCCACTTTGCCCAGGCACAGAAGCTCTTGGGGTGGCTAGCAGCCTGGAACAGAACTTTCTGAACCAGGGCCTGCCTGCAGCCAAGGAAAGTTGGGAGGAGGGTGCCCTCCAGGCCTCCTCTAAGTATCACAGAATGGAAAAATTGGAAGGGACCTCAGGGTCTAGTCCAAATTCAACACCCTGACCTGACCAAAATCATCCCTGGCAGATACCTGTCCAGTCTTTTCTTGAAAACCTCAGAGGAAGGGGATTCCACAATCTGCCTCGACAGTTCATTCTACTGTTGAATTGTTCTGTTAGGAAGTTTTTCCTAATATTTAACCTAAACCTACCTAACTTAAATCCATTGCTTCTTGTCCTACCCTCAGCGGTCTCAGTGCCACGTGGTTTGGTTCAAGGAGTCTGCAGACATGCGCCGAGATTGCATATAAATTGCACAGCCATGTGCTTTAGCGCATAACCACAGTGACTGCAGTCTCAGACTCAGTTCAACTTCACATGTATAGAATCCACAGGTGGGTAAAGTTCCCAACCCCCTGAGCTGTTCGCAGGAGGGGCGGGATACAAATTGAAATAAATAAATAAGACACGTACCAAATCATCATATGTCCAAGAGCCACAAGAAATTTGTACATGTGCATGCATACATATGTGCACAAATCTTTCCTGCTCTGTGATTGGCTGGTGGGGCAGATGCTCTGCAGGCCTGACTGCTGAGATTCTGAGGAGCAGCAGTAATTCAGCTACTGAGACTCAGGTGTAACAAAGTAAGAGACAGGACCAAGAGCTGCACCTGAACTGCTCACCCTGATATAATACTCGCTCAGCTCCCCTCCAAACCCTTTGATCCCACTTTTATTTTATTTATTTATTTTAAGCATTTGTTAGTCGCCCCCCATGCCAGGGCGACGTACAATTTAATAAAAACATTCATAAAAACATTTTAAAACAAAACAATTTAAAACTTAAACAGGGTTGGGAAAAATCAGTAAAAAATAAAAGGTAGGGAAGAGCTAAAACCCTAACTCACCCTCCCCCCTCCCCATCCCCAAAGGCCTGGGTGAACAGCCAGGTTTTACAAGCCCGTCAGAATGTCAAAAGGCTTGGGGCCAGGCGAGCTTCCTCTGGGAGGGAATTCCAAAAACGTGGCCCGGCCACTGAGAATGCCCTCTCCATTGTGGCCCCCCGCTTAACACGGGGGACCTCCAAGAAAGCACCCCTGGCAGACTGAAGGAATCGCTCTGGGGCGTGGAGGGCGAGGCGATCCCTGAGGTACGAGGGGCCCAGACCGTGAAGGGCCTTATAGATCAGCACCAATACCTTGAACCTGGCTCGGCACGTTATTGGCAGCCAGTGCAGAGTCCGAAGCACAGGTGTTATATGCTCCTGACGATCCGTCCCCATCAGGAGCCGGGCTGCCGCATTCTGCACTAGCTGCAGCCTCCAGACCAGGAACAAGGGCAGCCCCATGAAGAGCGCATTGCAGTAGTCCAGCCTTGAGGTTACGAAGGCATGGATGAGGGAGGCCAGGTCCGGCCCGGAGACATATGGACGTAGCCTCCACATTAGATACAACTGGCGGACGTCTAGCAGCCTGTGTACAATTCTGCAGGAAGGACGGCATATACATTGGACTTAATTTAATTAATTAATTAATTAATTAATTAATTCAGCAGGTGTCTCTCTTCCCTCTAAACCAGTATAACATCAGAGCCTTTGCATGGTACTAACAGCAGGGAGAGACTCTCACTCGTTCTGAAAACCAGAATTTGCTTGTGGTCAGTCCATGTCAATTTTTTCAAAATTAAAAAGGATTAATCCCAATACTCAATCCAAATTTCAGTCCATGGAGTGAACCACCATGTTTTTAAATACCCCTGTCACTTTTTATTGGAAGAACTTTTTTGCTTAGTCCTCTATTAATTATTATTTATTAATTATTATTAATTATTATTATTATTATAAGCATCTATATAGCGCCAGCGCTACTGTTTTCATGCTCGTTCATGGTGACTGTGGTATATAACTCAATTGTCAAAACCAGATATGGGGTAGTTGCCCTTGCATATTTTCACCAACAGAAGTGAGAAGTTGCAAGTTGTACCTGGATTTGCCTTTCCTTTGCCTGTCCTTACAAATATTTCACACCCCTCTAATACTTCTTTGAACTACTCTAATACTATCTGATCTACTTTGTTTCCAACCTTTTGCAAACCCGGATATCCATGTGCTACATCAATGCATTAGATCGCTGAGAGCTGTGCCCAAGAGACCTTCTTGGTTTTATTAACTTTCACACCAAAATATTCACCTTATAACATGCTTTGGTGGTCACAGTTTCACCCGAGTGGTACACACTCCTCCCTCATTTCAACACAAAATACGTTTTACTTGGGAATAAGCCTGGCTTTGCTTGGAAACTGGACTAATTTCAAGTTGGAATGCTGAATTTTACCTGGAATCGCCTTTCCTTATACTATTTCACACCCTCTCTACTACCATTACCTACAGCAACCTGGAGGGCATTCACCTCAGATATATCTGGTAAGGGGGGAAATCTTTGGTTCACTGCTGATGTTTCTCTCTGACCACTAGATGTCAGTCTTGCACACTTATCCATGAGTTTAATAAATTAAGGCTGTAGTTGCTGTCTGGACTCTGGAAATCATAATCTCATACAAACCCTGACATTCATTTAAAAAGATACAGTGTAGAAAAAAAATTGCTTAAACCATATAAAATATGCTATTAAAGAAGCAGAAGAGTCTCTAGACATGAATACAAGCAGTCGCAAAGAACCTTCAAATACTAACCCCAATTTTGCTCTAAGTAGTCATGCATGACTCATTTAACTGCTGTAAATAGGATGCAATAAATAAAATAATAATAAAATATAATAATAATAATAATAATAATAATAATAATAATAATAATAATAAATTCTGGAATGTTGTGTGGATTAATCAGCCCAGCAGTGCGGTAAATCAGCTTGGGGAGTTGGGCATCCCGTCAGGTTGCGTTCAGGCACCAGTTGGTGCCTTCACATAACCAGATTTGATGAGGTGCCCAACTTACTGGCTACCTGGTTGCAACTCTCGTAGTTTTGGGCTTCCGCCAGAGACCCCTTTTTATAAATGGGCACAATTTCCGCCTGGGTCCATGAAGTCGGAATCTCCCCTGTTAAATTAATGCCCGTAAAGAGCAAAGCCAACACCCTTGCCCACCATCTCCTATTAGTCTTAAATAATTCCGGAGGAAGACCATCTGGCCCAGCTGCCTTTCCTCCTTTCAGCCCAGCTATTAGATCCTCGATCTCAGTAGTTGTTACTTCAGCCCAAGGCGGGAGAGAATTCAGTCCCACCAGGAGCACCCAAGCTGCTGGATCATGGGCATACAAGGAGCTAAAATAAACCCTCTATTGGTCTGGGAGGACCCTAGAGGAAAAACCAGCTTGCACCTTTCCACAATTGGATACTAAGCTCCAAAAATTAGTATCACACCTTCTAGCTGCCCTATCAATTGATTCCCAACATTTAAGGTAGTACATCCGTTTTTTATAAAGGAGCATCTTCTTATAACTTGCCCAGATGCCACAAAAATATCCTAACCCTGGAAAGGGCATCCCCCTCCAGATCCCGCGATAAAGTATTCTCACCTCCCTCCTAACCCTAAAGCACTCCTGGTCAAACCAGGTATGAGTTTGAGTTTTGGAACCACCTCGGGGCCCATTATTATTCCTGATTATCCTAGGGCTAAGTTGCAATCCCTCCAAGATGAAGCTATACCCGGCCAACAGTTCCTCCATATCCTGGGCCTCTGTCAATACCTGGAGCCAACTAATCCCCTCTAAAGAGGAAGTAAGTGCCGCAACCTTCACCTCCCATTCACGGTTCCATTTAACCCTAGGGGTAAAACAAGCATGCTTAACAGCAGAAGGTACTAGGCCTTCTGCTTCCTCATCCATGAACCCAGCCCTTGCCAGAACCATCCTAACTGGCAAATGGTCACTCTGGGTATGGAAGAGGACATCTAAATGGAGCACCAATGGAAAAAGACCCCCAGAAGTCGCGATCAAATCGATTACGCTTCCCCCCTGCGGGGAGATGTAGGTCAGTTCAGCTGGGTAATCCGGCCAGATCCTACCATTAAGGAGGACCAAGCCTGCTCTGGCTAACAAACCTGAGAGGAGGAGACCACTCCCATTTATGCCTGTATCCTTAGAGTTCCTGTCTGGGTAAAGCGAGGTAACCTCGGCATCCCAGGGACACCCCCCCACCTTAGAGCTAAAGCATAGTCTGACTCACCTAGGCGAGCGTTACAATCCCCTGTCAACAGAATATCTGCCTCCGGGTAAGATTCCTCCACTGCTTCAATCAACCCCTGCAGTTCCTGCCAGCAAGTATTTTGATAGTGGGGCGAGGAACTCGGGAGGATGTAAGCATTTATCAGAGCCAGCATCTTTCTGGGGAACATCATCATAGTCCCACAAAAAAAGGACTGGGTTCCAGGAAGTGAGGCAAAGGCAGCGGCAAGAGAAGAGGAGATGAGACACACACAGCCCCCACTCGGGCGGTCTCTCCCTCCAGCTGAAAGGGCAACCAAACTGAAGGCATCATAGCCTGCCAAGGAACTTGGGTCTGTGGACCAAGTTTCCTGAAGACACACAATATGGTTTGCCCGCAGAAATGATAAAAAATCCCTGTCAGCTGCTTTAGTCTTCCAACCAGCAATATTCCAGGAAAGTACCCTGACTCCTGTTAACCATCATTCCAAATCCACCTGCACAACTGGCTCTTCCCTTGCAAATGTCGGGGGAGACCGCCCTGGATTTGCAACTAAATGCCTGTCTCCGGAAGGAACCGTTATAGAATCTTCCCCAATCTCCCCTGTAAAGGTAAACACTCCTCTCAGTTTGTCCTCCCCCCCCTTACCAAAAACAAACTGGGCCGTCTCACACTGGTGTGGTGGCCGCTCAGAACTAACTAGACCCAACCCAAGTTCCACCTGGGGGAAATGTCTAGAAGTAGCACAAGAAATTACGTGCCCATCCTCAGAAGGATCCAGGCACCTGATGGTTTCCCACTGGGCAGATGTTAAAGTCCCATCCCCAACTCCCGGATTCCCCAAAAACACAACTCCAGGATCTTGATCTCCATCAACTGAAAGAAAACTCCCCCACCCCCTTACCAGAAATGACCTCAATAACGGGGGATATTTCCACAGCTAAAGAATCACCATTGCCATTATCCACCAAACCTTCCCCAGTAACTGGTCTGATTTCTGCCCCTCCCAAATCCATCCCAGAATCCTCCAGAACCGGACTGGGGGGAGAACCCTGCCCTGGGGGACAAATATGCACCTCATCCCCCCGCATGGGGAGTCCCAAATCCTCCGGGGGGGCGACTGATTTACACTCCATGTTCTCGGTAGCCCCTTTCCTAATAAAGGTCCGGCGTCTATCCCCAAGAGGGACCAGATTAGGATTATTTACTGAAGGGCAAGGGCAAGAGAGGCTGATACCACCCCCCTTAATGCTTATCTCTCCTGAATCTAAGCCTAAACCTCTATCAGGGGTCTCTCTTGCTCTGACAAAAAATCTAGCTAATCTGATCCCATGATCTATGAATCAGGTCACATTCCTAAAAATGGTTTTTATGAGAGCCCTTCTGAAATGAAACCACACACTGATAGTTACGAGCTCCCCTACAAACTATCCTTATAAAGCGAATGTCCCCTGAAACAAAAGGGGTCTGGGCCAAGTAAGATAGATGTGTGACAACTTGCGTCCTGGTTTCCCAGGGAGGGAGCAACCCTGCAACCATTGGATAAATGGTAAAGGCAACAGCCTCCCTACAAAGTACAAAACAGTCTGAACATGGGGCTACTTGCTGCCCCAAGTTTTCACCTCTACAGCCAACACCCACTTCCTGGGGAATCATATTAAAATTGCCCCCAGCACTTCCCCCTCCCCCAAAACCTCCCTTGAACTTTTGGCAGCATCAGCTGGCCAGTTATCATAGTCCAAAGACAACCCCAGCGCCTGTGCTGCCAAAGAAATTAGGGAGGCATTCATGTTGCCGATACCAGTAGTCACCATTTTAAGTTGGGACAAAACCAACAAAAGAGTCTGATGGATCAGAGAAGTCTGTTCCACCAGCAATTCCAGAGTAGACTCTCCCGACACTGGCTCCAAGTTCCTTTGCTTAATCAGGGACGGCGAAGTACAAGGGGTCAGGGTATCGGCCAGGCTCTGTATCTGTGTCATACCTGGGGACGTAGTACCAGTAGAGATCACATTACCATTTAAAAAGTCCAGAGGGGGGGAGGGAGGTGAGCCAGGGCAAACCACAGGGCAAGTCTTAGATGTTCCCAACTGCTTTATGGAAAAAAAAGAGTCCAGCCTCCTTTGTTTACCCGAGGGTGAATCTGTCACCCCATCTTTAGCCTGTCTCTTATGGGAGGGTAACATGATATCGTAACCACAGGAGCACAATCACACACTCTGGGGAGAGGAGGCACAGAAAAAACAACTTCCCACATCCGCGCCCTACCTGCGCCTAAGGCTGCGCGCACAAGGGCGCGCCCGTGCACGTGCAGCCCTTAGGCGCGCAGCCCTTAGGCGTCATGCCTGAGGCATGCACGCCACCCGCAGGCATCTTTTGGCTCCCTTCGGTGCCGGCGCCTCCAATCAACGAGTCCTGCTGGGTAACGCCCCCCATAAGTTCCGGGGGTGGGTCAGGCAACACCGTCTCTGTATGCCCATACTAACAGCCTCTGCGGGGCTCCAAGACACCTCCTCTTCTTCCCCAGGTACACACACTTGCCGATAGGGCAGCTCACCGCTGCAGCCCCAGTTCGCCTGCACAGTTCTCCCTTAGGGCTCACTCCGCAATTCTAGCAGTGTGCTATGTAGTAGCTTCTACAACAACTACTACATGAGTTTGTCCTGTCTGAACAAGAATAATAGAGTTCAAAGAGACCTCAGAGGTCATCTAGTCCAACCCCCTTCTCAATGCAGGAAAACTGCAGCTACAGCATCCCTGACAGATGGCCGTCCAGCCTCTGTTTGAAAACCTATACTTTTGATACCTAATGCACAAGTATAGGATGGGTGATACCTGGCTTGGCCACAGTACATGTGAAAAGGATCTTGGGGTTGTAGCGGATCATAAACGAAACACGAGTCAGCAGTGTGATGCAGCTGCTAAAAAGGCTAATGCAATTTTAGGCTGCATTAACAGAAGCATAGTGTCCAGGTCATAAGAAGTAATAGTTTCACTCTGTTCTGCACTGGGCAGACTTCATCTGGAATACTGTGTCCAGTTCTGGGCACTACAAGGTCTTAGGCACAACCATAATTCAAATAATACCACTAATCAGACCGGTAGATTACTACCTCAGTAAGATGTTAGGGCATTGCAAGCTAAGTCATTTTATTTATTTAATTTATATGTCACCCTTCCCACAATGGCTCAGGGAGGCTTACAACTGATAATCCAATGACAACAATAAGACAGTAATAAAATTGATTTAAAAACTCCCACGCCCTCCCCCCAAAAAACCTCCCCCAACCCCACCCAAACCCACCAAACAACCCCCATTTACCCTCACCCACCAAATGCTTTTTCAAATGAGAAAGTTTTGCACCACCTCTAGAAGATGCCCAGGCTGGGACTTAACCGAACCTCCTGAGGAAGGGAGTTCCAGAGAACTAGGGCAGCAACCAAGAACACCTTCCTGTTCACCCCCATCCCACAGACAAGGGCAGCAGATGGAACCTGCAAAAAGAGGCCCCCGGCCAAGGCCAACCATAGGAGCCTCAATGGAACATGGTTGGACAAGCAGTCTCTCAGATACCTGGGACCTAAGCTGCTCAGTGCTTAGGGCTTTAAAAGTCAGCACCAGCACCTTGAATTGTGCCCAGAAAGCTACTGAGTGCAGATTTCGGAGCACTGGTGTAATGTGCTCTCAGTGACTTGTCCCTGAAAGGAGCCAAGCTGCTATGTTCTGCACGAGCTGCAGCTTCTGAACAGCACAGACCACCACCCCAAATCAATTTCAAGCCAGGCAGTCTTGAAATTGATACAGGGGTATAATCCTTGATGGGGAGCACATCGCTGGTCAATGTCAAGGTGGGAAATGCTTCCCAGCTGGAAACTGACTGGAGGGGATCCACGCTGTGGAGCACAGCAGCACTGCTTTCCCTGGCAAGCAGCCCCCAATCCCTCACTGGTCTATATCAAACCGGGTCCAGGCTCAAGCTAGACCAGCACAACAATGCAGCCAGGGACACTGGGGATGCTCCTCCTCCTCCCTGCTGTCCCCACCAACAGCTCGGCGGGCAGCCCAGGATGCTCACACACACACACACCCCTCTGCCACTCCAACAGATGACTGGCAGCAGCTTCCTCCATGGTGCTGGCGGACCTCTATGTGGGTGGTGCTTCTGGGGCCTTTCACATGGGATGCAGACCTGTGGGAGCCTGTTGCCCCGGTTTGGGCTGGGTTGCCCTGTGCCGCATGCTCCTTGATAATGCGGGTGATGTCATTTATTTATTTATTTATTTATTTTAAAAATGATAATTCACACCCATCCTGCCTCAGGCAGCGCGGGGCGGCTAACATACTATTAAAAATATGTAAACGTAAAACAAATATAAACATATAAAAATATAAAATTTCAAACAATTTGACATAAATACATAAAAACAGTGGAGCTAAAAACACCTACCCCCCTATCCCAACCCCCCAACCACTACCTGTCTCCCCCACCAAAAGCCTGGCTGAACAGCCAGATCTTACACAGTCAACAGAAGGAAGGGAGGTTTGGGGACAGATGAACTTCCACTGGGAGGAAGTTCCACAGCCTCAGGGGAGCCAACGAGAACACTCTCCCCATAGTCGCCACTCAAGAAACCTGGGGGACCTCGAGAAGGGCACTCCCAGTAGACCACAGAGGCCGATCCAGGACCCAGGGGGTGAGGAGGTCCCACAGGTAGGTAGGGCCCAGACCGTTTCGGGCTTTATGGGTCAAAACCAACACCTTGAATCGGGCCTGGAAGACTATCAGTAGCCAGTGCAGAGAACGTAGCACAGGTGTTAAGTGCTCTTGGCGCCCCGTACCCATGAGGAGACAAGCTGCCGTGTTCTGCACCTGCTGCAGTCTCCGTACCATCACCAACGGTAGCCCCACGTAAAGCACGTTGCAGTAGTCCAAGCTTGAGGTGATGAAGGCATGGATGATGGTGGCCAGGTCAGAGCCCGAGATATATGGTCAAAGCCAACATATGATCAGATGTAATTGACAAAAGGCTCTCCTCACCACGGCCACCACCTGGGCATCCAGGCGAAGTTGTGAGTCGAGGAGCATGGGTGGCAACCCCTGCCCAACACAGAGCAAACTGATCTGGCAGATTGTTTTCAGACAGGTGGTGAGTCTGAGACAAAGGGAGGGCAAAAGGGTGGTGAAAGTGGGGCACTGTCTTCTGTGATAACACCCTAAGAAATGAAGCCCATGCCATTCAATAAGAAACCATAGCTCACTCAGTGTGTAATGCCAGCCTCACACACTAGAGAGCAGATAAGTCTTACTAAGAGAACATACATTTTAAGTTAACCATGGGCCTATTTTGGCCCTAGTCATTTGTTTCATATATTGTGTTCAATGTTGTCAATCTAAAGCATCACAAAATTTCCTCAAATTTCCACAAAAGTCTCAAATTTCCTTGCTGCTTTCTTTTTTTAAGCCTGAACATTTATTCTAAAGTTTTTGGAAACTTTGTGTTCCAAATTCATTTTGCATTTTTTTTAAAAAAAAGAAGATTGTTCCTAATTTAAAAATACAAAAGACAAAAACAATTAAACTCCAGGAAAGATGAAGCAGGTGAACTAGTGCTCAAGTCTGCAGAGCAGAGGGTAGAACCTAGAGGCCGGACCAAGCTGTGAGAGATGAAGAGGAGATACAGCGCGGAAGAAATTGAGGACGGACACCCTGCTAAGTAGGACTCAAAGAGATCATTAGACCTTTACCTAAATGAGGTAAAGGAAATTTAACCTGCCTGCCGGTCTAAAGGAAATAGGGAGTCTAGGGTGCTGTACTGAAAGGGTCATTGCAATCTTCCAGACTTCTGGTGTCTAGAGCCTAATGAATGACCATATCAAATATTAGAGTGTGTTGCTGGGATGATAAGCCTTTTCCCTTCTGTGGGACACTTTGAAAATTAATACAAACTCTGTGGGTCCAGTAGAATTTGGGGGGCAGGGTGCTCAAGGGGCATGCTCAAACTGGGGGAAGGAAAAGGAGAATCCAGCACATTTATTTTATTTATTTATTTAAAACTTGTATCCCGCCCATCCTGCCCAAAGGCAGCTCGGGGCGGCGAACAACACACAAAACATTTAACAATAAAACATTTAAAAACAAATCAACAAATTTTAAAACAAATAATAAAACTCACCCTCCCTTCCCAAACCCCACCCCCTCACCCCCCCC
>QEPC01012145.1:1834622-1853508 GCA_003113815.1 Sphenodon punctatus
CGCTGGCTGTGACTGCCAGCGTCAGAGATGCTCTAGGCCTTCCGGGGAACTTCCCCCCGTCTCACCGGGGGGAGCACCTACTCTCCCCAAGGGCCATCTCCCCTTCTCTCACCAGGGGGATTGGCCCTATCCTCCCTAAAACATTCCCCATACCCCCCACCCTCAGGCCCCACCTGCCTCATCCCCCCCCCCAAACCCCTTAAAGCCACAAAATAAAAACAACAGTGGGTCCAGCAGCAGTAGCAACAGGGATGAGCTGTAAATATCTCTTCCAGAAGCAGCAGTAGAACAGAGCAGGGTTGGGCCCAGGGGGGGGATCCAGCAATTGGGAAGGGGCCAAACTATAAACAGCTTTGGGCTGAATTTGGCCCACAGGCCCGAGGTTCCCCATCCCTGGCCTAAACTATGCGATTAAGGGCAATTCAAAACCCCCAAACCATCAACATATGCCTCAGTTTGTCAACATTCTTCTTGAAGTGCAGTGCCCCAAACTGAACACAATGTTCCAGCAAGAGCTCACAAGTGCCCACTAAATGGCTCCATTACCACCCATGCCTTGGATTTGATGCATCTATTAATGGAACCTGAAATGGCATTTATTTTTTTGCAATGGTATCACGTTGCGTTCATGTTTTATGTAAGTAATTCCGAGATCCTTCTGTGCAGTACTGTCAAGTCAGTAGTCTGCCATTTTATACTTGTGCATCTGATTTTTCGATCCTATGTGTAATAATGTTGTATTTATCTTTGTTAAATCTCATTTTGTTTCTTCCAGACCAGGTCACTAGTTTATCTATATCATTTTGTATTCTATATCCTTCATGTGGTCTGTAGGGATTTCTTGCAAAAATAAATAAGGTATCTGAAAGACCGCCTCCTCCCTTATGTTCCGTTACAGCCTCTGAGGTCGGCCAAAGGCACCCTCTTGTGAGTACCAACTTCCCGTGGGGTTTGTACAATGATGGCACGCAGAGAGGTGTCCTCAGTGGCTTCTCCACACTTATGGAACTTTCTCCCCTTGGAGATCTGCCTAAGACTGAGCCTGCTTGCCTTTCGGAAGAGATGCAAGACCTTTTTGTTTGGCCAGGTGTTTGGTGGGCTAGGATAGAGTTGAGTGGGATGGGATGGAGGGTTTAGGGAGAGGGTTGAGTCTAGGTTTCTTTTTAATTGTTTATATATATTTTTTAATATATATGTATATGTTTTATGTTTATTATATATTTCTTTAAGCCTCCCTGAACCTCTGTGGGAAGGGCGGGATAATATGACTAAATAAAATAGATAAAAGTTGATTAAATAAATAAATAAAGCTCGTTTGAGACAGACATTCAACTACAGTTGTTTCTTTGTGTTTCTGCTCATTATCATTCAGGGATACACACGTAAGCTTGTTTGCTGTTTTCATACTGAAGGAAGAGGTTGAGGTAAAAAAATATCTGGAGAAAAAAAGCCAGAAAAGGAGAATGATTGCATCATTTAGTTTCCAGTCCCCAACATTAATGTGCTTTCAGCAGCATAGCTATTCTGAAGCGAATGGGCTCACTTGAGCCTGGGTCCCAGAGTCTGAGATGACTCTTTGCAAGCAACCTGGGTCCCACTAGGAAATTGAGGGAGTGAGTGTGACCAGCACGCTGCCTGTGCCTGCTCTAAAAATGTCTTTGCGGCACTCAGGCTGCTTGCAAAGACTCCTACCAATAACCCCTAGGTTTGCCGCCTTTTGCAGTTTGACCCTGAGAAGGGTCCATTTTGGGAGTCACAGGGTCAAACTGCAAAAGGTGGGAACCCTAATAGCCCCGCTCCTTCTTAAAACTTCCTTCCCAGCACGATTGCTGCTGCTCTGGGAAGCGGGGACGGCACTGGGAGCTGTGGTGGTGCTGTCTTCATGGATAAGCCCTGCCCCCCACCCTGGAGAGTCAGCCTCCTTGCCCTTAGGGGACCCATAATTGGGACATGAGCTCAGGCCCACCACAGCCTTGCTACTAGGGTGGCCACTTCTTGTGGTCTGTCCCCGAGATCCCTATTTTGGTCTATGGGAGTTTCAGGGTCAAACTCTGAGAGGTGGCAACCGTATGCTTGCAACGCTACTGGGTGCTTGCACATTTGAATGGCTGGGGTCATCCGTTTCTGCTGTCTGCACTGCTTTCTCTGACAAAAATCCAATAGAGGGATTTTCTCAGAGAGTAAAAAATGGATCTGGAAGCTTTTTCTTTTACAATTCTACATTTCCTTTGACCCCCTTAACAGTTCTAATCATAATTTTCAGTGCTTGTCCTCTCTTACCGCCAAGCAGCAGGGCATCAGCACAACCTCCACCTAAACTCTAGCCCAGCGAGTCCCACAACAGAAAACCTGCTGGGACTGCCAAGTCATCCTAACCCCATCACAAGCACTGAGCTCTGCCAAGGACTAGGCTAACCACTTTTGCCGTTTTCTCAATAGTCCAGGCCTTCTCTTCTCTGTTGTCTATTTTTACTGATAGATTTCAATACCAACTCAGGCCCTAGAGCCTGTAACTGCTGTATTATTCTCCATCACATCGTCGGATTCGATCTGCAGACCCTTCTCACAACCATCTCTCTAACTTCAGGGGGATCAGAGGAGGGGAAGTGCTATTTAACTCCAGTTGTTCCTGCAAGCAGGGGGAAAAGACGACAGAGGTTGTTACTCCACAGAAACTACAGAGTAACTATTCATCAGGATCTAGCCCCAGTGGGGATAGAAACCAGAACCGTAGAACTCCCAGGCATGGCCCATTTTCTCCCTCTAGGACAAGGGATGAGCTGCCGTTGTCATTGGCTGCAGAGAACCAGTGCAGGATTGGAACAGGGAGGCTATAAAAACTTCTGGGTCAGAGGCCAGCACCAGTTCTGAACTTAAGACTGGGCACATCAGTCAGCCCACTCCTCCCTCGGATGGACCACTCAGGTATTGACTCTTGTTCTGGACTTGACCATGCCCCATGACTCTTCCTTTGATACTGACACACTCCAGATGGAGGCCTGGGATGGGGGCCCTGCCCAGGGTTCCAGGGCTGCTCCACTCCTGCCATGACTCCCGGGCTGCGTCCCTTGCATTATCTTGTTTACAGTATGCAAATGAGAACAAGGCTGCAAGGAGGTAGGAAGAGAAAACGCAGGGAGGAGACTGGCTGCGGGTCTCTATCTTGTGTATTTTAGTACCATTTTGTAAAGGAGACGGTGAAACACTCTGCAAGTTGACATCAGGGGGCCCAGAGAGGACTGTGTGGTAGATGTCATGGTGAACACTATGGCTGTAGCACTGAAACTGGTACTCTTGTATGTCTGACTGTACCAGAAGCTTAGGACTGGAACCACTTATGCACCCCACCGGGAGGGAGGCTTAGGGTTTTAAGCAACACACCCCACCAAGCCGGACTCTCAGAACTTTGAGCAAGTCAGGGTGAGACACCCGCATCTGCTACTACCAATTTGTTATAAGCTCTGTGGCTGCAGTCATGGGCTGTTTTAGATGGCTGTGGTACTGAATGATGAGCCCACAGCTCTTCTCGAAGGTGGGTGCTGGACCTCCTTTCTCATGCAGGTCTGTGGGATCTCTGACCCAATAATGAATCCTTTACAGATGGCACTGCTGTAACAGGTTGTCCAATAATATCTGGCAAGGAGTTCAGGGAGACACCAACTGCGTAAATAAGACAGGAAAATATAAGAGAGAATGATAAATTAAACAGTGCCTTGCCACCTCCAGAAGTGCACAGTACATTCTGGTACCATACCTCCCATTAGTCTCTATTTAGGAGGGACAGTTCCTCCTTGTGGCTGGATGTCACTCTTTCAGGATGTCAAAGTCCCTCTTCAGGAGAAGAGACAGAAAAAAGACCAGTATTTAAACCTCAGACATCTGTTTCCCAATTGCCTCCCAGAAAAACCACTTGCAAGGACAACGGGAGATGATGGAATGACAAAAAACCAAAGTGGTACGAGAAGTAGGAGAGCTTTTGTTGCTCTTTATTTTAACTAAAAATGTTGGGAGGGGTGTGTGTACATGTGTGTGAGGGGGCGGAGCTTATTTGCTAGGGGTGGCATTGACTGGTCAAGGGTGTGAGAGAGGTTTTTCACTTTCTGGCTGCTTGAATGTTGGGAGGTATGTGGTCCAAATGCTGGTGCATAGAAGAACAGAATGTGCCTGCTTTGCGGGGGAGAGGGGGATGCATCACTCCCTGACTTACACTCCCAATGCTACATTGCTCCTTGGCTACCAGTGCACACCACCCAAGATGGAGACCACTACCCCCTGGGCTTCTCACTTCCTCTTCTAGGACACTGTTTCTTGGCTGCTTGCTTGCCACAACTCCACCTACTACTGGCTGGGCTCTCTCTCCCTCGTTCCATTCCCACTACTAGCACAGGTTCATTATGCTACAGTTTAGTGAGAATAAATATACTGTTTGTAGCTACAGAAGTTATTTCCCTTGAGAACATTAAGCTTAATTATGAACAAATAAAATAGCCTCTGAGATACGTAGCTTTATTCATTACTCAAAACAGTAAGCAGACCAATGTGCCAAGAACAAGCAAACATACAGCAAAATTTCATCTTCATTGCTTAGTGTATGCAGGACGATGGCCAGGGCGTTTGGCACATGCCCTATAAATAGTATTCTATTGTCAGGGTGTATAAAAAGATGCAGCATGTCTCATGGATATGAATCCTATCCAATTAAGAGTTAAGCTCCGCCAGTGCTAAAAATGAAAAGCTACATCAACTGATAAACTAGTCTGCGAGCAGGCGTACAGCTGGAGTTTGCTCCCTCAGCCTGGCTCTGGTCTGTTCTCGCTGTCAAAAATAAGTCATCTTCCCATCTCAAAAATGGAAGGTGTTGTTGTAATAAGACACTGGGTGGAAACTCCGGTACGTTATCAGGAGCAGTTTGTTGTCCGAGATCTGGAGGCATGCAGGTTGGATCACTCTCTCTTTGCTTTGCCAGGACCATCCACGGCTTCCCTGGGAAAAAGCAGACCGGCTGAGGAGAGTGTAGCTGCCCCAAAGGACAGCAGCACACAGCAACACAAGAGCAGCTTTCGAGTCTTACTGGATGTTGTGCAGTTCCGCCCTGAAGATATTATCATCCAGACTTTCGAAGGTTGGCTCTTGATCAAAGCTCAGCATGGATCCAGGATGGATGAACATGGCTTTATATCCAGAAGCTTCACTAGACAATACAAACTACCTGATGGAGTGGCGACGAAAGATTTATCTGCTCTCTTTTGCCATGATGGCATTTTGGTTGTAGAAATGAAGAACTTAGTAGGGGAGTCATGTTAGAGACAGGAGAATGTTGTTCCTACCACAACTCATTACAACAGCTGTGTAGTGTAGTCCTGCATGTAGAGTTGTGTTTACAATGGATAGAAGAACAGATGTTTGCATATATTTCTCTCAGCATGTTGAGTTTTACTGTTTGATGTGAAATGTAAGACTCTTTCCCTCCAACTCTGTGTATGTGCTGGAGAATCCTGTTTCTAATGCACAGAAGGTTTATGAGCAATCATAGCAAGTTAAAATATTTCAGACATTGGTATTGGATAAGCCACTGAGGGATAAAATTCTGTATAAAAATGCAGATAAGGGGGTCACATTTATAATCTGTGCTTGCAAGGTGAACTATTAAGGGAACGATAAAAATTGTTCTGTGGAGTTGTTTGGAAATTTAATTTACAGAAAAAAAATGCCTGATTTGTGTGGAACTGCATGTCACTGTGTACTGAGTTCAGCATTTCTGTTTCTTAGTGCATGAGCAGCAAGCATCTTGTCTGTGGAATATTTACCAGGCAAACACTATTTTAATGATTTTGTTTCTTTATAAAATTATTTTAGAGTGCTCCCTTCATTAAAAAAACAAAATTGTACTTAAGAGAAAGTAGAACAAACCCAGGATCTACTATTTAGTTATGTGATATCTTCCTGCTAACAATAATCAACTTAATTGGGTAGAAACCTTTCAGAAACAAACCATAATTTGGCTTAAATATTCTGGCTCTGCCAAGGATACAATTAAAATATTTCTCAGTAATAAAAGCAAAAAAAACCAACCAACTCTGTTTATCTCTATGTAGCTCCGTGTACTTAAAGCTGCTTGCTAAACATTAACAATACTCTTTGTGAGGTCTGGTTTTCTTTTTCTTTTCTTCCCTTGCAACCTGACTAGCTACCGTGCTCTGTCCCTAGGGCGATCCTGTAAAGGGACCCCTTAGTTTACACACACGTGCAAGATGTTGCTGACCTGAATGGGGCTTTGTGCTAGAGTGGGGGGGAGGGGCACTTATTAAGAACACACGGCCAGTTTCTGCTTTCAATATACCGAGCAGTCCCTGGAATCCAATGGAATTGCACAGCTGTACCTTTGGACAGAATTTCGCTCACTATGCCTAACAATTGGTCTTCAAAGTTTCAAAAAGATTTTTGACATTTGTTACCGTAAATACTCCAACATTCTGACTGCAAGTGGCAGTGCCTCTTTTATGTGTATGTCAGATAAGCATAACTGCTGTGCTATGTATAGTACAGGAATGCAGAGGAGACAGAGCCAAGCTAAACACTGGCTCTTAGCACAGCCACCTGTTGTTTGGACAAATTGTTTTAAAAAAACTTTCCAAATAAAAATAAAATTCTGAGCATAACAATCATCAAGAGAGGGGAGGAAATTAGGTTAGCAAAAGTGCTACCACTCGCTCAAAATGGAGGGCCTTTCTACTTCAAAATAGGGTCTCAGGCCCTATATAGCTGCTCTGATAGTGATCGGCCCAACGGCACAGAGCCTCCTCCACTTCTGCAAGTAGGCCCCATCAGCAGCCAACCCTGCAAGAGTGTGGGGAGCAGCAGCAAAGGTGCGGGGTTACCGAGTGCCTAAAAGTGCCCCGTGGCACTGCACCTGCCCGTACCCCCCGCCCCGCCCCCAACAGTCCCTAGTTAGGAGGGACAGTCCCTCTTTAGGTTCTGAGTCCCACTTTTCAGAAAGGTCAACGTCCCTCTTTGAGGGAAAAAGAGACAAGAAGATCCATATTTAAACTTCAGGCACCTCTTTCCTGGTTGCCTCCTCGGAAAAGTACTTCAAAGGACAAGGGTGAGATCAGATGATGGAATGGCAAGAAACAATGGGCAAAACCAGACTCTCAGCAACCAGCTGAAGTAACAGCCTGGGCGTGGGCCCACCTGACAGGGGCAAAGCAGACATGCATGTCTGCTGCTTGCATGCCTGGTTCCAGGCTGCTGCCTCCACCACGGCTGCCTGTCATGGCAGGGGTGCTGTGGGCAGGGGTGGGGATGGCTGGCTGCATGCTCCCTGTTCTCCCACCCCCGGGCTGTGCTGCCATCAGCCCAGCCAGGAGCATGTGTGGCTCGTGCTCCGGCAAGCACACATTCGGTCTGCCCAGGCTGAAACATCCCAGGTCAGCCCAGGACGCATCAGCCTGGCTATCACATGTGGCTTCACCCTATGTGGAATGATAAGCAGAAGAGCTTCTGTCCCTCATTATGTTCTTGGGTGCATGTAAACGCAAAAGGAGGTGGAGCTTATTGGCTGAGGGGGTGGGACTTATCTCCCTTTGGCCACTCACAATGTTGGGCGGTATGCTGATGCACTCCTTGCTGCCTTGCTAGGCTGATTGCCGAGGGGGGGCTATCTGAGCACATGGATACTCTGTGAAAGAGCAGAGTAGGTGAAGTGCTGGTAAACCACTGGTAAAAGGGGCCTGGGGGAGGGGGAAAGTCTCAGGGCGCATGGCTTCTGGAACAAATAAATGGTTGCAACATGGAGCCCTTTCTGCTTTTGTTTCTTCCTGACCCACAATATGATAATACTCTCCGATTAGCCCTTCAGGGTAGGATTGGGGGGTGGGGGTGGGACAGACACTGGGCCATGAAGTCTGGAGCCAGGGGAGTTGACCAGTAGATTTCAAAATGTTAGACTATGTACCATTCACACAATGACATGCATTTACACCGGCTTGTAAAATGTCAGTCACAACCCAGTATTAAGTATAATTCTAAGGCAATCCTGGTGACGCGGGGAGTTAGACAAGGATGCCTGCTGGCCCCAGCCCTGTTCAATTTATATTTGAACAACGTGGTCCAGCATATGAAATCGACTGATACCCATGCGCCTATGGTGGGAGACAGACGTCTCCCAATACTCCTTCACGCGGATGACACGGTTTTAATTTCGCAGTCGATGGTGGGTCTCAAGAGACAGCTGTCCCTCTTTGGTGAGTTCTGTAAATCTGAATTACTAAATATTAATTACTCCGGATGGTCAAGTGGTTTTAATTCTATGTCGAGATTTTTGTATATATTGATTAGGTGGGAGCTGGGGGAGACCCCGTGCCCCAAAAGCCTTGTGTTGGCTTTGGTTATTATTCCTTTTTGGGTAAATGAGTGTACGGTGGTTTATTTGCCTGAAATGACTTTTTTGTCTCACAATAAAATGTATTTATTATTATTATTATTATTATTATTCTAAAACTACAATTCTTATGGTGAGATCAAGGAAATGCTCCAAGATCCATTCCTGGCATTTGACAGGAGAACCCATCGAGCAAGTTAGTGCCTTTAAATACCTGGGGGTCATGTTCTCATCCTCATTGGGCTGGAAGTCCCATGCGGAGCTGGTTAAACTACAAGCAAAGAAATCAGCTGCTGCAATTCTGAGATTTGATTATGGTCAAGGAGGGAGGTTGATTAAACCAGCACTGAGACTTTTTAGGGCCAATGTTTTGAACCAGGCTCTATATGCGGCCCCAGTTTGGTGCTTTGAATTTTTGAATAAACTGGAAGTTATCCAGAATGGTTTCCTGGCCTTTATCCTCGCCCTTCCAGGAGGGACTCCCCAGGCTGTCCTGAGAGCAGAGACCTGTATGCCTATAGTAAGGTCAACTCTAATCCAGCTTGTGGTAAATTACTGGATAAAAATAGTAGCCCCACTGCCAGATGGGGGCTCGTTACTGTCTTTAGCTTGGAGGACTGGATTACTGGAGGACTGGATACGGTTGGCAGAACAGGAGGTCCACAAGCTGGGCTTTTCAAGGGAGGTGCTGAGGAGAGTTGGCATAAAGCCATTTAAGGAATTAATGCAGAGGAAGCTACGGGACCAGTCCCTTCAACTCGAGGGGGCTCTCTTGAAGGCCCAGAGGGTGGCCCCTGATTTTGTACCCTTTAATCACTTCCAGCCAGGACAGTTTTACTTATTTAGCTGGATGGATCATGCGAGAAGAGTGCTATTTACACGGTTATGATGCAATTCTTTTCCATCAATATATCTGGAGGGTCGTCGTTACAAAGGTATTCCCCATGAGCAAAGATGTTGTGACCTTTGCGACAAGGGGACCCCAGATACAGTATTGCATATTTTACTCCATTGCCCAGCTCTGGAAGGCCTTAGATGCAAGTTTTTAGGGAGGTTTCTTTCCCGGTTCCAGAAGGTTCCAGAATCTAAAATATTACAAACTCTGCTCAACCCAGCTGATGTAGTCCTTTCCAAGAAGGTAGCAGATGGTGGGTTATACTGCTAACTCAGAAGATACGGGGGGAATCTATTAAGCTGGGTATTCCCTTAGGGCTGGAGAGGAGGAAAGGATACATGGTTTGAAGTACTTTTGGCAGGGAGTCTTAAACGTTTAGAGGTTAGAAGAGGTATAGGCACAGTATGGTGGTCCGGGACTTGGCTGCCTTGCCTATAATTAGCAGGCACCAGGTATATTGTTTGTTCAAGCAGCTCTGATTCTGTTTAAACCTATCACTGTGTGTACTGGGTTTACTTTTGTTGTATAAGTGGTATTTAAATAAGGGGCCGTGTTTGCCCCAGAGGCTGTACATAAGATTGAATATAAGGCTCTAAAGATATGTGTATAAGGTCGATTACATGAGTGGTTGCTAGCCTCACAGGCTGTATAGAAGACTGAATTTAAGGCCCTAAAAGACATGCGTATAAGGCCGATTACAGACTATAAGTTGGAGCGGCTGAGGCTCCTAGCAGGATTACTGTGTAAGGGCTCCCCGGGCCCGCCTGTTTGTATTATTAGTATTATCGGAATTATTGTTCTATTCTGTGTGGGTGGTGTATTTTATATTGCAATAGCTATGGCTACACAATATATATATATATATATATACAAAAAATTAAGTTTAATACAAATTAATTTTCTTCTATTTTCCCCCTCTTTGTATTAATTTTTAAAGCATTTAGTAAACTATTAAATGCTCTTAAAAATTGAAACAAATTACTGCTTCAAAATATTTGGCAAAACATTTGCAAGCGGTTTCCAAGGGACTGAAACACCATATTGTGAATGTTATTTTTGATGTTTTACTTTTCTAATCTAATTAGATGTGACTATACAAGATTTTAGGAGAGCTATTAATATCTCTTGCGGGCCAAATAGTGTGAATTTTATAGGTGGCATGGATTTCCGTAACAGCCATAGCTGTAGGCATGGTTTATGACACACTGATATGATTAAAAAGGAGCTCTAGTACTGGTTGTCTGCAAAAGCCAGGCCAAACAGCACATGATATAGTATGAACAGCAGAGCAGATGTTACCCAGCCCTGCCATATCCAATCAGTGAATTGTAACTGATCAAGCTCCTGCCTACAAATGGAGAGGGGAAATTGCCCAAGTGATTTCAGGTACTTTGAAAAAGCTTAGGAGCAGAAGCAGATGTCCCAAACTCAGGAGTAGTGACCACGATCAAGAACTTTATCCTGCAGGCAGCTGAGAGCACTCAGCTCTCATTTATTTATTTTTTCTAACATGTATTGTGAATACAGCAATCATATTACACTTTGCTTAAACTTTCAGAACACTATAGCTTTAAAAAACAAACACAGACGTTACGGGTGCTTTCAGGCGCAGCGTCCCAGAGGCGGCTTGAGTCGTAGGCAACTACCAAAGAGCCCCGTGGCTGCTCTTAAAGAAACCTCTCACCCACACTGCTGTGCTGTGCTGAGCCCACTCATTCTCATTCATACATATATATATACTGCTTTGCCATGTTCCCTTCACTCTTGGTAGGATTGTCATCTGTCCATAGGTCAGATGGACAGACCCTATTTCTCATGAATTAGGAGGGGACCTGGCTCTATATGGTCACCCTTGCCTGTGACTACAGGGCTGGCCATATTTAAGCTTTCTGTGGCAACCCTACTTTTGGGGAGGGCAGGGGTTCATTCTCCCCTTTTCCATCCTGATGATAGGGAGGGACAGGAACAGCCCTTCCCTGATTTCAGTGACCCTCAGCTGCTCAGCTCTGGAGAAGGAAGAGGAAGGGGCAGGGCTTACTACCTGGCCTATAGTTCCGCCCATCTTTTCCCCTCCCATCCACCCTGGAATGGAGGGGGGGAAGGAGCTGGCAAGGCTAGGCTCAGGCTGAGCTGGCTGTGTGTGGCAGGGAGTTGGGACCAACAGAAACAGGTTCCACAACCCAGACTGGGAGCAGGAGCAGCCAATTAAGGAACACGCTCTCTCTCTCTCAGACTGGTGAATTAAATATCAAGGTCTAGGCTACTAGAGTAGCTGCTGATAAAACATAAAGGCCCATTTACATTTTTTGCTCAGGGTCCTTCAAAAGTTAAAACTGCCACTGCCTTGTCTTTACTATGGCCCTCAGCTTGCAAGCACTTACTCTAACAGGATGCAGTGCCCCAGGGGTAAGTCCCTGCGGGATTAGGCCCACAAAGAGTCACTTGCTCAGGGAATCAGCTTCAGTCACTACTTTTCTCAAGCCTTCTTAGTCTCCAGCAAGTCAGCCTCCTCACAGTATAGTCGCCATAACCTCCACACACCCTCCCCCCTCAAGTCCTTGCCAGCCAGGCAACAAACCTCTGGCTGGGCGCATTCCCAGTTCCAGGTTCTTTGTCTCAGGCCGGCACTCCACTACTCCCAGCCATCCTTACTTATCTTCTCCAGTAAGTCTTCCAGCAGGGTCAGAACTATGACCAGCAATCCTCAGGTTCTCCTCCAGATCCAGGCACAGACTGCCCTTCTGTCTGCAGGCTGCCTTCTTATATACACCAGAGGGGTGTGGCTAGCCCGCCAGGCTGCCAGCCCTTAAAGGGCCAGTGTCCTGCCCCATTCTCCTTTAAGGCTGAGTTCTCACTTTGCCCACTAGGCTGGCTCCGCCAAGCCCTTACTCAGTCTTCACACAGCCTGCCACAGGCACCCTCTGCTCTTAAAGGGGAAGCAGTCTCACAAGGCTGTGCCCTGTTACACTTACCTCATGAACAGTCTTGTTGATTTCACTGTAGTAAAACTAATCATGGTGTGTCTATAGGATCAGAACCTAGCATTCCAACTGCTGATATGGGACATAACAGCAGTTATGAATATCTAAAGGGTTGCCACAAAAAGAAGGGAGAAAAGTTATCCACTGCCATAGCGGATAGGGCAAGAAGGAATGGGTCTAACCTGCAGCAAGATAGATTTCAGTTAAATATTAGGAAAAACATTCTGAGATAAGTTGGATAATGACATGAATTGCCCAGAGGAGTTTTGGAACTTCCTTCACTGGATATTTCCCCAAAACCATGTGACCAAGCATCTGCCAGTGATTCTGTAGGTAGACAGTACTCTGCCTCTCAGGAGCAGTTGGACCAGATGACCCTTGATACTCCTTCCAGTCCAATGGTTTTATAACTAGTGCCCTCATTGGAAGTGTAAAAAAGGAAGAGGAGGTGGCCACAGGTTGCAATACTCAAGTGCTGCGCCTGTTCAAGCCCGTAAGGTTGGATCCAAAGCTTGTTCATCGATGATGGATTCAGACTTCCAGAAGACTAGCCTGAGAGAGACAAGACAAAGGACACAGGCCTCTGCCATTAAAGTCAATGGCTCAGCTCCCATCAACTTTAATGGCAGATGATTGTGCCCCAAGTAGTTCAGTCAATACTTTTTATTGGACCTGCTTCTTTTGGTGAGTGTGTGCAGTGCAAGTTTCCAGACTACAAAGAGATATTCTTCAGGCAAATATAAGATCCACATTAGGATGCATGCACTCGCCAGCAGAAGCTGATGCAGCAAAACATATTGTCTTAACTAGATTGTCTTGTGTCTCGTACATATTTAGTACCAACCCAACAACCTAGCTGTAAACAGACTAACCTAAAAATAATAGTGCTGTTGTTCTCAATTTTCAGTGTATCTATCCAGTGATCCATGTGTTTGGTTCACACAAATATAAAGGTATCGCATTTATTTTCCTGACAAAACCCTTATGAGTCTATGATCTACACACAGCAGAGACATTTGTGAGGTGTTAGGATGTTTTTAGACAAGAACCTCCCCCCTATCACCCACCCATCATGCCCTAAGCAACCCTGCAACATGCATGCTGGGGGGTGGGGGTGATAGGTGGGGGGCACTTGTCTAAAAACACCCTGAGCGCGATCCAGCTCCATACAAGTCAGTGGGAGTTTAGCCATTGACTTCAATGGGAGCTGGATCGTGCTCCCTTAGTTTTAGCTCAAATCTGTGTTCCATTAATATAGTCTGCTCCCTCCATCCCAACCTTCAAATCCCTTCTGAAAACCTACCCCTTCGGCCAGGCTTTCCCTAGCTCCTCATCCCCACAGACTGGTGTCTGATGCTTGCTTCCTCCACTATGCTTTCATTCAGAGTCCCCTTCTTAAGAACATAAGAAGTGTCATACTGGGTCAGACCAATGGTCCATCTAGCCCAGCATCCTGTCCCTGACAGTGGCCAATCACAGTGGCTTGGGAGAAGCACCCAACGCATCACAATGCGGGATCCATTTCCTGTTGTTTTCCCCCAGCTCCTGTCATGTTCCCTGATCCTGTCTGGCTAATAGCTGCTAATGAACCTATCTTCCAGAAACTTGTCCAAACCTCTTTTAAACTCAGCTATAGTACTGGCCCTTACCACAGTCTCTGGCAGTAGATTCTACAACCCAATTATACGCTGAGTGGAAAAATATTTTCTTTTATTTGTTTTAAACTTGCCACCCATGAGTTTCATGGAGTGTCCCCTAGTTCTAGTACTAGCTGAGTGGGTAAATAACTGCTCCTTGTTTATTAGTTCCACCCCACTCATAATTTTATAGTCCTCTATCATATCTCCTCTCAGTCGTCTCTTCTCCAAGCTGAAGAGTCCCAGACCAATTGTGTCATAGAGTCTCGTTGCGTACCTATGCTGTGGCAGTGCCCTCATTGCGTCCGTTAAGTCCTGCCCGGCGGAGCTTTTCCAGGTGGTGAGAGGGCTGGTCAGTCCAGCCTCCCTCTGCCTGAACTTAGAATCATCAAGTGCCCGCTGCGTGGACTTTTTTGTGGATAAAAATCCACCACAGTTTTGATGCAACATTTTTAGCAGTTGGTGAGCCAGAGGCGGGAGAAGTCCTGTCTTGTCCTGTTTTGTGGGATGAATTTCAGGATGTGTCACCCTCAGATGTGGGGGATGCTCTTGGGACTGTTCGAGCCACTTATTGTGAACTAGATTCATGCCCGTCCTGGCTGGTCAAGGCCAGCTGGGAGACATTAGGGCCGTTGCTGGCAGGGATTGTCAACGCCTCCCTTGGGGAGGGCAGGGTGCTGGACCGTCTCAAGGAGGCTGTGGTGCGGCCCCTGCTCAAGAAGCCATCATTGGACGATGGCATCCTGGCCAGCTATCGGCCGATCTCTAAGCTTCCCTTTTTAGGGAAGGTTATTGAATGGGTGGTGGCTCGGCAACTGCAGGAGCATCTGGACCAGATTAATTTTCTCGATCCCTCTGAGTCTGGCTTTCGTCTGGGTTACGGCACGGAGACTGTGCTTGTGGCCTTGGTTGACGGCCTCTCCCGTGAGTTGGACCAGGGTCGTTCGACCCTGTTGATCCTATTAGAACTCTCAGCTACATTTGATACCTTTGATCATGAGTTGTTGGTGACTCGGCTGCTGGACTGGGCAGGGATTGGTGGGACCGTTCTTGAATGGATCCACTCTTTCTTGACTGGGAGAACCCAACGTGTGGTTCCGGGTGATTTTTCATCTTCTCCCCGGGGCCTCATGTGTGGAGTCCCGCAGGGTTCTATCCTGTCCCCTCTCTTGTTCAATGTGTATATGCAGCCTTTGGGGGAGGTTGTTAGGGAGTTTGGCTTATGGTGTCATCAATATGCTGATGACACCCAGCTGTATCTCTCTTTTTCATCTGACTCAGACCTGTCAGTCTCGGTGTTTACCCGGTGTTTGACGGCTGTGAGGGATTGGATGAGGGCAAGCCGCCTGAGGTTAAATTCCAACAAGACGGAGGTGATGGTTGTGGGGAAGGTCGGGGGAGTGTTGGCCCCCATCATTGATGGGGTCTGTTCTCCCCTGGTATCTCAGGTTTGGAGTCTGGGAGTGCTCCTGAACCCGCAGCTCTTCCTGGATGTACAGGTGATGGCTGTGATAGGGACATTTTGCCAACTACATCTGGTGCGTCGGCTTCGGCCGTATGTCTCGGACTCTGACCTAGTCATGATTGTCCATGCTTTTATTACCTCGAGACTAGACTACTGTAACACACTCTACATGGGGCTACCTTTGGTGCTGGTTCAGAGGCTGCAACTGGTGCAGAATGTGGCGGCTTGTCTCCTAATGGGGATAGGCCGACGTAAGCATATCATACCGGTGCTTCGTTCTCTGCACTGGCTGCCTATAGTCTTCCAGACCCAATTCAAGGTGTTGGTGCCGATCTTTAAAGGCCTAAACAGTCTGGGCCCCACCTACCTGTGGGACCGCCTCACCCTCTGGGACCTGTATTGGCCCCTGCGGTCGGCCGGGGGCACCCTCCTCAAGGTCCCCATGGTTTCTCAGGTATCGACCTCACGGAGGGCGTTCTCTGTGGCCGCACAACAGTTGTGGAACTCCCTCACATTGGAGGTCCACCTTCCGTAGACAATGTAAGACCTGGCTGTTCTGCCGTGCTTTTCCTGAGGGAGAGGGGCTGGGTGGGCTGGGTTGGGGGGGTATTATTTGGTATTCTGTTTTAATGATGTTTTAATTGGAATATTGTTGTTTTAAATTGTTTTAATATGTTGTTAGCTGCCCCGAGATTATTTTAGCAGGAAGGGGATGCATACAAATTTGAATAAATAAATTTAGATGCCCAGGCACCCAGGGTCCTAAGATCCTGTTGCACTTCCTCACAATCTGCTTGTGTTTTAACTATCTTGAATAACTTGGTGATATCTGCAAATTTGATCACTTCACTCTTAACACCCTTTTCCAAATCATTAATGAATACATCAAACAGCACCAGTGCCAATACAGATCTCTGAGGCACACCACTTTTTACATCTCTCCATTGTGGAAACTGACCATTCTTCCATGTAACTAAGCTAACCACATTCATCTGTGACTTCTAAATTTCGTGAACCACGTATCCCTGTCTCTCCATATATTCCCTTTTCCTGGTCTCTCCAATTTGTAAGCCCCTCGGGGTAGGGAGCTGTCTTTAATTAATAATTGTACTGTTCCAGGTATGTTGCTGGCACTATGTAAATAAATAAATTAATAATTAAATTAAATAATTACAACAGAGAGTGTGGTTGCTATGTTGGTCCCAAATGTAAGGGGTGGAGACAAAGTAGTCCAGAAGGTATATTTCATTGGTCCAAGCCTAGGTATCATCTGGACTGCTTTGTATCCATTCTATTAATATAATAATATCTCTATTAAGATGCTGACACAGTGTGATCAACACTTCAAGATACAAATAAAAGCAAAATCCCTCCCTTGATGAGCTTACAGTCTAAGGTCAGCTAAAATCTTGACTCCACTGAAGTCAGTGCAAGATTCCCACTGATTTTAGCCGAGTCAGGATTTCTCCCCGAAGGCTGCAAACCTCAAGCTGTTTTGCCAGCGCAGCACCTTGAGGACTGGAGTTGTAAGTACTCAGTCCTGAAATCAATTCTACAGGGCCTTGTGTGGATCCAACTGCACATTCAGGGCCTAAGAAACAGGGGAGGAAATCCACACAAAGGAATTTAGAAAAGCTCAGGTTCCCAGCTGATTGTGAAGGAAATTACACAACAAATTATTCTTCAGTTATGAACTGAACCTGTTCACAATGTGTTTATCTTACAATTATTAAAAGGTGTGTCTGATTGCTTTCATTCCAAAGTCTAAGTTAATATTGGAAGTGAAATACTAAAAACAAACACTAGAATAATACTAATGTTTTCCAGGAAGTTAGTTAGATGCTGATAAGCCGCTGATTGCTATAATGATGCTGAATATCTGATGTACCCATACAAATCAACAGGCAGGTCTGGGGGTGAGTTCGGTCACCACCGTTCTCACTAACAAGGATTGTTCTCCCTTAACAAGAACAAATGAGCAGAAAGGGCCAAGTTTTTCCCTTTGGAAAAACTCTTTTTTCACAACCAAGGGCATTAGAGGTGGCCAAACGAGTCCAACTCATGACTCCTGTACCATATGCCTTCCAACACTGCAAAGCTTACCCTCCTGACCCTTCATTCAGGGTATTTTCAGACGTTACGTGGTCAATGTCAACCACAGTCAATTCCCTGTGGTGGCTTGGAACACGTAACGTCTGTTGGGGGGAACGGATGTTCCTCCCCAGATGTTACCACGGCGGGGAATCACATTCACCACGCGAGCGGCCGCAGCGGCGGGACCGGAGGCTGTCGCGTGGTGAAGGCGATTCCCCGCCGTGGTGACCCCCGCCATCACGTCTGGACGGCGGCCACGGCCCAGAATCCCCGCAGGGATTCCGGCCCATGGCCATAGCGGGCGAGCGCTGTGGCGGCATTGGCCGCAGCAGCCGCCCGTCTCCCCAAAGGGCAGGTGGTGGGGAGCATGGAGGGGGAAGGGCCGTGCGGCCGCACGTTGTGCCATGTGGCCCCGCCCCCTCCCCAATTCCCCGCTGGGATCCCCCGGCACGTCTGTTAGGGCGTTACGGGTCATCCCGGCGGGGGATGAATTCATTGATTTCGTGCCATCACGTCTGAAAACACCCTCAAAAGCAACAAAAATGGTTCCAAAGTGAGGTCAATTGTTACAGGGCCTGTGGCCAGTATACTGTAGCATGAACACCTTTGAGACAGGTTGTTCCTACTCTTGTATGTCCACAGTGGATAATAATGAGAACATCTGCATTGCTGGTAAGTCAGACCACAGATACATACCCAGATTGGCATAAAAGAGTGAGGAGGAAAGGCAGAATTAGACAAGGGGTGATTTCAGATATTACACGGTCCCGATTCACCACAGTGGATTCCTGATGGGGGTGAACAGATTAACCACCCCCCGTGGTCAAGGAAAACCCCGAACAGACATGACGGGACCAGGACCATGGCAGGGAATCGGACCACCGGACCATGGCCCGGGGCAGCGCAACAGACATTACGCCGATCCTGGGCCAGGCCGTGGTCAAAGCACCTGGAAGGCGCTGGGGCGGCTCATCCCAGCTGCTGTCGTATGCCCTTTAAATCTCCCTCCCCGGTCTGTGGGTATTTTCAGACGTTACGAGATCACGCTCAACCACAGTGAACCACGCTGAAACCCGCGGCGGGGCCAAAGGGCCCTGAACGTCTGTTCGGCACGCGCCAGATGTTCATCATGCTCAATACGCACATGGGGCCAATTTCAACCACGCTTCCCGGGCTAGCGGGAAGCGTGGTCAAACAGACCCCCACCGGGAACCAACCAAAAGTAACATCTGGACGCCAATCCCCACGCGGAACCAAATGAAACGAGCCCCAGCCGGGGACGAGGCACGCAGCGTCGCTGCTGGGCAACCAGCAACAACACAACTGCCGGAGGGAGATTTAAAGCGAAAGCGGCAGCAAGCAAGCGTGGCGGGATGGAGTGAGGAGGGAGGCGGAAGAGAGTGGAGGCACAGACAGCGACAGTGGCGGGGCAGG
>QEPC01012145.1:1859480-1883997 GCA_003113815.1 Sphenodon punctatus
CTCTTCCCCCCTCCCTTCCCGTTTCCCTTGTGTGGGCGTTCCCTTGTGTGCCTTGTGGCTTCATTTGCCCTCAGGCGGCCATGTCTGTGTCCCGCCCCTGCCCGGTGCCTTGTGGGAGTTTTGCACCCGGCGGGGGTTCGGCTGCACGTCTGTTGTGCTGCCCCGGTCCGCGATGGTTCGGCCCGGTTCCCGGCCATGGTCCCGGTCCCGTCACATCTGTTTGGGTCGTTTTTCCACCCCGGGCCGCGGTTGTACTATTCACCCCCCCCCCGGGGGTTCGCTGTGGTGAACCGCCCGCCCGTAACGTCTGAAAATACCCTGTGTTGTTGCTGGTTGCCTGGCAGCGACGCTGCGTGCTTTGTCCCCAGCTGGGAATCATTGTCTTTGGTTCCGGCCGGTGGTTGCCATTCAGACATTACTTTTTTTTGTTTCCCATTGGGAATCTCTTTGACCACGCTTTCGGAGATGGTCCAGGCTGGAGCTCCAGAAGCATGGTTGATTTTGACCCCATGTGGGTATTGATTGTGGTGAAAATCTGGCAGCCGCCGAACAGACATGCAGGCCGCTTTGGCCCTGCTGCGGAATTGACCGTGGTTCACTGTGGTTGAGCGTGATCTCGTAATGTCTGAAATCACCCAAGGAAAGCCCGATTCCTCTCTTCCTTATACTAGCAGGTATCAAACTTTTTTGAACTGCATCCTCCACCCCTCTTCCATTTGTCTGTGGTAGTTTAAGCCCCTTCCTCTATCACACACACCTTGCTTTCTCTCTCCCTTCGCACCCTCTTATTACTTTCTCTCTTCTTCTTGCCACCCCATTATTTTGGAAATTCCCTTAACTGTAGCTTGCTGCAGATGTTGAAATACAACTGTTTATCCAGAGTTCCGAGTCTGGAATTATCTTTCTGTGTAATTCTTTTTGGTATCACTCTTTATTCTTCTTCAAGGCTGTTCCAAATAATAGAGAAGCATAGGGGAAGCATAGGGGAAAGCTTTCAAGCCAGCAGAATAGAGATTTTATGAAGGAGGAAGAAAGGAAAAGAGTCTTTGAAATAGACAGGAGAAATTGAAAGATTATTTCACATTACACACTCATACATGCATATAATCAATATTTTGCACACTTAGAGCAGACACAAGTAAATTCCCTGTTGCATTTCAGTGCACTGAACTGATTATTTTCACAACAAAAGCTGATGCAAGAGAAGACGTTTCCTTACCCCCGTTAATCAATATGTTACTAGGGCAGAGATGATAAATGGTAAATTTGTCATCCCGCTAGGTCTGTTGGAACCTGACCCAGGGAGGGTTGGACGCAGGCAGATGGGGTGGGGGGTACACTCTTGGAGCAGCTCCGGGCATGGGCAACCCTGCGTCCATCTGAAAACACTCACAGTTTTAGAGTGCAAATACTTCTGAATACAATCGTTTAAAAATACATTATTCTGCTTTTGATTTTACTAGTTTATCTCTGAATGACAAACCAAGCAATTCCAGAAGGCCAACTCTTCCTCTGTTATTAGAGCTGGGTCATTCTGGATTGTTGTGATTGTTACTCTCCAGTCTTAGACCTATAGTGACTCAGTCTGCTGCGGCGGATGTTCTGGGGATTGTTAAAGCCACATTTTGCTAACTAGACCCATGCCCATCCTGGCTGGTCAAGGCCAGCTGGGAGATGCTGGGGCTGTTGCTGGAGGCTGTTGTTGACGCCTCCCTTCAGGAGGGCAGGGTTCTGGACTGCCTCAAGGAGGCAGTGGTGCAGCCCCTGCTCAAAAAACCATCACTTGATATTGACTCCCCCACCAGTTATCAGCCAGTCTCTAAGTTTCCCTTTTTAGGGAAGGTTATTGAGTGGGTGGTGGCTCAGCAGTTGCAGGAGCATCTGAACTGAAACAGTTTTCTCGATCCCTCACAGTCCGGCTTTTATCCGGGGTATGGTACTGAGACTGCATTAGTGGCTTTGGTTGACAACCTCTGCCGGGAATTGGATCAGAGTCATTTGACCCTGTTAATCCTATTAGATCTGTCAGCTCCCTTTGATACCGTTGATTAGGAGATGCTGGTGACTTGTCTGTGGGACTATGCCGAGGTGGGCAGAACTGTTCTTGAATGGCTCTGCTCTTTCCTGGTCGGGAGAACTCAGCGGGTGGTGCTCGGGGATTGTTCTTCATCTCCCCGGGACCTCTCGTGTGGAGTCCCGCAGGGTTCCATTCTGTCCCCTCTCTTGTTCAATGTGTGTATGTAGCAGCTGGGCGAGGTTGTGAGACCGTTTGGGGTGTGGGGTCATCAGTACGCTGATGACACCCAGCTCTACCTCTCTTTTTCATCCAACCCAGACCCGGCAGTCTCTGTGCTTACCCAATGTCTGATGGCTGTGGGGGATTGGATGAGGGTGATCCGACTGAAACTAAATCCTGACAAGACAGAACTTCAAACTAAGAAGCTATGGGGGAAAAATATTATTATTATTATTAGCAAGCATTTGTATAGCGCCAGCAATGTACCTGGTGCTTTACAAAGTAATGGAATAGACACAGTCCCTGCCCTAGGGCTCACAATCTGAGAGATGGTGGGGAGGGGGAGACAAAGGAAGGGGAACAGAGGGAGAGACAAGGAGTGTAACATTCACGAAGATGTGAGGTCTCAGTTGCACATGCTTGGCTTGGTTACATCAAGAATGATGGCTGGCTGATCCATGTGGTGAGGATATGAGCACACAGACATTAGGTAACAGATTATACTGGATGGTAGGTATCAGCAGGAGTTAGGTGAGGGGAGCGAGAAGTCGGGGAGGGCAGAGCGGAAGAGGTGGGTCTTAAGGAGGAATTTGAAGGTACGAAGGGAGGGGGCAAGGCGGATGTGGGCAAGGAGGGAGTTCCAGACATGGGGACGGCTAGGGAGGAGGGACAAAGGCGGTTAGGGGAGCAGGGGAGGCGTGGGAGGACGAGAGAGGGGACAGAGGAGGGGCTGCACAGAGTAAAATCTTGAACATATCTTGTTTCTATTGGGGTGTAAAATTTACAGTGGGGGGGGGGGGGTCTGTCCTTTCTCCCCCTTAGGTATGGGCCTGGTGGTAGACAATGCAGAACTGGAAGCTATGTCCTATATTTCCAGAAAAAAACACTCTTTATTCTTCTTCAAGGCTGTTCCAAACAATAGAGAAGCATAGGGGAAAGCTTTCAGGCCAGCAGAATAGAGACTGTATGAAGGAGGAAGAAAGGAAAAGAGTCTTTGAAATAGACAGGAGAAATTGAAGGATTATTTCACATTACACACTCATACATGCATATAATCAATATTTTGCACACTTAGAGCAGACACAAGTAAATTCCCTGTTACATTTCAGTGCACTGTTTACCCTTATCCTTGCAACATGGACCTGCCTGCTGTCATTCTCATCGTAACCAAGCCAAGTACGTGCACTTGAGACCTCGCATCTTCATGAATGTTAGACCCCTTGTCTCTCCCTCTGTTCCCCTTCCTAAGTCTCTCCCCCAGCTCCTGTCTCTCAGATTGTAAGCCCTAGGGGCAGGGACCGTGTCTATTTTATTACTTTGTAAAGTGCCAGGTACACTGCTGGCGCTATATAAATGTTTGTTAATAATAATAATAATAACACTGAACTGATTATTTTCAGAACAAAAGCTGATGCAAGAGAAGATGTTTCCTTACCTCCGTTAATCAATATGTTACTAGAGCAGAGATGATAAATGGTAAATTTGTTATAGTAAAAGACAGGTACTAATTTAACTTGGTACTGGCATGATTGGGAAACCAATGGAGTTATTTGGGAATAGAGCATGTACCTAAGCAAAGACCTCTCTCTCTGTTCCATTCCACACACAACAGGCAGGGTCCAAACACCCCCAACTATTCAAAGGCCTTGTCTTTATTTTTTAAATAAAGTAACCCTTCCATAAAGATGGACTTTACTACAAGTGTGCAAGAACGTTTTTCAGCTGGGCTTCCTGTTTCTCCCTTCCCAAGAGAGCCACGAAGTTGAATTTGATGATCCAGATCCCAGAAGACACTCCTGGTTAGGCTTTTAGGATGAGTGGCACTATAACTCTTCCTCTGTTCACAGTCTGATACCATTTAAGAGATGAATGAATCTGTACAATTGACCTGAATAGGAAAGGAAACACCTTTTAAAGGTTGTTTTTTTGTTTCGCGGGTTGTTTTTTTTTGGTCTTTTTTTAAAATGACATTATTCATTCTGCCCTGGAAGTCTTTAGCTAATGAAAGTAACTGACTGATTTATTTTCATAGTGAAGCAGTAATTAAAATGAAAACCCTTGCAGTAGCATCCGTCTTCCATTAGAGAGAGAACAGCTTTTCTGAGATCCCTAGAGAAAGGGGGGGGGGGGGCTAGTCACTAAATGCAATTCATAACTTAAATTTCCTAGAAAGAAATTCCCAGCCTGAGTCAACAAGAGCAAGAGCAATAATGCAGAGTGACAATGGAGGGAAATTGTTAATATACACGCTTACCTCTTCTTTTATGGTGGATGCTAAGGGTGGATGGGGTGGCTTTTTGTTGCGTTTCATTAGGAAATGGATTAGGAAAATCCTGTTGGAGAAAAGAGGTGGCCTCATCAAGGATTTAGAAGCAAAGCAGATTTTTCTTTTTGTTTATACTGTCAGATATTTCAGTGTTTGATCAATAGGGTTTCGGATGTTTTCTTTGCATTTAATGAAATCATATTATTTAACTCTTAGTTGTAGACAGAATGTGTCCACTGTTAACAAGACTGTATTTCAGTTGGGGGCTTGAGATTCTAAATGAGCTAAAGAACATCACTCTGGCATCAACAGCAGGATTAAAACAGACTGCAACTTCCTCCCAACAAGCTCAGGCATAGCTGATCTAATGAAATGATAGAGTAATGCCGTCCCCAAATCCAAAGTGAGAAGGAACCACACAGGCTCATTGAGTTTGACCCATAAAGTCCCACCCTGCGCCCTAAGAACAAAACAGCAATCCTAATTTATAAAGGGACCAAGGGGCAGCGGGTGCCTCCCATGCCACAGGTCACTGCAATGGCAGGGAATGAATTTAGTATGATATACCGAGATGACTTCAGCAAGAGAGTCACATCCCATGACACAAGGGAAGGCAATCCCCATCCCCCACATTTTTAACAATGAGAGCTGCAATTTAGGAAATACCACAAAACAAAAACTGTTACTAAACAGCATTAGGACTAGAGCTACAAGATTCCAGCACTCCTGACAAATCTGGGTGCCCAATCAACCCAGCCCCATCGATGCTGGAACGGGACCCAACGAGCTGCTCACACATGCTGGCTGGCCTTTGCAAGTGACAGGTCCCAGCAGAGAACCGCTGCAGAGCCCAACTCCACAGCAGTTTCAAAGTAAATTTCAAAGACCACTTTTCCGCCCCCAACAGCGGTTCTCACCTGAGAGACGCTGTGCGGGAGGGAAGCACCAGCTGGCCTCTGAAAATGACAGGCCCTGGCTGGGACTGTGCTGTGGAGTCTGGCGACACACTGCTCTCAGCTGGGGCTTGTCAGTTTCAAAAGTAGCGTTCCCCACCACAGTGCCTCTCAGAGCATTGTGTGTGGGAAGCGCAGCCCACCTTTGAAACTGACAAGCCTTGGGGAGTCAGGCTCTGCAGCACTCCTGGCTGGGGCTTGTCAGTTTCTCTGGGTAATGCTCGCTTTTTCGGGCACTGGGCACCCCATTGGTCCTCAGGTAGCCCATCAGGTGTCCAATGGGGTGCCCCAAAAATGTGGTCATTAGCCACAGGTACTCATTTTTGTGCCCGATGCAGCTCTAATTAGGACGCTAACAGCATGTTCTTTTAGAACTTGTCACAGTGCATCGCTGCTGATCTTAGTTAACCCCTCCACTTACAACAAAAACCTCAAATCCACAGCGGGCAGGTGGAACAGCCCCCTTTACCAGCAGTCACTCCCTGTTTAAGAGAGCTAACGTCTGCATGAGAAATACAGAAGCACGCACTTGAATTACCACTATTGAGTCCACTATCAAAATGCTTGTGTTTTGTCCAATATAGTGAATATTACGTTGATAAACTATCCTATACTAGGGGTGTGCACCAGGTCCCCATGTCATTTTTGTTTTTCATTTTTGTTATTCAAAAATGTCATTTTCAATATCGTTATTAATGACAATGTCGTTTTCATTTTCGTTATCGGTATCGATATCGTTATCAGTACAATTTATTTTTGGTATCGGTATTCTTGATTCCTGTGCGCAACTAATATCTATCTAAATCTAAGGGAGAGAGGGGAAGGGAAAAGAAAAACTATTATCTAATCAATTATCTATATAACTATTCTAATCTAATCTATATGTCTATAATATATATCTATATCTAATCTATACTACCTATCTATATATAATGTACAGGGGGGAGAAGGGCAGGGAAAGGGAGAAGGTAAAATGTAGGGTATGAGGAAGGAAAGGTATTGGTGGTAATACCAAATAAATAAATAAATAAATAAATAATACAACGAGGACAAGGGAGGATTTTTTATGTGCAAGCACCACAGTTCTGTAAACACAGCCTGACAAGCAGAGCTCTCACAGAACTGAGAGAAAAAAAACTGGTCTTCCCATTATATAGGGTTGCAGTACCCTCCCCCAGAGCCCCTCTGATTGGTTGTGGGAGGCAGCAGGCATTGAGCAATCACAGAGTGCCATGAGATTGCTGGAGCCTGCTTGCGCTGATCATTGGCCAGTGATACATCCATCAGATACTGCTGAGCTGCTCGCCCCTCCCAACACAGGCACAGTTCAAGAGTTCAACCCTGTTAAGACTCCGAGTTGTCTGCTCCCTCCTCACCTCTACATTTTCCCTCCAAAACCCAACTGCTACAGCACTAATAATGACAATGATAACGACATTGTCATTTTCATTTCTCATTATCGTTTCTCGTTATCATTTCTCATTATCGTTTTTGGTATCGATATTGGTATTGTTTTTGGTATCAATATCGGTATCTATATTGTTGTCATTATTCTTGATTGTTGTTTTTGTTATTGAAAATGAAAATGACAATTTCTGTTATTGTTATTATAATAACGAAAATGACGTGCACACCCCTGCGTCCATTCATTTCCAGACCCGACCTGGCCACCCTCATCCATGCCTTCATCACCTCAAGGCTAGATTACTGCAATACGCTCTACGTGGGGCTTCCCATGACGCTGGTCCAGAGGCTTCAGCTAGTGCAGAATGTGGCAGCCCATCTCCTGACGGGGACGGGTCGATGGGAACATATCACTCCAATGCTCCGTGTTCTGCACTGGTTGCCTATTGCATACTGGTCCAGATTCAAGGTGTTGTTTTTGGCCAATAAAGCCCTACATGGTTTTGGTCCCTCATATCTCAGGGACCACCTCGTCCTCCGCGTCTCAGAGCGACCCCTTCGGTCTGCCAGGGGCGCCTTTCTGGAGGTCCCCCGGGTAAAATGGGGGGCCACAATGGAGAGGGCATTCTCGGTGGCCAGGTCGCGACTCTGGAACTCTCTTCCGGAGGAAGCCCGCCTGGCCCCAATTCTATTGGCTTTCTGCCGAGCCTGTAAAACCTGGCTGTTCGCCCGGGCCTTCGGGGGGGATGGTGGGGGGTGGGATAGTTTTCTTTGGGGAAGGATTTTGGGTTTTAGAAAAAAATGTTAAGATGTGGTTGTTGTTATTATGTTTTAAATTGAATTTTATTGTTGTATTTTATTTGTTGTAAGCCACCCCAAGATGCCATGGGCATGAGGGGGTGGCTAAAAAATGCAAGGAAATAAAAAATAAATAAATAAATATATACTATACCATTAACCTAGCATATCTTTAACTTCATGGCCCTTCATGGCTTTGCTCCCCACTATCTCTCACTCTTGTTTACTGCCACATTTCCCCCTGCCACCACCCTTGCCTACTCACAACTCCCTCGCTCCTCAAAATGTATTAGCCCCTTTGTCCTTGCTGCCCAGTATGCCTGAAACTCCCTCCCTGAATATAATCATTCTGCTTCCACCCTCCCAGTCTTCAAATCCATCCTGAAGACCTACTTCTTGAAGATCTTCAGGCTTTCCCTTGTTCCTCCCCCCATAGACTCATCACTGATGCCTCTCTTCCATCCTCCACTTAGAGTCCCCCTATTTCCTGTAACTAAGCTAAGTTCAACTTCTCAATATCCCTGTCTCCCCTCATGTTCTCCTCTCCCTTCTCTTTCTTAGACTGAAAGCCCCTTGGAGCAGGGATGTGTCTCTAACTACTGATTGTACAGCTAGAATGGAAGAAGTCACAGCAGGGGCCAAATGCTGCCGCCATAAACCCCGAGAAGGGTAAGGCAATATAATGTAAAATGCACCTTGATTTTATTTCTTCTGTATAAATTTGGATACATTGTATTATTTCATGTTAGTCTCATTTTATTTAACTTCTTGTTCAATTTTGTTATGGCCTAAGGCCAAACAAATAAATTTTACTACTACTACTACTACTATTAAGTTAATTCCTTTTCTCTTTATAACTCTGGATAGGATAAAGCGATAAGTCACGAGACGATGGAGATTTTAAAGAGAGCTCTACTGCCATTTCTGACACTCCAAACTGTGCTTAATTAAAACCAACACATAAGACTATGTAAACTCATTACAGTGTCTGTTTTCCTTCCGTGATGAGTTTTTATAGCTCTTACTCCTGCTGCTTTTACTTACCCATAATTTTAAATGATGGTATTTAACATGTACATGTTTAGTAATTTCTAAAATAAAAAAGCACTTATCAGACTGCCTGCCATCACCTGCAAATCACAATACAAATAAAACACCCACCCTCCCCAGTTTAGCCAGACCTATTAACAATAGCCTGTTGAAATCAAGAAAGAAGAAGAAACCAATTCACCAACCTGTCAAATTCACATTGCCCATCCAAACAGGGGCACAAGGACCTGTGTTCACTGCATTTTTCCCTACTGGTGGCAATGGGGGGGAAATGCAGTGAACTCATGTCTCTGGCTCAACCAGGATAGCCTTAAGTGGGAGCACAACTGGACTCTTCCTCCTTGATCAGGCTCCTTCTTCTGGAGCGCGCACACTCTCTGCTCCATCCCCACTCCCACCCCTCCAGGCTCTGCTTGCTTCCCAGAGGGGGTGGTACGTGCTGCATGGGAAAGATCAAAGAGTGTGAGGCGTGAGCATGATGTCCGTGGAGGGGGAAAGGGTAGGATGATGGAATGGACACTCTTGGGAGGCGGTGGGAACCGTTACGTGCAGGAGACAGAGGCTCATGGGCCCCTCACATGGTTTGTAGCCCTGTCCCCCCATCATTCTGCTCTCTAAATTCCCAGTTTTCCCAAAAGCCGAGGGGAGGGGGGAGGAAATTAACCTTCCAACAAAGCCTACAACTCAAAAGATTATCTTTAAAAGAAAACACGACTGCAGATACTTATGATCCTTCCTTATCTAAAGGCAGCAGCACTGACAAACTTACAGAGCATCTAAGATCACAGTCCAGTCCTTGAACAGTATGCCAACATGGATGATTTGGACACCTAAGAAATTAGTCTTCCTTTCTTATGTAGTCCCAAAGAGCTGGGTGACTTGAAATATTAATCCTTCCCTTCAGGATTACCCAAAACCTCGTTCTTCCCACACAATACACTTTGGCTGCTTCAGGCTGTTGGAGCGCACCTTCGCATCTCCAAAGTCAATCTTTCAAACAAGTTGGGGACACCTCACTTTGAAGCCAAACTCCAAGTCAGTTGCCCAGATGAGAACGAATGGCAGTGGGACTAGGATCTTTGGTCTCCAGGATGAGGTTGTGATGTCACACACTCCAGGTTCCGCAACACACAGCTAGAGCTCAACATGCCATCCCACTCATACATAGGGCACCTTCCAATGAACAGTGTTAAACCAAAGTAATGACTTGAACTAAACTAATCCACTTTGGTACCGCTCTCATTATTATTATTATTATTATTATAAACATTTATATAGCGCCAGTAGTGTGGCCTGGTGCTGTACAGAACATAGAATTAGACGTGGTCCCTGCCTGTGGCTTACAATCTAAAAGACAAAAAAGGGGGGGGAGACAGGGATAGGGTACAGTGGGAGAGACAGGGGAGAAGACAAACAAACATTCAAGCAGATGCGAAGTCTCAGGTGCATGTGCTTGGCTTGGTTTACAGAGAGGTTGGTGGCAGCAGTCAGCAGAGGAGGGCCGACAGTAAGAGTAAGGGGAAAGACTAGCAGGCATTGGGAAAGGCAGCAAGGAAAAGGTGGGTTTTGAGGAGGGATTTGAAGGAGCGGAGGGAGGAGGCAAGGCGGATGTGGGCAGGGAGGGAGTTCCAGGCATGAGGGGCAGCGAGGGAGAAGGGTCGAAGGCGGTTAGGCGAGCAGGAGAAACGAGGGAGAGTGAGGGAGGGGACAGAGGAAGAGCGGAAAGCACGTGCAGGAGTGCGTAGGGAGATTAGGTCTGAGAGGTAAGGGGGAGCTTGGTCGTGGAGCGATTTGAACGTGAAAATCAGGAGTTTACGTTCAAATCGCTGCAAACAGATCCAGTTACTCTGCAGTCTTCTCTTCCCCACATGGTCATGACAAACAATGTTACCCTTCACTTTTTCCTTCGAAGTAAAGGGTTCACACTACAGTAGAGCTGAACGGAGTACCTACAAAATGGGCATACCTGTCAAAGTTACTACTCCTGCTGCTTATCATTTCTATAGCACTACCAGTCATATGCAGCACTGTACAGATACACGTAACATCAAGGACAATCCCTGCCCCAAGGAGCTTACAATCTAGTTTAGACAGTTAAAAACAAGGGGTATTGTATAAATCACGGAATACAGGATGTGGTTTATTCAGTAAGTCATTAATTTATTCCAAAATGGCAGTACTTGACCTGACCTGGTAAAATTGGGTACTAATTGGTACCCAATTAATGCTTGACAGGCCACCCAATGTACTGATTTCCATTTTTCATCCTGATTTTATGACTTTGGTTACTGATCTTCCAGCTTCCAGTACTGATTTTTTAACTTCAGGTAGCAATTCCTTTACTGATTTACCATTGTGTTGATCAGTACCATTGGTAAATCGGTAACAGTAATACCCAGTATTTTTGAGGCATTGGGTTCCCAACAGGGTACTTATGCACTGATCGGGCACTCAGAGATGCGGGTATTACCCACAGGTAGCAAATGCGCTACCTGTTTCAGCTCTACACTACACTTACACTGGGACACAGAGGTGCTGAACCCTGGAGCATGTCCGGGGCTGCACCTCTGCATCTGCCCATTTGCAGCCACGCCAACATACAGGAGAATAGCCACAGTTTGTTGACACAAGATGAAGGATGAAGGGTATATAAAAGCCCTGGGGCAGCCCCATCACTAAAGTAACAGAGTTATTAGATCTATTGGGGGCCCAATGTAAAACAACTAGTGAACTTTTTTGGGTATTATTTAAATCTCTCGATTCTATAAAACATCTATTTGAGATGAGATCCCTCACATTTGTTCTTACAAGGAAGAAAGTGCGACCTGTAATGAGTGGTGCAAAAAGCCCTGCTCCCCCTATTATTTCTCAGTGTCCCTCCTCAGTTCCCAGTCGAAAAGAGAAAGTGGGCAAAGAGAGAGGTAAGAAAGTACCCAGGATGGTTAAAAAGAGCAATAACATAAAAAGGTAGGAAGAGTAAACATTTACACTACTCGAAAATGAATTTTAAGAAGTTATTTAAACTTCTGGAGGGAGGGTCTTTGGTAAAACAGAAGGGGGAAAAAGGAAGGAAGTAACAAATAAGAGGTGGTAAATGAATCCTTAAGGGGAAGATGGATCAGGATCTTACCATACAGGGGGCTAAGGAGGTTGACCCAGGGATCCCGGATCCCTGAGATGATGTTGAATTTAGCTCAGCTCCATTGAAAGTTAAACAATCTTGTACCACAGGAGGTTTTTGTAATCGCTCCTTATTCAAGAGCAGTTGGTTTTTACAAACTATCCCAAGCCCAGAGGTCATCATAACCAACAGGAGTGTAAAATCTTTTTTGTCCAGCTATTAGAAAAGGAAATCTCAGAGAAAATAGATGCTGGAGATCTTTTACAAATTGATTATTTATTTTACAACTATATTGCAGCCTGGGCCATGGTTACATTTAAGTCTGTTGCCCTGGCTAAGAGAGTATACAGCTGGAAACCTTATTTTTTTAAGTTAGGGATTGATGTAGTAAGATGTTTTAAAGATATATCTCCTGTTCAGTTCATTCATTGATATTAGGGATCCTAATGGGGTGACTTCTTAGTCGAAGGCTTCTCCAAAAACATAAGCAAAATTAATCCTTTTCATGACTCTGTACTTTCAACTCAGGATCAGATAGGGAGTGGTAATTCTGTGAATAAAGAGGAGGAGGGAGATGATTCCTTTTTCCACCAAGAACAGGCACGTGTGGACTCCTTTATGTAGAGCAGCAAGAAATTGTTGCCAGGCTTGTATTCCTAGCAGATCTTCTAGGAAAAGCTAGTAGGGCTCTGAGTCAGCAAGAGAATATGGAAGACCGTCAGATGGAGGATCGGGAGAGCTCCATTAAGAGTAGCAGAGGGAAGGGCTATCATGCTTCTGCTACTCCCTTGCCAGCTGGCAAGGATTTGAAACCCAAGTTGGAACAAATAACAGAAAGTTGTAAGGGCATAGCAAGAGCTGAATCTAATTTCAGACAGGATCAAGTGTTTAGCAGCAAAAGCAACAAAAAGAATGGTGTTGCAGGAGAGCTATATTCAGCCGAGGATTGGCTGAACGAATATGCAGTATTTGGAAGAGTGGGAAAGGGGTTCCAGTTGGCATAAGGTTAAGGATGTTGGTGGTGATACTATTGTGACGAATAGGCTCTCAAATGTTATTCAGCATTTCCCTACAGAAATTGTTGGTAGTTTAGAGATAATGATGGGAATGGATCAATCTCCTGATCCTAAATGACAAGCAGAATTTTCTGAACCTTCTAAGGATCCCACATCAATGGTTACTACCTTTACTTATCCCCAGCACCATAGTGACTGTTTAGTTAGCTCCGTTAAGGATGTTTTTTTATCAATACTAATTTTGTCATGAAACATAGCTAGGTGGGCTAATAATCTGGTGGACCAGGAGTTTCAGGAATTTATTTGGGGCTTTCAGTTCCTGGCCATTCAGGAAACCTGGGCCCAGAAAATTGAAATACAAGGTTATACTACCTTTGTTGTCCCAGCCAGGAAATCTATTAAGGGCAGAGACAGAGGGGGATTAGCTTTGGCTATTTCAACTAACCTGGGGATTGAGGTATCAAATATAGATGGCTTGCCTCCCTTTATGCAGGTTATCAAAAGGGGGAGTATAGTATCTTTGTTAATGTGTACATCCCCCCCCATAAAAGAGCAACGGATTCCCCCCCCCCCCCGATATATGGAATGACTTGAATTCCTGCTTGTGCCAGCTTGAGATGGATTTTTCCGGCTGCCCATTCATAATTACGGGGGATTTCGATGCTAGGTTGGGAGAGAATGAGGCTGTACTCTGAGGAAAACTTGACCTATTGGAGGAGGTTCCCATACGGACTGTATGAGGAAATTTCAAGATCTGGCTTGAAATGATTCTGGTATTCAGTTTTACAAAACTGTTATTGCACATCAGCTTTACATGGCTAATGGAACAGGACCTTTTGACAACCCAGGGAAATTTACTTACTCAGCTTTGGTGTCCGCGTTATAGATTATATTTTGTAAGATTATACCTTTTTGCTCAACCTTTCTAGTAGGTAATAGCCCAGAAAGTGATCCCTGGCCTCTCCAGATTACTGGCAGGTTGCCCAAGGGCTGTAGAATTCTTGAGGATCAACCTGAGGTGGTTAATGGCATGGACAGAGAGTGCTGTTATAAATGGGATGCTGTTCTGCATCAGAATTTGGCATATTTTTTGTATAGTTCAGATATGCTGGATGTCAGGAGGGAAAACATAGACATCAGGGTCAATGTTATTGGTCAGTACAACAGTTTGGTGCCTAAACTTCATCCACTCTTGACGTTTTGTCCAACATCTAATGGTCCAGGCCGGAAAAGAACCAGATGATTTGATAAGGAGTGCCAGGAGCATAAAAAAGCCCTGTATAAATTTATCTAAACAAGTTAGAAAGTTGGAGCTTATACCTGATATGGCAATTACGGTCACTCTTGTACGTGCAAGAAGGCAGGCATTTGTTGGGCCAGAAAAAACTGGAGTATTTTGGTCAGTTATGGGGGGAGATTGAGCTGGCAATCCAAGATAGGAATTCCACCAAATTTTGGCATGCTATGGTCATTTTTTGAGTAATAGAATAGCCTACCAGGTTCCCCCCATCTTGGCTGATAAGTGGGAGGCTTACTTCCATTTGGGGTTAAACCCCTCATCGGTTTGTAGTAGGGAGAGCCAGTTTCTTGATATGTCAATTGAGAGTCTTCCTGTGGGGCCTGAAACCTCCTTGCTGAAAATTAAACTTATTATATAGGATCTAAAGACTGGCAAAGCTCCTGGACAGGATGCCCTTCCTCCTGAGGTATTAAAAATCTTTGCACATTGGTCGGCCCCGGTTTTGACCAAATTGTTTACCTGGATTAATGATACAGGTAGGCTTCCAGCTGGTTGGAATTTTAGTATTGTTGTCCCTATATATAAAAAGGGTTCAAGGGATGATCCGGGGAATTATCGCCCTATTAGTTTGCTGGATATCCTGTCTAAGATTTATATGCGTTATCTGCTAAATAAGTTAAGAGGATTGGATTGTTAGTAACAACATCTTGATAGAAGAACAAGCTGGGTTTCAAAAAGGTCATGGTACCCTAGATCAATGTTTGTATTGAATCACATTATTGGAAAATACTCCTGGAGCCCAAAGAAATTTTTGTTTGCTGTCTTCATAGACTTAACTTCCACTTTTGACCACATCAACAGAACCAAATTGTGGGATAAATGACAGATTACAAATATAGGTAGGAGACTTGTTTTTAATAAAGGTCTTGTATTTTTCCCCTGACATATGGAATGACTTAGATTCCTGCTTGTGCCAGCTTGAGATGGATTTTTCCGGCTGCCCATTAATAGTTATGGGGGATTTCAATGCTAGGTTGGGAGGGGATGAGGCTGTACTCTGAGGAAAACTTGACCTATTGGAGGAGGTTCCCATAGGGTACTGTACAAGGATTTTTCAAGACTGGCTTTAAATGATTCTGGTATTCAGTTTTACAAAACCGTTTTACAAAACAGTTATTACACTTCAATTTTCATGGCTAATGGAACAGGACCTTTTGAAAACCCAGGAAAAAGTATGAATTAGTCCTCATGGACAACTAACCAATGATATTCCAGTAACCATAGGTGTTAGACAGGGCTGCCTGTTGGCTCCTCTCCTTTTCAATTTTTAAGTTAACAATATATTTCATGATTTGGATAAACCTAATCGTTTTAGTCCACGAGTAGACTATAAGTGTATTGTAGGTCTTATGTATGCTGACAATATGGTTCTGTTGTCATATAATCAGGTCAGCTTGAACCAGACTTTTGGAGGCATTTGCAGCCATCTGTAAAAAAGAATAATTGTGCATTAACTACAAGAAAACAAAAGTGGTAGTTTTTGGTAAGTGTCCCCCTAGATATAGATGGTGGTTAGATGGGGTTCCAATAGAACAGGTTAAAACTTTCACTTATCTGGGTATTTGTTTTGCTGAAAATGGTACATAAGAATATAAGTAGTGCCATGTTGAGTCAGACCAACGGTCCATCAAGCCCAGCATCCTAACCCCCAACAGTGGCCAATCTCAATCACATGGGAGAACAACCAACAGTCACAATGGTCAATCCATTCCCCGTTGTTCACTCCCAGCTCCCGACAGTAAGAAGTTCATCCCATAAACTACTTGGTTAATAGCCATTAATGGACCTACTCTCCAAGAACTTATCCAGTCCTTTTTTAAACCCAGCTATATTACTGGCCCTGGCAACAAATTCCATAGGTTAATTATGCATTGAGTGAAAAAGTACTTCCTTTTATTTGTTTTAAATCTGCCGGCAGCTAGTTTCATGGAGTGTTCCCCAGTTCTAGTACTATTTGTTCCACACCACTCAAGATTTTATAAACTTCTATCATGTCCCCTCTCAGTCTTCTCTTCTCTAAGCTGAAGAGACCCAGTTTGTCAAGCCTCTCTTTGTACGGAAGTCATTCCATACCCTTTATCATTCTCTTTGCTCTTCTCCGTACCTTTTTTAGTTCAGCTATGTCTTTTTTGAGATGGGGCAACCAGAACTGGAAACAATATTCCAGGTGTGGTTGCACCACCGATTTGTATAGAGAGGCATTATGACATCCTCAGCTTTATCCTCTATTCCTTTGCGAATAACTCCTAACATTCTGTTCAATTTTTTGACTGCTGCTGCACACTGGGCTGAGGATTTCAGTGTATTGTCCACAATCACTCCCAGATCCTTTAGTACCCAGCATTGTGTTCTCATAGTTTGGGTTATTTTTCCCTATGTGCATCACTTTGCACTTGTCCACATTAAATCCAATCTGCCATGTAGATGCCCAGGCACCCAGTCTCATAAGATCCTGTTGCACTTCTTCACAGTCTGCTCTCATGTTTTAACTACCTTGAATAACTTGGTGTTTGATCACCTCACTCTTAACGCCCTTTTCCAGATTATTAATGATACATTAAACAGCACCATTCCCAATACAGATCCCTGGGGCACACCACTTTTTACATCTCTCCATTGTGAAAACTGACCATTCAGTCCTACTCTTTGCTTCCTATTCTTTAACCAGTTACCGATCCATACTAAGACACTATTTCGTATCCCATGACTTTAATTTTCTCAAGCGTCTTTTATGTGGGACCTTATCAAATGATTTTTGGAAATTCAGGTACAGAATATCTACCAGGTCTCCCTTGTCCACATGCTTATTTACACCCTCAAAGAATTCCAACAGAATTAGTGATGCATGACTTACCTTTTCTAAATCCATGTTGACTCTTCCCCATTAAGCCATGTTTATCAACATGGCCAGCGATTCTATTCTTAATGATAGTTTCCACCATTTTGCCCGGTGCAGATGTCAGGCTTACTGGTCTGTAGTTTCCAGGATCACTTCTGGATCCCTTTTTAAATATCGGGGTTACATTTCCCACCCTCTAGTCCTCAGGTACAGTGGCAGATTTTAGTGATAGGTTACAAATTACTTACAGTAGGTCTGCAATTTCATATTTGAGTTCCTTCAGAACTCTGGGGTTAATACCATCTGGTCCTGGTGATTTGTATTTAGTTTGTCAGTTTGCTCTAGGACCCCCTCCAGAGTCACGTTAATTTGTGACAGCTCTTCCAATTCATCACTTACAAAGTAAGGTTCAGGTGTGAGTATTTCCCCAACATCCTCTGCAGTGAAGACAGAAGCAAAGAACTCATTCAGCTTCTCTGCAATGTCCTTTCCCTCCCTAAACACCCCTTTCAGCCCCATGTCATCTAATGGCCCAACTGACTCTCTAGCAGGCTTCCTGCTTCTGAGGTACGATAAAAGGTTTTTATTATTAGTTTTAGCATCTTTAGCAAGTTGCTCCTCAAATTCCTTTTTGGCCTGCCTTATTAGCTTTTTACATCTACTTTGGCAACGCTTATGCTCTTCCCTATTTACCTTATTGGGTGTGAGGAAGAGGTGGCTGCGCTGCCTCAGGGCTCCCCTCCCCAACCCCGCATCAGTCTCCGCCGTGGCACCACAAGCTGCGGAGCTCCCGCAGCTGCTGTCTGCGTGCTGATGATGCGACACCCGCGCTTCTGAGAACCTCTGGGAGCATGGGGTCACATCTGGAGCCATTGCGTCGCTCTGCACAGCTCCAGGCAAGGCAGGAGGTGGAGCTACAGGGATAAGAAGCCGGCGCTGGGTCACAGACAGTGCCGGTAATCGAAGAGAGAAGCTGGCCCCTGACTCTGAGCTAAGTGTTCCTGCAATTATCTCTGAGTGAATATTGCGGTGTTGACTGTGTTTTGGGCTTGTGTATTGCTGTAAGAAGACTGTATGTATCCTAGAGTTTATTTTTACCCTACGAGTGTGTGTGGAAGAGTGAAAGGTGGATGTCTGGAGGGTGCGTGGTTGCCTCCCCGCCCCTCCCTGGGATTCTGCCCCGCCCTGCCCCTTCCCCCCGTCATGAGTATTGTCTGTTTCCTTGCCTCTCCCCCGTGACTCTTGGGACCTTACCCTTCTCCCCACACTTTAGTGCACGCATTGACCCCTTGCCCCCCTCCTGGTGTGAAAAAGGGTGCATGAGAGAAGGATCTGGGGAACCCTTAGGCTTCAGTCTGCCTCTTCTCTCTCTGCCCTATGATGATAGGGGTTGGGTCTCAGTGAGACCATATCAGCCCACACACTATCCTGATGGGCACCTTTCTCGTGATAAGAAAGACCAGGGAGTAGGCGTAGTAGGTTGGACTGGGAGTGTGTGGGTGCTTGGTCCCTCTTCCCCTTACCCCCCTGGTAGGAACTCTTCCTCCTCCTCCCCCAGTGACTTATTCCCCCTTTAGGTCTGGTGGGTGGGACACGCCCTGGGGTACTATGGATGTCGCTGAAGAATTAGCAGTGTTAGTGCAGGTTGTCCACTCTATAGCCATGGAAATGAAGGATCTCCAGGAAAAACATACTGAGTTGGCCACCACTGTGGGCCTCCTTGCAGGTGGGGCGGGACCACCCACGGCGGCCCCTGTGGTGGATATGGGGGCAGCTGCGGCAGCTCCGGTGGTGCCTGCGCCCCCGGGTGTGGCAACCCCCACACGGGAACCTAAGGGACCCCATATTGAAAAATTCATGGGAGGTCGGAAGGGCCTCCAAGGGTTCCTGGCCCTTTGTAACCTTACATTCACTGTACAGCCACGGACATATCCTTTGGATACCCGTAGGGTCGCCTTTGTGATAGGTAACTTGGGGGGGGGGGGTTTAGCATTCGACTGGGCCACTACCCGCCTTAAAGGAAAAAGTTCCCTCTTATCAAATTATGCTGACTTCATACTAGAGTTTACGTTCCTGTTCGATTATCCCCATCGACAAAAGGATGCAGAGACCACCATCCTTTCCCTCAAACAAGGGAAAGGAAGCTTCCTTGAATATATTACACAACTCCAGCAATTGGCACTGGAGCTGCAGTGGCCTAACCAGGTCCTCCGCGTTATGTTTTGCCACGGCTTGAGTGATGACATCAAGGACCAGTTGTTCTTCACGACATTGCCAGAGACTTGGGAGAAGGTTGCCAATTTGGCCCTCCAAATACAATATCGCCTACAGGAACGGCAGCAGGAAAGATGGCAAGAAGGGCATGGATTTATTCCCCATACCCTTCCTGGAGCCGCAGGGACCAGAGAGAGCCTCGCCACAAGTGAGCCCGAGCCAATGCAACTGGGGGCATCTCGAGGACCCCTGTCCCCAGAAGAGCGGGAGCTGCAATGAAAGACACGGGCTGCTTCTATTGGCGGGGGTCAGGGCATTTCATTCAAGAATGCCCTTCCCTGCCAGTGCAATAGCGAAACTGGGGAAACGTCAAGGGCCAGGAGGGGCAGGAGACCTCCCAGCCATAAGGGATTCCCTGTCCCCGTGCTCCAACTCACACCCTCATGTACAAGTTCCTGTAACTGTTTTTTGTGCCCCTCAGCATTCCTGGGTGGTGTGGGTCCTCATCGATTCAAGGGCATCCGGCAAGTTGTTTGATCTACACTGGGCCCGTTCCTGTCCGGTGTCTCTGGAAACCAAGGCCCGCCCAGAAGCGATTCACTCCATCGATGGATCTCCCCTGGTCTCCGGACCTGTCACCTCGCAGACATCCCCTCTCCACTGTGTCATTGGAGCTCACCATGAGACGCTTGTTTTTGATGCTGTGTGTACCCATCTTTTCCCCATGGTCCTTGGGCTGCCTTGGCTCCGACTCCACAACCCTCACATAGACTGGGACCTGCCACAGGTCCTGTTCACCTTGGACTATTGTATTCGAACCTGTATTCACCTGCCCCCGGCTCCTACATCGGCGGTGAGGACCCTCTGAGGGAGCAACGCAGGAGACAAAGCACTACCCTTTGAATATTGAGAATACTCGGATGTGTTTAGCCCTATCCATGCCGCGGAGTTGCCCCCGCATCGCCCATATGACTGTTCAATTGACCTCTTACCCGGGACCGAACCATAATTTGCGATGATATATCAATGAGGAGCTATAAAAAGGATTCATTTGTCCTTCCTCCTCCCCAGCAGGGGTTCCACTCTTTTTTGTCCCGAAGAAAGAGGGCGACCTTTGCCCTTGTATTGACTATCGAGGTTTAAATCTAATAACTGTGAAGAACCGCTACCCATTGCCCTTGATCCCAGAGCTCCTGGATTGCCTCCAAGGGGCTCGCATGTTTACAAAGCTGGACCTTCGAGGAGCCTGCAACCTGGTGCACGTGCAAGAGGGTGACGAGTGGAAGACGGCATTCTGTACTCACTATGGGCACTTCGAATATCTTGTTATGCCCTTCGGCCTGGCTAATGCTCCGGCCACCTTCCAGCACTTCATTGATGACATTTTCTGGGACATCATTGATGTCTTCATTATAGCTTACCTGGATGACATCTTGATATATTCCTCATCCATGCAACAGCATGTTACACATGTTTGTCAAGTCTTGCAGCCGCTGCGGTGCCACAAGCTCTATTGCAAACAAGAAAAGTGTGCCTTCCACCTGACAACGGTGAGCTTCTTGGGATTTATTCTCAGCCCCCAAGGAATCACTATGGATCCCCAGAAGGTGGGTGCTATCCGACAGTGGCCTGCCCTCCAAGCAGTGAAACCCCTCCAGCGCTTCCTTGGAAGCATGAACTATTATAGACAATATATACCAAATTATGCGGAGGTCACAAGACCCCTTACCGTCTTGTTGAAAAAGGACCAACCTTGCGGATGCGGGGCCGAGCAGCAACATAGCTTTGTGTACTAGAAGCAGGCATTTCTTACAGCTCCTATCCTCCAACATTCTGATTGCCACCAACCCTTCTGTGTGGAAGCCGACGCTTTAAGTGGGGCAATCGGGACTGTACTCTTACAAGCCTCCCCTGAGCAACAGCTCCATCACCCTTGTGCCTACTACTCCAGGCAGCTTACTGCAGCTGAGCGGAATTATGCAATTTTTGACCGCGAGTTCCTCGTAATAAAAGCCGTGTTCAAGACGTGGCATCACTACCTTGAGGGGGCTCGCCATCCGGTTACGGTTATCACAGACCACAAGAGTCTTACGTACCTCCAAACAGTCCAAATCAATAATGCGTGGCATGCTCGCTGGGCTTTGTTCTTTACGCGCTTTACCTTTACCTTGCAGTACCACCCGGGGAAGCTCAACGTACTGGCAGATGCCCTTTCCCGGTATCATGAAGAAAAGAATCACTCTGTGCAGAACCGGAGTCTGATGCTGGAAGCACGAGTTTTTGCGAGCACAATCCTGACTTGTGAATGGCTATAGATGGACTCAGCGAGGGTGCTCGGGCCAGGAACGAATTCATCTTACACTCAGGACCAGGGGTTGTTTCAAAAAGATGGACGCATCTTGGTGCCCCTGTCGTGCAGAGCCAATATTCTCTGGTCCCACCATGACGCCCCTCTGGCAGGACATCCAGGAATAGACTGAACCTACAAGTTAATCACACAAACCTTTTGTTGGCCCACACTCTCCCAAGACGTACAACAATACGTCCGTGAATGCCAGTTGTGTGCCCTCAATAAAGTACCTCGCAAGGTCCCTATAGGACTCCTCCAACTCCAGCCCATGCCACAGGGACCCTGGCAATGGGTAGGCCTGGATTTTATTGTAGAACTTCCGGCTTCACGAGGCTATACCATGATCCTCATAGTAATAGATCACTTCACAAAGATGGGCCACTTTATCGCTTGCAAGACGCTACCCCCCACCCAATGGACCGCACGTTTGTTCATTTGGCATATTGTTAAACTCCATGGGTGGCCACAGGAAATACGGAGTTATCACAGTACCCAATTTGTATCCCCATTTCTGGAGGGCATTATTCAAGACTCTCCAGGTCACCTTGACCCCAACTACTGCGTACCACCCCCAGGGGAACGGGCAAGTAGAGCGGGTCAACCAGAACCTGGAGCACTATCTTCAGAACTATATCAACTTCCTCCAAGACGATTGGTATGACTGGCTTCCGCTTGCGGAGTTTGCCTATAATAACACTCCAAATGCGTCCCGTGGCAACTCGCCCTTTTTTATCATGTATGGGTTCCAGGCCCCTCTTGGGACCATCAATGTCCATGCAACCTCTGTCCTGGCTGCTTGGGTGTTAGCACGTCGGATCCACGAAGCCCAAACACTCGCCACCCACACACTAGGCCAGGCTTGCCAGCAGTACAAGAACTGAACCGACTGTCTCCGGCATCCAGCCCTGCCTTTCCATCCTGGCGCTCTCGTTTGACTGGACCAGCACCACTACCCATCTACTTAGCCATCTAAAAATCTGGATGACCATTATATTGGCCCTTTCCCCATCCTTTGTAAGGTCAATGAGGTCACTTACACCTTACATCTCCCTTCCTCTATGAAGATCCATCCGACCTTCCATGTTTCCTTACTCAAGGATGTCCTTCCCCTGCTATTAGGACCTCTGCCCCTCCTGCGCTTGGACCGGACTATGAGGTCCGGGCCATTCTAGACTCCCGGTATCGCCGGGGGGTGCCTCCACTATTTGGCTGACTGGGTAGGCTATGGCCCTGAGGAACGATCCTGGGAGCCCACCTCACAGGTATCTGCACCCCACTTGGTCCATTTGTTTCATCTTCGCCACCCCTGTTGTCCTTGCCACTCTTAGGAGTTCGACCGGGGGCCTTGGCGGAGGGGGAAGGTACTGTGAGGAAGGGGCGGCTGCGACACATAGGCAGACATTTGGTCCTCTTCCTACCTTTCCTAATTTGTAGAATACATTTAATCTGAGCTTTCAAGAGGGTGTTTTTAAATAGTCTCCACACTGCCTGTAGACATTTAATTCTTGCAACTGCTCCTTTAAGTTTCTCTCTAACTAGTTTCCTCATTTTTATATAGTTCCCCTTTCTAAAGCTATATGTTACCACAGTGGTTTGATTTGGCATTTTCCCTCCTGTGACTATGTCAGATTTGATTATATTATGATCACTATTGTCCAGCGGCTCCAGCACCGTTACCCCTCATGCTAAATCCTGCACTCCATTTAGGACTAGATCCAGAGTGACTCCTTCTCTTGTTGGTTCCAGGATGAGCTGCTCCAGGAAGCAGTCATTTATAACATCTAGAAATTTTATCTCTGCATCCCACCCTGAGGAGACATTCACGCAGTCAATATGAGAGTTACTGAAATCGTCCATTATTACTGCATTTCCGACTTTAGTAGCCTGTCTAATCTCCCTTAGCATTTCACAGTAAGTCTCACTGTCCTGGTCAGGAGGACAATAGTATAGGCTGACCGCTATACACTTCCCCGTTAGACATGGAATTTCTATCCACAGAGATTCCAGAATACCGTTTGCGTCCGTTACAGTATTTATTTATTTATTTATACCCTGCCCCATCCAGCCTCACAGCAGCTCGGGGTGGCTTACATAGTTTAAAATAGATAAAAATATACAAAAAAGTGGGAGGAGGGGTGTTACAAGGACAATAAAAATACAATAAAAGGAAATAAGACCCACTGGCTAAAAATCCCTCCCCCCCCCCCAGGCCTGGATGAACAGCCAGGTCTCACAGGCCTGGCAGAAGGCCAACAAGCTGGGAGCTAGGCAAGCCTCCTCTGGAAGGGAGTTCTGACCACCGAGAACACCTTTCCCATCGTGCCCCCTCCCCCCCGTTTACCCAGGGGACCTCCAAGAAGACACCCCTGGCGGATTGCAGAGATTGTTCCAGGACCCGGGGAGTGAGGTGGTCTCTCAGGTAGGAGGGGCCCAGGCCGTGTAGGGCTTTAAAGGTCAACACCAACATGGAGATTCAGGCTGAGGTGCACTGAGAGCCTGGAGCACTGGTGTAATGTGCTCCCTACGGCCTGTCCCCGTCAGGAGGTGGACCTCCACCAGGAGGGTATTCCAAAGCAACAGTGCAGCCATCAAGAATGCCCTCCTGCCTGTATGGATCTGCCTAAAACACAGGACCTCCAGGAGGGCGCTCCCGGATGACCGCAGGGGCCGCCCAGAGGGTGAGGCAATTTTTCAGTTAAGCAGGACCCAGACCATTAAGGGCTTTAGGTTACCAGAATTGGGACCAGAAGACAATGCTGCCAGTGCTCTAGGCACTGCAGCCAGTGCAGTGCTTAGAGCACTGGTGTAATGTGCTCTCTGCAGCCCGTCACAGTCAAGAGACAGGCCACAGTATTCTGCATTTATTATTATTATTAACAAACATTTATATAGCGCCAGCAGTGTACCTGGCACTTTACAAAGTAATAAAATAGACATGGTCCCTGCCCCTAGGGCTTACAATCTGAGAGA
>QEPC01012145.1:1905196-1920127 GCA_003113815.1 Sphenodon punctatus
TATTCTAAATGCTATGAACTAAATGGATTATCTAATAAGTACACAGACCTACTCCTACAAACACTAAAACTAAATCACTAACGCTATCTCTATCACTAAGCTAGCTCCTACAACTACTGTCCCTAACCTACCTATCTATCTATCTATGGGATGGGGGGGCGGGGAATCACAAACACAAGGTTTCAGTTTAAGGTTTAAGTTTCATTTCAGTACAAAACTGAAATGAAACTTAAAGCAATCTAATAATCCTACTAAACGCCTGCTGTTCAGGAACAGTGACTAGTTCAGAAGGTGTTGGGAAGGGGGGAGACAGATAGCTTCATTTCTTGCAAGCCTCTCCACCCCATGTGCCTCGAAGTCTGCTCCTCGGTGACTAGTACTACCCCTCCCTGTCACCTTACAGTGAACCTTTTTTTGCCACCCGAACGCGATCTGAACTGACTGAACTGTTCAGCCATTTCGCCGTTCGGTTCTGTTCGGTATGTTCGTGTTCGTGTTCGCATTCGCATTCGGTCATCCGAACAGGCCAAGTTCGGGCCGAACTCCAAACTTCCGAACCACGTTCGCCCATCCCTAGTGTGTGGTAAAATTGGGGTTTGGAAATCCTGAGATGTCACTGCAAGTCATGCGATTTCAGTTGTGTTCAAAATGCTGGAAATGGGATGTGTGTGGTAAAATTGAGGTTTGGAAATCCCGAGATGTCACTGCAAGCCATGCGATTTCAGTTGTGTTCAAAATGCTGGAAATGGGATGTGTGTGGTAAAATTGGACTCAAGCTGTGACTGGGAGCTTTACAAGGATGGGTGCCTGTGTTTGGGGTTTAAAAATTATTTATTTTAATTATTTATTGATGTGCATGTAGACTGTGTTTTCTTCCATCCAATGTTAACCCTGGGAACTCCTTGCTGCTGGGTTATGCCATGCCCCTGGCTCCGCCTACCATTCCCCTGGCTCCACCCCTAGGCTAAGCTCCGCTCCTAGGCCCGTCGGCCTTACTGCCCCAGTGCCCCTCCAACATCAAAACCCACCAGTCGCCCTTGGGTGGCGTTTTTAAACACCAGTCCATCTCATCTTGTTTAATTTTATGTGTTTTGCACTGTATTCTCAAATTTAATGTGAATTTCACAGAGAAAACTACATGGAAATTATCTGATTGCTAAGAGCTCAATTCTATCACTGATACAGAAAGAACAAGCTCAAAGAAAAACTCTAGATTCAATGTCCTTTCAACCCTGGGGAAAGCCAAATCTTCTTTCTTCATAAATTCTGAGTTTAACTCTGTAGCTTAAGCCCTTTTCTTAAGAAAGAGCTGTAGATAGCTGCCACTCCTATAACAAATGTTTACATTAGTGCAAGCAGAATCTGAGATGCATATCTTCCTGCACCATAGATACTATGCCCAGTGAATGCAGTTACCAATGCATCTGCAGAACAAACTGTGAACTGGTTATTTGACTTAGCACAACTGTGAAATAGTGCTTCCTGCACTCAGACTGGATGGAATAGCAATGAAACCATATAAAAGAGGAGGGACCCCATTAAGAAGCCAACACAATGTTGGAGCCCAAGGGTTCTAGGGCTAGTGCAACAGGATAGTTGGCACATGAGAAAAAGGAGCCCTTTTTGATCTGACACTCTCGGGATTTAAAAAAAAAAAAATCATGTGAGAAGTCAGTAAGCAAAGAGACAGACTGCTACTGCTGACCTTAAAACATAAGCCTAAAGAGGCAGCTTTTAATGTATAGGTTGAATGAACTGCTCTCTAAGGGGGTGGGGAGGAAATAAATAGTTGCCAAGGAAAGTGGCCAGGATGAAATGGAGAGTGTAGTCACAGATCCCATGCTCTTGCATAGGCAAAGTGGGTGACTCTGAGACAGCGCAGAGGCAAACAGAGAAGGGATGTTATCAGACCTTACACTAGCTACTGGTTCTGGTCCCAGACACACATCATCTTATGTGTTCCTGTGACCTGAACCAGGATTGCTACATGTCTGCTACAGGCATGCTCGGTGCCGGACATGCCCTTGCAGATAGCTAGAATAAAATCTGGTAATCCTTCACACTGGCAGTGCCTAGTCCATGAATCGATGGTTTACTGGGAGAAGCAAAAGCAGTGGTGGGAACAGGAGCATCAGGATCTGCCTCCATGCGTGGGGGTAGGTACAGATGGGTGTGCACCCATCTACACCCTCCCCCCGCCCAGCGCATAGAGACTGCGGCACACCTCCCCCCCCACACCCACACACACCACGGCCCGTGTAAAAAGGGCCTAAGTGCTAAATGAATAAAGACTCATAACAGCTAATTTCCTAGTGAGACTGTTATATGGGATTGATCCTGTAAAGACTTGCACCTGGCAAGGCTCTTCCCTGTCACACACACACACAAAGTTGGGAGACAAAGTAGTTCAGAATTAGATATCTTTTACTGGACCAAACACTGTTGATGAGAGCACATAAGCTTTCATGCCACATAGGGTGAAAACAGGCTTAACTCCGCATAACACAGCTTTAACATTTCTTACGCATGTTGCAAGGCTGCATAGAACGCCAATACAGTCCTACAACATACATTTAATTTTTGTTTATTTTTATATTTATTTATTTCAAAGTATTTTTATCTTGCACCCTCCTGCTCAGACATCAGCTTAGGGTGGCTGACAACAAGTCACACAATAAAATCAAGAATTAAAATCACAGCTTAAAATTTAAAACACATTAAAATTACTAAAAGAACAAAACCAAACCTCCTCCTCAGCCCCCCCTACCCGTCTCCCTCCTCCAAAGCCTGACGGAACAGCCAGGTCTTACACTGTCTCCGGAAAGGGGAGTCTGGGGTCAGACGGGCCTCTGTTGGGAGGGAATTCCACAGCCTAGGAGCGGCCACCGAGAACACCCTCCCCATCGTCGCCACCCGGGAAACCCAGGGGACTTCAAGTCAGGCATCTTTGGCCAACTGCAGGGGTCACACCACGGCTCAGGGCGTGAGGCATTCCCGCAGGTAAGTGGAGCCCAGACCGTTAAGGACTTTATAGGTCAACACCAACACCTTGGATTGGGCCCGGAAGACAATAGGCAGCTAGTGCAGAGAACGTAGCACTGGATTAATGTGCTTGTGATGACCCGTCCCCATAAGGAGGTGGGCCGCCGCATTCTGCACCAGCTGCAGCCTCTGGACCATCATCAAGGGTAGCCCCACGTAGAGTGCGTTGAAGTAGTCCAGTCTAGAGGTGATGAAGGCATGGATGATGGTGGCCAGGTCAGAGCTCGAAACATACGGCCGCAGCCATCGCACCAAATGTAACTGGTGAAATGCGCTTCTCGCCACTGCCGCCACCTGGGAATCCAGGCTGAGTTGCAAACCGAGAAGCACTCCCAGACTACGGACCTGAGTAGCTAACGGGGGGTAAACCCCATCAATGACGGGGGTCACCACACCTTCAGCCCTACCCACCAACATCATCTCCATTTTGTCGGGATTCAGTTTCAGATGGCTCCTCCTCATCCAATCCCCCACAGCCGCCAGACACCGGGTAAGCACAGAGACTGCCGGGTCTGGTCTGCAGAAAAAGAGAGCTAAAGCTGTGTATCACTGGCGTACTGATGGCAAAATGTTAAAGCGGTGTTAAAGCAGAGTTACGCATATGTCTATTTTCACCCATAGTGCCCTTCTAAGGCATGTAGCAAGTCAAAACAACAGATTGAGCAAATACAGGACAGGTACATGTCGTACAAAGACTTGCACACTCTGACCAACAGTAATTATCCAATAAAAGATATCATCTGACCTATTCTGTTCCCATCTCTTAGGACATAAGAACCTACGTAGAGCCATTCTGGGTCAGACCAATGGTCTATCAAGTCCAGCATCCTATCTCTGACAGTGGCCAATTTTGGTCGCTGAAGTACCCAACAGGTCCCAATGGGCGATCCATTCCCTGTTGTTCACTTCTAGTTCCTGACATTAAGAAGTTACATCCCCCAAACCTACTTGGCTAATAGCTATTAATGGATCTACTCTCCAAGAACGTAGCCAGTCCTTTTTAAAACCCAGTTATAGTACTGGCTTTCCTCTGGCAATAAATTCCAGAAGTTAATTGTGCACTGAATGAAATAAATATTTTATTTTATTAGTTTTAAATCTGCTACCAGTTAGTTTTATGGAATGTTCCCTAGTTCTAGTACTATTTGAGAGGGTAAATAACCATTCCCTATTTACACATGATTTTTATAAACTTCTATCATACCCCCTCTCATCTCTTCTCCAAGGTTAAAAGCCCTGACCTATCCAGCCTCTCTTCATAGGGGAGCTGTTCCATACACCTTATAATTTTTGTTGCTCTTCTCTGTACCTTTTCTAGTTCTATCTTTTTTGAGATGGGGCAGTCAGAACTGCACACAATATTCAAGGTTATTTACCCTCTTAAATAGTGCTAGAACTTGGGGACACTCCATGGAGGAAAATGAAACATGCACCATAGGTTTATATAGAGGCATTATAATGTTTTCACAAAAGTCTTCTGAGGTTTTCAAACACCTCCCAATCCATCCGAGGGGTACTGCTTACCTCTCATCGTTAACCACTCTGCATTCACTCTGGCTAGACTTAGTTTGCTGCCATCAGCAGTAACAGAGGGTAGGATTGTAAAAGTACCATATCGCCAAAGATTTTGTAAATGCTGTGCACAGCCGATAGTGGAATCATTGGCACATATTTCTGGACTGTCCTACATACAGAGTGCCTGGGGGTCTGGGGGGGAACCATTGTCAATGAAATGAGGGTATGTAACAGCATCAGGCTTTGGTATCACTTTTATGGGCGTCTGACCCTTTGATAACTGCCAGGGTGGCGAAATTATGGAAGGAAGCCTTGGCATCAGGTTCTTAATTACTGTTTTTACAATGTTTTGGAATATGTATTGTTGTTTACTTTGCATATGTTTACTCTTGTTTGTTTGTGTATATGTTGTAGTATTTGTCATGTCTCCGTACGACCACAATAAACTATTGAATGATTGATATTTTCAGTTTTATTCTCTATCCCTTTCCAAGTAATTCCTAACATCCTGTTTGCTTTTTTTGGCTGCCGCCACTACACATTGAGCTGAGGATTTCAATGTATTAAAATATATATATATATAAACAAATAAAAAATATTGTCCACAATGACTCCAAGTCCTTTTCCTGAGCGGAAACCCCTAATTTAGAACCCAGCAATTTGGGACCAGCAAGCAAGTAGCTAAAATGGACAGCCAGTGCCCATGAGCCTGCGTAACCCCATGTTTCCTGGTTCAGATGAGCTGTAACCTCCTACTGCTGGAAGGGGGTGGGGGTTCATTCCCTCTTCTGCACTAGGACCAATGCCAGCCTCATGACCAAGAAGGCAACTGCCCTCTCTCTCACTCCACCAAGGATCAGGAGTCTCAGACGTGGGGGCGAATGCAGTCCACTGCTAATTTTTATTGGGCCTCATTCCAGTTCTTGGATTTGGCCCCTGCCAGTTGCTATTCCTAAGCACTGAAAGACTGCAGGGTAAGGCAGAGACGAGGGCATGTATGCACATAAGGATGGAGGTCAGATCCATGGTCTGGACCCGCTTCTATCCTGCCTACACCTCCTAAGCACCCCCAACTTCTATTATATGCAGTCCGGGGAGCTTATACTAAATTGTTAAGTGTCCCTGGGAGGAAAAAGGTTCCCCAGCCCTGCTCAAGACATTAAGCATTCAGTAACCTCACGCTCACCGAAAACGTCAGGATTTCATTGTTTGAATTTAAAAAGCAAACAAACCAAGCAACAAAGTCGCTTTGCTGGATCTCTTTGTACAAAAGGGCAACCGGATTCAGCAAACCCAAACGCTCCTGGCTCGTGGATAGAACCAAAGCTTAGCCTCTGTGCTGAACATCCTCCTCCGCGAAGTTGTTGCCTGAGCAGTTCCCCCAAGTTGGACACCAGAGGGCAAGCGGGGAAGGATAGAAGGGAGCTTGGGGCCGGGCCCTGCCCATCGATGGGGGCGGCCGCTCAGCGCTCGGCTCCTTGGCCCTGCCTCTCGGCTCTAGATTAGCGAAACTGGTTACGTGGGACGGTCCCCCAGCCCGGCCCCTTCCCTGCCGGCGTGAAGCGGGGACTCGACTCGCTGGGAGCCGGGTGCTGCAGACAGCGCGCGGAGCGAGCATCCCGCAGGCGGGCGGCTCCGCGGATTGAGCGGCGCGAGGAGGAGAAGCAGCGCGGGGCGGGTCTGCTGCCCGCACTAGTAAAGCGGGACGCCGGGGAGCAGCAGCGGGGCCCGGGCTCGGAAGGAGGAGGAGGGTGATCCCGGGGGAGATCTCGCTGCGGGCCGGGCCGGGCCGGGCCATGGCGCTGCGGGCCCGGGCGCTCTATGACTTCAGGTCGGAGAACCCGGGGGAGATCTCGCTGCGGGAGCACGAGGTGCTGAGTCTCTGCAGCGAGCAGGACATCGAGGGCTGGCTCGAGGGGGTCAACAGCCGGGGCGACCGCGGCCTCTTCCCGGCCTCCTACGTGCAGGTGATCCGGGCCCCCGCCGCCGAGCCGCCCGTCCCGGCTCCGGCCCCGGCTCCCGCCCGCTACGCCAACCTGCCCCCCGGCGGCTTCGAGCCCCTGCCGACCCCGGCCACCTCCTTCAAGCCCCCGCAGCAGCAGCAGCAGCAGCAGCAGCAGCTCCCTCCGCCGGCCGCGGCTGAGCCCTTCCAGCTGCCGCCCCCCAGCGGCTTCCCCTTCCAGGCGGCGCCCTACGGTGGCGGCGGCTCCTACCAGCCCAGCCAGGGCAGCGACGACGACTGGGACGATGACTGGGATGACAGCTCGACGGTGGCGGACGAGCCGGGCGTGCTGGGCAGCTCGTACCCGGACTACGAGGCGGCGGGAGGCGGCGGGGGCTCCTCGGCCAGGTATCGCTTCTCCACCCACTCGGACCTGTCGCTGAGCTCCCGCACCAGCGGCCACCGCCACCAGCCTGGCGGGCACCCGCATCACCAGCACCCGGGTGGCGGAGCCAAGAGCACGGCTACCGTCAGCCGCAACCTGAACCGCTTCTCAACCTTCGTGAAGTCCGGCGGGGAGGCCTTCGTGCTGGGCGAGGCCTCGGGCTTCGTGAAGGACGGAGACAAGCTGTGTGTGGTGCTGGGTGCCCATGGGCCGGAGTGGCAGGAGAACCCCTACCCCTTCCAGTGCTCCATCGAGGACCCCACCAAGCAGACCAAGTTCAAGGGTATGAAGAGCTACATCGCTTACAAGCTGGTGCCCAGCCACACAGGACAGCAGGTGCACCGCCGCTACAAGCACTTTGACTGGCTGTATGGGCGCCTGGCCGAGAAGTTTCCTGTCATCTCTGTCCCCCATCTGCCTGAGAAGCAGGCCACAGGCCGCTTTGAGGAGGACTTCATCTCCAAACGTCGCAAGGGCCTGGCCTGGTGGATGGACCACATGTGTAGCCACCCCGTGCTAGCCCAATGTGATGCCTTCCAGCACTTCCTCACTTGCCCCAGCACGGACGAGAAGGCCTGGAAGCAGGGCAAGCGCAAGGCTGAGAAGGATGAGATGGTGGGTGCCAACTTCTTCCTGACCATCAGTGTTCCCACCGGCCCTGCTGCTTGCCTAGATCTGCAGGAGGTAGAGAGCAAGGTAGATGGCTTCAAGACCTTCACCAAGAAGATGGACGAGAGTGCCATGCAGCTTACTCACACAGCCAATGAATTTGCACGCAAGCAAGTCACTGGCTTCAAGAAGGAATACCAGAAAGTGGGGCACTCCTTCAGGGGCCTCAGCCAGGCCTTTGAGCTGGACCAACAGGCCTTTTCAGCCAGCCTCAATCAGGCCATTGCCTTCACTGGGGAAGCGTATGATGCCATTGGGGAACTCTTTGCTGAGCAGCCCAGGCAGGATCTTGACCCTGTGATGGATTTGTTAGCACTGTATCAGGGACATCTGGCCAACTTCCCAGATATCATCCACGTCCAGAAAGGTAACATCTATAAATCTGTTTATAGAGAGGTTAATTAATCTTAACGTAACTGTGGTATCCATTAGTCAGGCTCCCTTTCATTTTTAATCTGTGACTGTCACTTCTGGTGAAATTCTGCAACGCTTAGGTATGCATCCTGAAGAATGTGTACCTGTATCACTATACCAAGTTTTGCTCTGCCCAAGGACTTGTACTTAAGGGGAATTGGATGGCTTAGGTTGGTAGGATTTGCCCCTAACCTGTCCTTTTTCCATTCCTTTATGTAGTGAGAGGTAATATCTCTGTACCCTACAAGTATGTTAAGCGTTCAGTAAGCATTTATTAACGCAAGCATCTTTACACAGCCTGATTATAGTGAAGATGCATTCTTTGAGCTTGGCCTATGAACATAATTCACACTTATGGCTCCTTTCTCCCAAGCTTGTAAAAACAAGTGTTATGACACTCTAGTGAGAAATATTTTTATTCTCTTTTTTCCAGTGAGAAAATGGAGCAATTAATTGTCTTGAGGCCATGGACAAATTGCACACTCCTTGAATTACATGCACTTCATTGTTTCCTATTTCAGATGAAAATCGCTGAATTCCTGTCAGTTCTGACTCCTCTTTATTCTTGGTTTTTAACTTCTGGGCTTAAATACTTTGCAGGATTGACTTTTAAGTGCGTTTTTCTGTTCCAGTGTCCTGACTTGAAAGTTCCAGTTCTGTATTTCCCTGTGATATAGGTTTTCATTACCAGTTTCTCTTCTAGCTACTACTTTCTACCTGACTTTGAGTAGTGTTTCGGTGATTGGCAAAGCACCTTGGAACCCACTGGAGCGAAAACCTCCTAGATGGAAGGTAGTATACTGCAGTAAAGAACTGCATAAGAGGAGACATTACTTTCACACATATAACTTAATAATGCTAAGGATTATGTAAATGGTATCTGCTTTAAAATTACAGCTATTTATGCTGTGCTTGCCACCCTGGTATGTTAGTTGCTAATGCAGTCTAGCCATCAGTTTGTTCTATACATTGAGATGGGGGTTTGGCTGCCACCATAGTGATGTAAAGCCAATACAGCTTTTTATTTTCCTTCAAGTGGCATATCTAGTGTTTCAGAACACTGAGCAAAAGATATTAATGTAGCTTATTTCTTCAAATCAAAGTACATGCTGTTAGAAGAATCAAAGATTCGTAGGGGAAATCTCAAGAACCAAAGTTCGTAATTGTAGAGAACTACCTTTAACATGTCTCAAGCCTTAGTTTTGTTGTTCATGTATTCTGTAAGAAAAGGAAACATCTTCACGTAAATAATAAATCATGATCTTAAGAGTTGAAGACAAATATCTGAAAATTGTTACTGAACTGTGTAACATTACTCTGAGTAGGAGCAAGGAAACAAAAACTGTTTTGGATTACAGTTGGCTTTTTCTTCTGTGAAAACTTATAGCAAGTAATTGGTTCTTAAACTTTTTTTGAACCACCCCTCCTCCCTTCTGCTTATCTGTGGTAGTTGAGGCATCTCCTGCCCACACGTACATCTTTCTTCCGTTTACCCTCTAATTCTCCTTGCTACCCCCTATCATTTTGGAGATTTTCCCCTGGCTCAATAAGAGTGTTTGCCAGCTGTGGTCCTCCTCGTGCCACCCCAATACTTTTTGCATCCACATGGGGATGCATGGGTTTTTCATCCAAACAGTGAAAACAAACGTGATGGCTCCTGCCACTGCCACAGACTTACCTGGGTGTGGTGGAAGCTGTCACTCTGGCTGGGAGCTGGCCTGGCTGCTGAACAAACGTGATGGTGGCCAGACTGGATGAAAGTGGGGAGACCCACCAACGTGCATCCACCCGCACTGTGTGGAGAGGCTCTATAGCAGCTATGACGAGCCAATAGCTGCCTGGAACCGGTGGGGACCACAACTGGGATAAGTAAAGCGGCTGTTCATACATAACAACACATGGCTGGGCAGCCATTCCTTGGGTGGTATTGGTGCTTAGCCCAGGCTGTGACCTGGGGATGCACCGCCCACTACAACACGACCCAGGGAACGGCCCAGGATAACATCTGGTAGCGCTTTCTGACATGACAGTAGCCTGCAATTCCACGCAGGTCAAAGCATGGAAATGCTGGCTATCGTCGTGTCTGAAAACACCCCCAAAGTCATAGGTGTTTGGAGTCCTTCCTTTGGAACTCTGCAAAACCTCAGCTGAGTGCAGGAAAGGTGGGGAGGGGGTAGAGGGCTGCGGGTGAAGGTGCTTTGATAATGGAGAACATAGTTTTTCTCTTACATCATTTATTCACAGTCTAGTCTTGGTTTAGGACTGCAACTCAGTCCTTGGTTTTCTTTGGAGTTTACCAAGGACCAGTGCATTCGGCCTTGGCTTGGTGAGTTGGCCCAGAAACTCAGCAAAACCTCGGCCAAGTGCAAGGGCGGGGCAGAGTGCTGCTGGGGCAGGGAAGCAGGTAGTAGGGGACTGGGGAAGGGAAGTGGGCAGTGAGGGCAGTGAAGAGGGCTAACAGGGCTGAGGAAAGGCGAGCACTCATCAAAAGCCACGGGAAGCCAGGCACATTGCTCTCTCTGGACTCTTCCACCATGAGTTTAACTTCTGAGGGAGGGAGGTTGGTCTAATGCTGTCTGGGAACAAGCTGGGCTCTTAGACAGCTTTAGCTGCATGCTCAAAAGACAAACTTCCCTCCCTCAGAAGTTAAACTCGTGGCAGGAGAGTCTAGAGAGAGCAACCTGTTTCCCCGCCACCGCTGCCGACTTCCCTTCCTTGGCCCCCCACTTCCCTCTGCCTCCCTGCCCCTTTGAATTCCCAAGCATTTGCCGACGTTCCAAGTGCCGGCCCGAACACTCGGGACCAGCATTTGAAACCTCGGAAAATACTTGCGATTTATTAAAAAAATTTAAACTTCAGAAGTTCTTTCAGGCCTTAATACATCAACGTGTCAAAAAGAAGTAAAATCTTTACCACCTACTGAAAATAACATTGGAGTCTAACAGTAAAAGCATCAAAAGAGCTGAGTTACAAATGAAACAACATCCTTTGTATAGGGCTTCATTTCTAAAAACACATGTGTGCTGCAGATACCTCTGGTTAGTCCCATTTGAGGTAATGGAACTATGCACAGGAAAATGTTTATAGCACATAAGTACATCTTTCAAGATTGGTTCTAAAACAGTTAAAATGCCAAGCTAATACTCATCCTGTTGGAATCTTCTTTATTACAGAGTCAGACAAACAGTAGTGGGGAGACATCGCCATGTGGCAAAAGCTCTAGGCAGCTTGGCTCAGTACCCACAAAACTTTGCCGACAAGAAAGACACATGTTTGCTATGCAGACTTGTGCTTATCTCTAGTTTAATTCTATAGGGAATACTGGTTTCAAATGCAAATTCCTGACTCAGGTGCTTTGATAATGGAGTACAAAGTCTTTCTCTTATGTCATCTATTCACAGTCTGCCCACACAGGCAGTGACTAGTGTAAGGGTTGTTACAGTAGAACAGCATACAATCATCATTTTAGGTTTAGAAGAGGTACATCAAGGGTCATCTAGTTCAACCCTCTGCTTCAAGGCAGAATATCCTCAGCCTAAAAGAATAAAGAAGTTGGTGATTGCTTACCATCTTGATATCTGCTTCCAAAAGGTTTAAAAAGTGCTAGAAGACACCAGGCAGGCAGGATAGGGGATTGGACTGTGTCTAGCCCTGAGAGATGGGGAAAGCTATTAATTCCTTATAGGGACGAAGCAATGATGGATATATGCCAATACAGACTTTGGAAAAAGGTTGCCCATATGAGCCAACTGATACCAGTGAAGTCAGTGTGCGCCTTGTTGCACGTACGTCACTGTGCAACACTACATGTTTGTATCAGGAAACACAAGAAAAGATAATACACTGGAAGTTGAGACACTGTCACACTGTTCATATATCTCATCAGAACTGTAGCCTAGAAAGACTGTCATTGTTGTTTGGATCCCAAATGCAAGAGATGGGAACAAAATAGTTTAGATGGTGTGAGTATGCAAACTTGGGCCACACGAGGCCCTTCCTCAGGACTTTTTACATGGTCCAGTAAAAGGTATCACCTGAATTACTTCATCTCCTCAGCATTATAACCTAGCATCTGGGGGAGAGGGACATTTTTTCTACTTTCTGCAGGCCCCATTGAAAATTAGCATGAAAGTCTGTGTTTTATAGGCATTTGGGTGAAGGATGGAGGATCTGTGCTCAGGATGAGGAAAGGGAAGAGGAGAGTCAAGATCATGGATCTCTTCTATGGTTCTGTCCTCTAGCCTCATAAATGCCATCATTTCTGTCTTCTTCCTTCAGTGCTTTGAGTGAGGGGTGCGGAGGGGTGGATTTGTTTGCCAGGAAGCAGGAAGGGGCCAGATGAAAACCAACCATGGGCCATATTTGACTCAAGGGGTGACAAAATGCATGTACTCACTGCAGGACTTCATTTAAGGTGTCTCAAGTTGTGAACCCCCCGATCTGAGATAACCAAACATTCCAGTCACTACACAGGTGACCATCTAAATGGGTGTTGGTATACCATGTTAAGCCACTTGGATGGCACCTATTTTCACAAACCCAAGGTTGCAAGGGCATTGATGGAATAAGTTTCTGAGCCAGTGCAAGAGAGGTGTGGTGGGGTGTACACCCAGGAAGAAATTTGTGGTGCAGGAACACTGATCATGAGAGAAAGAGAAACATGGCATCAACGGGTAGCATTTGCCTGCTGCCTTGCATAGTCATATTCTTTCTGTTAGGCACAACTTTAACTATGGTGCAATCAAATTAATAACTACTGAAGTGAATAAAATTTGAGCATGTACTTAAAAATAATCAGGCCATTTGAAAATGGCATGTGACTTCTGTAGGTAAAGAGTTTCTTCCTAAATCACTGAATTCAAATTTTCAGTGAAATTTGGACGTGAACTGTTCCAGCTTGGTATTCCCCCACCCCCTTTTTTTGTTTTGCATATGGAGATAAAGTGAACAGCATGTTCCATAGGTTGATAGATAACTCTGTAGACATCCCCTCCTGCTCCCTTATCTTGTAATTGCTCTTGCTTGCAGTTATCGCTTAGTTAAGGACCAATGCTGATTTTGAGGCACCTGCTTATCCGTCTAATACAATTTAGATTTAGGAAACATTTTGCTTGGCCTCTGTGGATTTCAGAGCTAGAATACTTCAAATGAAAGTTTCCACAGATTGTATATATTATTACCAACTATACTTTTAATGAAAATGGGGTATTGTGGAGGGGAGAGAGCTAGTTACCACAAGCTATAGTCTGTGGCTATAAGAAATCTGAAGAGAATTTTGTTTTTACTCATTTTAAAAAGATTAGAGTAGCACCCATGGGCCAGTCAAGAATCTGTGCACCATTGTACTAGGCATATGTATCATGTCATTGAAGTGCTTTGCAACCTAACAAAAGTAATATTTACAAGGAGGGAAAAAGAGTTTCAATCTACTCTATACTGTTTTTGCTTGCAATTTTTTAAAAACTGGATAGTTCCACTATTGTTTGCTCTCTAAGCCATTACCAGTGGCTGTACATCAGTTGAATTAATTTCACAATTAGACTTAGAAAAAGCTTAAAAATCAGCATTATTTTTTTTTTAAAAACCCCAGCAATAGCCTTCCTTCACTTGTCTTACTCTGACCTGGATCCAGATATGGGAAGCTGCTTTATTAATCCTTAGTTGGGCAGATCTATACAGGTTGAGTAACAGTTGCCTACGAGCATTAAGATGCTTGTAATGGGAAGGACCAGTGGTGATCACACACTTGCAGGACCTAAGTAAACTTGGATCATTCAGCACAGGACCAAAAGGTTAGCTTAATGTTGCTCATTTTCCTTCAGTCACTGGGTATTTTTAATAGTATTATTTTCTTCTAATGTTCATTATGGGAAGATGGATGAATGAATACCAGATGTAAAATAAATAATTCACAGTACTTTATGGTATTCGTCTGCTGAATTGGACTCTTGATTTTTGCAAACTGGAGGGGGGCTATTGCGCTCAAGATTTTTCAGGCTTTGGGCCCTCAATTTGTGAGGGTTATTCTTGCAACCAGATCATCTGCAAGTGAAACAATCAAGAAAGCACTAGAATCCTTCTGAAAAGTGAAGTTCTGAGGGTTTCTCCAAACTTTTGTGCCAGATACTTACAAGCTGTTGTAACTTTCCTATAGGTGCTTTGTTAACAGCCTAGAGCAGGGGTAGGCAACCGTTTCCCTCCTGCAAGCCACTTTGAAAATTGGTACAAGCTCGGCAGGCTGGATAGGAATTGGGAGTGTGGGACTTAAAGCGTGTGCTCCGGATGAGGAGGGTCCAGATCATGGATGTGTCCCAGCGATCCATTTCTTCTCCTCCATTGCATACCCTCATCTTTGCTTCCTACCTTCAGTACTTGTAGGTAGGGGTTGGGTTCATGGGCCACATCAAGGGACCAAATGGAAACCAGCCACGGGCTGGGGACTTTCCACCTCTGGCCTAGAGCAAGTAAACTTTCTTTTTTGAAAAAGAAGATTTCTCTTCATTTAGATTGTCACTTTATTGAGCGGGAAAGGATTTTTTTTAACAAAAAAGAGTTTGCAGAGTTTTTATTTGTTGGTAAGTTGAAAAGACAGTTGACAGGTTTTAACTCACCTTCTTCTCTTTGCAGCTCCAAAGCCAGATTCTAGAGTAATAAATGGTCAGTTACTCAGCTTTCAACATTTAGCCTGGCTCCCTATGGAAAAAAGGCTTAGGCAATCCGTGTGTGTGTGTGTGTGTGTGTGTGTTCCCTTAATAACTTTAGATACTGCAGGCTGACTTCACCGTTGGGGACGGTGCTGGCAAGGGTAGTGAACGCGTCTTTTCGACAGGGGAGGTTGCCGCCCTGCCTTAAAGAGGCTGTGGTGCGCCCCCTGTTGAAGAAACCATCTTTGGACATGGATGCG
>QEPC01012145.1:1921174-1948799 GCA_003113815.1 Sphenodon punctatus
CGGGGGTGCCTTCCTGGAGGTCCCCCGTGTTAAGCGGGGGGCCACGATGGAGAGGGCATTCTCGGTAGTGGGGCCGCGGCTGTGGAACTCCCTTCCGGAGGAAGCTCGCCTGGCCCCTAGCCTATTAATATTTCGGCGAAACTGTAAGACCTGGCTGTTCGCCCAGGCCTTTGGGAGGGAGGGTGAGTAGGGTGGGTTTAAATTCCCCCACCTACTTTTGGACTTTTAGTGTTTTGTTTTGCCCTGTATATTAATTATGTATAATGTTTATGGTTTTTAAAATTGTTTTTACATTGTTTTAAAGATTGTTGGAAGCCGCCCCGAGCTGCATGCAGGAGGGGCGGGGTAGAAGTTTTATAAATAAATAAATAAATAAATATTTAGTAGAAGGGCAGCCAGAGCCGAGTAGGACCCCAAAAGTTCTGTAACGATAGGTGGATAGTAAACAATGGGCTGTCGTCCTAGGTTCTTATAGCCTCTGGCCCTATGCTCGCCCCACTAATGTAGGAATTTGCCAGGCCTGTTGGCTCCCTTCTCCATCCATGGTGATTTTATTTGTGGGTGTAATATTCATGCCTTGTATCCCTCTCCAGATGCAAGCTCTGTTCTCTTGGGTCTCTAGTTTCAGGCCCTCTTAATTTAGGCTTCCACCCAGGGTGGTGTTCAGTGCGGTCTGTGACCTGGCCCTCATGGCTGATCAGCTCCAGGATAAACTTGAGAACATCTTCCAGCCACTTCTCTGGTTGGTGCCTGTAATGGGATTGGAGCTCCTCTGCCCCTCTCTGGGCTGGCTGTGACCTAGTTTCCTCACAGCCTCTACTAGACGCATCTCCCTCCAGATCTACCCTATCCAGTAAAGAGGTCACTCTCCTTTGTCACCTGTACCTCAGAGTTTCCCATAGTACAGAAACTTAATTTAAAGGTTTGTCCAAGTCTCTGACTTGGGTGTCCCCTAAACTGCCACCCAATGTCAGAACACAAAGCTTCATTCTTAGTTAAAATAATTTTATAATGTAAAATCAAAATATGTACAGTGCAAGATTGGATTCAAGAGTGTATATCAAATAAAATATAAAGTTAATGCAAAGCTGAATTCCTTTGTGAGATTCCTAAGCTACAATCTTACCCCACTCGGTTTTACGTTTAAATGTCCACGTCTCGCAGTTGAGGGCTGGCTCTGTCTTCTTGGTTGAGCCTTGCAGAAGATTCTTAGTGCATGGCATAGCTCCTCCTGCTTGAATGAGAGGATTCCTGAATTGAATAGCTCTTCTCTCTTGATTGTTCTTTTTAAGTCCTCTTGATTACCTTCTCCAGACCTTTCTGGGAATTTCTCCTCTCTACTAGAAACTGCCTCTTGGCGGCCATCAATGCTTTAATCTACATTTCCATTGTTCCTCTTATCTCTCCCAGGAGCCTGTTACTGGATTTTATGGACTTTATTTTTATTACATAGCTCTTTCAGGAAATGTGAACGTCGAGTACTCACACCAGGACCATGTATGTTACACGTATTTTATGGTATGTTGTTTTCACAATTCCCATCACAGCACCTCTCCGATGCTACCGCGCATGGCCACTACCTAGAAGCCACAGAGCTGACTGCTTGTCTGAAGGTGAAGCGGTCAGATGCGCACTGTCATGAGCCTCGGGGCACCCGATCAAGGCCACACACCGTGTACTGCCAGGAAGTCCAGAGTACTCCATGCAGGGCAAACCAAATAGCTCTGTGACAACAGGCGGCCACAGAGCCCCTTCCCATATGAAGGGGCAGCAGCCAGCCACACCAGCACATGGGTCCACTGCTCCTAAGCACTATGGGTTAGGGAAGTGGCTGTTGCAAGAACTGGCTGGGAGCACTGTGGAAACCAGTTTCCCTAGCGCTCGTGCAGGGGACATGTCATTTACAGAGGCCAGCTGGGTGCATTTCCCTCTCCCCCATTATCCGTGGCGGGACGTGCGTGTGGGCTGCCTCTGTGGCTGACATGCTGAGGTAGCCATGCTGGAAGCTGCCCATTTGAATCCCTCCCCAGACACTCCACCGGCGTCGGTGCTCCCTGTTGTGGCCACAGACACACACACACACACACACACACCCAATTTATTTATTTTTTTAATTTATAAAATGGTTTAATATCCCTCCCCTCCTGCTCCAAGCAGCCCGGAGCAGCTTACAATGTTAAAACATATAACATCAATAAAACCATAAAATACAATAAAAAGGAAGGCTCAAAAATAAAACCGCCCCCCTCCCCATCCCACCCTACACCCCATCTCCCTCATCAAATCCATGCAGAACAGCCAAGTTTTACACATACGATGGAAGGAGGGGAGATCCGGGGCCTCCACTGGAAGGGAGTTCCACAGTCTAGGTGCATCCACTGAGAACACCCTCTCCATAGTGGCCCCCCAGGCCACACGGGGCCTCGAGAAGGACGCTCTCAGCGGACCGCAGAGGCCGCTCCAGAGCACAGAGAGCGAGGCAGTCCCTCACGTAAGTCGGGCCAAGGCCGTATAGGGCTTTATAGGTCAAAACCAATACCTTGAATCAGGCCTGGAAGACTATAGGCAGCCGAGCCCAGAGCACTGGTGTAATGTTCTCACAGCAACCCGCAGCTAGCTGCAGTCTCCGGTCCATCATTATAGGTAGCCCTGCGTAGAGTGGATTGCAATAGTCCAATCTCAAGGTAATGAAAGCATGGATGATGGTGGCCAGGTCACTATCTGAAACGTACGGCCAAAGCTGTTGCACCAAATGTAATTGGTGAAACACACTCCTCACCACAGCCCCCACCTGGAAATCCAGGCGGATAAAGGAGCACACCCAGACTACGGACCTGGGATACCAGTGGAGGGCGGGCCCCATCAATGATGGGAACAGCCATATCCACTGCCCTTCCCAACACCATCACCTCCGTCTTGTTGGAATTCAGCTTCAGTTGGCTTGCCCTCATCCAGTCCCCAACAGCCGCCAAACATCAGGTAAGCACCGAGGCTGCCGGGTCTGGGTCAGATGAAAACGAGAGGTAGAGTTTGGTGTCATCAGCATATTGATGACACCGCACCCCATACTGTCTCACGATCTCGCCAAGTGGCTGCATATACATGTTGAACAAGAGCAGGGACAGGATAGAATCTTGCGGGACGCCACACGTGAGGTTCCGTGGAGATGAAGAACAATCCCCAAGTACTACACACTGAGTTCTCCAGGCCAGGAAGGAGCGGAACCAGTCAAGGACGATCCTGCCCACTCCAACTTGATCCTGCAAGCAAGTCACCAACATCTCAGGGTCAATGATATCAAAAGCAGCCGATAGATCTAACAAAATTAGCAGGGTCGAATGACCCTGATCTGATTCACGGCGAAGGTCGTCAACCAAGGCCACAAGCGCAGTCTCCGTGCCATAACCCAGATGAAAACTAGACTGAAAGGGATCCAGATGACCAGTGCAGTCTAGATGCCCCTGCACCTGCCGGGTCACCACCCACTCAATAACCTTCCCTAAAAAGGGAAGGTTAGAGACCGGTCGATAACTGGCGAGGGAATCAACGTCCAGTGATGGCTTTTTGAGCAGAGACCGCACCACCGCCTCTTTGAAGCAGCTTGGCACTCTGCCCTCCCAAAGGGAGGCATTGATTATCCCCGCCAGCAACAGCTCCACCATCTCCCAGCTGGTCTTAACCAGCCAGGACAGACATGGGTCAAGTTCACAAAAGGTGACCCTAACAGCCCCAAGAACATCCTCCGCCCTGGCGGACGTCGCCAACTGAAATTGATCCCATGAAATCAGACAAAGCGGTGGCTTCCACAGCCTCTGGTTCACCCACTGCAATAAATGTGGCATCGAAGTTGTCGTGAATCCGAGCGATTTTTCTCTACAAAATGATCACCAAACATGCCACAGTGGGCATTCCAGGTGGAGGGAGGACTGACCAACCCTCTCACCACCTAGAAAAGCTCCACTGGACAAGGTTTTGCAGAGGCTACACGGGCAGCAAAAAACTCCTTTTTTTGCTGCCCTTACATCTACAGCATAGGTACGTAAACTGGCTTCAGCACACGAACGGCACCACTGTTGCTCCAACTGCCGCCCTTCCCACTTCAGCAACCTCAGACCCTCTGTAAACTACAGAGGCCTGAGTAGCTGTCACTGAGGGAGCAGACGCCTCAGAGCTGTCCGGTCGATGGCCTCCAACAGCCAGGTATTCCATAAAGCCACAAGGTCATTGGGCGATTGTCAAGATCAGAGGGTAACTCCCCAAGAGCTTTCCGGAACCGCTCGGGTTCCATTAGTCGCCAGGGGCGAACCATCCGAATAGGTTCTACGCATCCCCTGGAGCAGGCATGCACCATTGCCGTGCTCGTTTACAAACACCCTGGGATGCAATTCTTCAAAAAGGGGTCTTTCTGTGATAACTTACCATTAACTGTTCCCTGTAAATACTCAAAGTGCTCTGTTACACCGTACCTGGTGGTGAGAAATATGCCCTTTTTTATCACTCAAAAGTACATTTACTTGTAATAAATATTGCCCCCCCCCCCCCAAAAAAAAGCAGGCCTCATTAGTTTGGGTGCTTGCCGCACTAACCTACTTGTTTGAATATTAAATATTTTTGTTTGGTGGACTTAGACCTTAGATTTGTGCCAAAAATTGAAAGCACATCAAACTGTTGTACAAAATAGGGAAGCTATTAATTTACTGTGACTGAAATCAGCACAAGACAGTGGACCAATATTAAACGTATAGCGTGTCAATATAGTGATGCCATCACTGGTACCATTTCACTCGGTTTCATATCATTTTTTCAGGTAGGGAAGAAGGGTTCTTGTTAAATACTTTATTTAAAAAAGATTGGTAAGAATAGTTCATGCAAATTCAGTCAATGAAAGCTGATATTTACTACTCCGTCGCTAATACCCTGTCGCTTCTATTTCACCTTGTACCTGGCATTTTAAAGTGCTCTAGGATGTTATGGCTATAGAATTAATGCTATAGGATGGGGAGTCTTCTTCAATTTCAAGGTGGTTGGCAAAACTATGGGGCCCCCCTTAAGGGGGCCCTTTAGGGGTTTATGAGAGATGTTGTGGGGGGAAGGGGAGGCGGAATGGGGGTAAAATGGGGAGACGGGAAGGGAGCACTTGCCCTGGGTGAGAGACAGGTCAGTGCTCCCAGTGAGGAAAATCACATGGTGGCAGCATGTGGAGGGGGGTGGGAATGGGGGGGCCCAAGTGGTGAGAGTGGGGGGGGATATGCAGAGGAGAAGGGATTGGAGAGGGTTAAGACGGGGTGGGGAACCCTCCGGTGGCAGGGGAGGGCCAGGAGGTGGGGGGAAGGGGGGGGGGAACAGGTTCTGTTGCCCGGTAAGATGGGTGGCGCAGTACATGGGGGTTGTGGGGGCGGGATCTCCCTCGTAGTCCTCACGGGACGGCTGGGGAGGGGGAGCTGGGGGGTCAGCCAAGGCGGGTGGGCACGGCTGTTGGGGTCATGATAGGCCAGGGGAGATATGGTCTGGGGGGGAGTGGGGGTGGTAAGGCAGGACAGGTACTTGGTGCATTTCCTGCTCATCCCTTCCCCAGCAGATGAGCAAGAGGATCTTGGTCGGAAGGCCCTCGGCCCGGTTTTGGTGCTGGTAAATGCGAGGTCAGTGGCGAATAAGGCAACAACAGTCCAGGAGGTGATCCTCAACTGTGCCGCTGATTTTGTGTGTATTATGGAAACTTGGCTGGACAATAAATCGGGGCCTATCCTGACTGATCTTGTTCCGTCCGGGTATTCCGTCCAGCACAAGCCGCAGTTAGAGGGATGGGGGGGCAGTGTAGCTATGATTTTTAAGGAGTGGTGGTCTGTGAGGAGGTATCCAGTGCAGACCATAGTAGGCATTGAAGGTCTCCACCTTGTGTTTGATTTGGCAGGGGACAGTTGGGGAGTGCTGCTGGTATACCGTGCACCTATCAGTACAGTGGCTTCCCTGCATGCTCTGGCAGAGGCTGTGTCGGAGGTGGTGTTGCGGTCCCCCAGGACAATAGTCCTGGGGGACTTCAACATCCATGCCGACGCAGTGCTTGGGAGAGCTGAGCATGAGTTCATGGCCACCGTGGCAACCATGGGCCTGTCCCAAAGGGTCAACGGCCTGACACATCTTGGGGGACATACCTTGAACCTCCATGTTCTGTACTGGCCTTGAGGCGGGTGCTCCGTTAATAGGGGAGACAACAACTGTGCCCTTGTCATGGATGGATCATTACCTTCTACAGACCTCCTTTCTAGTACATGTCTGCCCCCGGCATGGTGCAGAACCTATTAGGATGGTCTGACCCCGGAGGCTAATGGACTTGGTGCGATTTCTGGGGGAGATACCCTTTGACCTTGATGACCGTCTCATCGATGACCTCATTAAGCTATGGAACATCTTGCTGACGGAGGCCATTGATCAAATGGCTCCCTGGCATCCGTTGCCCAGACGACGGCCCCACAGGTCTCCTTGGTTCTCCAAGGAACTGTGGATCCTGAAGCAAGAGGGGCGATGGTTGGAGCGATGGTGACAGATTGCTAAAGCAGACAGCTAAAGCCGACAGATTGCGGCATAGAGCTAGTTTATGAGCCTATACCGTGGCTATGCGGACAGCAAAGAGGGAGTTCTTTGCTGCCCTCATAGTGTCTGCAAGATCCTGTCCAGTGGAGCTGTTCCAGGTGGTACGGGGGCTAGTCAGTCCGGCCTCCCTCAACCCGGGGGTTGAGTCATCTTCCGCCTGCTGTAACCTTTTTGCGGATTATTTTGCAGAGAAAATCACTCGTATTCATCAAGACCTCGATGCCGCACTTAATACAGTGGAGGAGGGAGAGGTTGTAGAAGCCCCGACTTGTCCGATTTTATGGGATAACTTTCAGTTGGTGACACCCGCTGATGTGGTGGAGGTGCTGGGGGCTGTTCGAGCCAACTTCTTGTGAATTAGATCTGTGTCCATCCTGGCTGATTAAGAGCTGCTGGGAGACAATGGGGCTGTTGCTGGCCGGGCTGGTCGACGCCTCCCTACAGGAGGGTAGAGTGCCAAGCTGTCTCAAAGAGGCAGTGGTACGGCCTCTGCTCAAGAAACCATTGCTTGATGTTGACTCCCCTGCCAGTTATCGGCCTGTCTCTAACCTTCCCTTTTTAGGGAAGGTTATTGAACGGGTAGTGGCTCAACAGCTCCAAGNTGTTGCTGGCCGGGCTGGTCGACGCCTCCCTACAGGAGGGTAGAGTGCCAAGCTGATGTTGACTCCCCTGCCAGTTATCGGCCTGTCTCTAACCTTCCCTTTTTAGGGAAGGTTATTGAACGGGTAGTGGCTCAACAGCTCCAAGAGCATCTCGATCGTGTCAGTTATCTGGATCCCTCTGAGTCTGGCTTTCATCTGGGGCATGGCACTGAGACAGCACTGATGGCTTTGGTCGATGATCTGCGCTGTGAAAAGGATAATGGGCGATTGACCTAGTCCTATTAGATCTGTCGGCTGCATTTGATACCATTGACCACGAGATGTTGGTGATGCGCCTGTGGAACTCCCTCCTGGTGGGGGCCCGTCTGGCCCCGGACTTCCTGGCTTTCCATAGGAACTGTAAGACCTAGCTGTTCGTCAGGCTTTTGGCGAGGGAGAGGGGTAGGGTTGGGTGGAGGTTATGTTTTTCCTCCCTGCTTTTGTTTGTTTTTAAATGTTTTAATTGTTTTATATTATATTTTTATATTGTATTTTGTTATTGTTAGCTGCTCTGGGCTACCGTGAGGTAGGAAGAGCGGGATACAAATATGGTTAAATAAATAGTCACGTGAGAGAGGCCCAGCCAGATTGTCCCGCCTGCTCTGGATAGGGCGAATGCAGCCACCACGCTTAGGGCTGGCAGGGAGAGCAGGCCACATAGTCGCACCCCCCACCCCCAGGGAAACCAGCTGGGCAAGCCGCTGTCACAAGTCCCACCACACCCCGGGGCAGGCCAAGGAGCCAGGCACACAGACGAGCGCCCAGCCTTGTCCCACCCCCAGACCCACTCAGTATCCCGCCCCCTGCTGTGACATGGATGTACAAGAATAGTGAACTGTGCCCGTGGCTCTGTGGTACTGATGGACTTCGCCACTGGGCAGGGCTGCTGCACAGGACTAGCCTGATGGGAGGCGGCCTGCCCCGATTGGGGCACCATTAGCTTGTGATGTGTCACTGGCCTCCAACAGACGCTTTGTGTTGCAGCCTGTCTGCCCCCAGGTAGAAGTGGGTGAACATCTGGCAGCTGCTGGCCTGATGGTGAGCTGCGTCGTGGGATAAGGTCACCCAAAGTGGGTTAATGTCTCATGTGGCCTTACCCTGTGATGAACAGCAGAGGCACTGTGTAGACAAAAGAAGTCAATTATGTATGAGTTGGATTTACTGATTCATTTGATAAAGCATTTTGCAACTATAATGGATAGAAAAAACTCAATTCTTTGAATTTATTGTAACCCACAGTAACTGGCTCCCTCTTTCCCCTTTACATTCAGCACAAATTCTTCATCCTTGCTCTTTGTCCCTCCCTATCGCCTTGTTCCTCCCATCTATCTGTCGTCCTTTCCCGTTGTGTTTCTGAGAACTTTGCTCTTCTTCTGCCACTACCATCACCTGCCCCAGAGTGGTCTGCTTCCTAAACCATCTTTACCCTTTCTCTTATGCTGCCTTCTGTGCCTGGAACTCCCTCGCTGACCACATAGGCTCTGCTCACAACCTCCAAATCCCTCCTGAAAATCTACTACTTCACCTCCATTTATTATTTATTTTATTTGTTGATTTCAGCTTTACCCCGCCCTTCCCAAATAGGCTAAGGGTGTCTTACATCATGTTAAAAATAACACACTAAAAACAGCTTAAAAATTCCCTAGTCCGTGCACCCACCTACCTTTTCCCTAACCGCTCCTGCCAACCCCACCTAGCCCTATCCTAGCCTTATCCTTGCCTACCTCCAGCCAACTCCACCTAGCCCTATCCTTGCCTACCAGATGCCTGACCAAACAAAAAGGTCTTGCATCTTGCATCAAACTGAAATGTTTGTGCTGTTGCCCTTTAACCATTTCCTTCCAGGTTTTTTATTTCTTTTTTAATTTTAAAAAGTGTGTCTACTCCTTTAAAAGTTAAAAAGTACTAACTTGGTTTCACAGCTGGAAGCATTTGTTTTATTCTTGGCAAGGATCTTAAATAGTTGCTGCCTTCTTAAGTGCTGGTAGGATTATTGCAAATCGTGCATATTAAATCATGATTTGTTTACTTTCTTGCATTTTCTGGTCTTCACTTACATCAAAATGAAGCACTGAAATCAAATGTTACTATAGAACCTGAGGTCCTTTAAACTCTATGGGTGTTTTTAAGTGAGATACTACAATGTATGGTCACCCGGAAACCACTCATCTGACCACCTGTCTGAAGGTGATGTGGGGTAATGTGCGTTCTCATGAGCCATGCAGCACCCACTCATGCCCCCCCAATCTTTCTTAAAGGTAGTTTTTCTTCAGGCCTTTAAACCAATCCCTTCTTCCAGTTTGAGGGTCTGGCTAGTCATTCCTTACATGAGCTTTGTTTGAATGTGAGTTTTTAAAGGTCAGTTACTTTAATTCAGTGCTGTACAAGCTATAGGACAAGTTGCCAGCTTATTTGGAAAGTAGGAGATAGAAACATTATTTGGTCAGCTACCCATTCATCCTCCTAATGCACAATCCTTTTCTATACCCTCCTCTCCTGTTGTTGTTTGGATCAGTGGTTTATATATAGAAGAGAAGCGTGTTGTAAATTCTATACAAACATTGTTGCGAAGCAGTTGAGGTTGCATGGTTTCTTGATGCTTAAAAGAGTAGTCATTCCGTTTTAATGTTCCCCTGAGAAATGCCACTTTAGATTTTATATTTCTTATAGGAAAGAAAGGTAAAATTGATCTTCATTGTCCATTGCCTCAAAAGCTGCAGTGGCTTGTAGTGTGTGTGAATTCCATAATTGTCAATATTTGGCTAGATAACATTGGACTGTCCTTGTCACATGGAACTAAAGACCTGCTGCCTGGACCTCCTCTCTGCCAACTCCTCCCTGGACCCTCTCCAATCCAGCTTCCGTCCCCTCCACTTTACTGAAACTGCCCTGGCTAAGATCACCAATGATCTACTTGTCGCTAAATCTAAGCGCCTCTACTCCATTCTTGTCCTCCTTGATCTCTCTGCAGCCTTTGACACTGTCGACCACTTGCTTCTATTGGACTCGCTTTACTCTTTGGGCTTCCGTGGCTCTGTCCTTGACAGGTTCTCCTTCTACCTCTCTGACTGCTCCTTTAAAGTCTCGCTCGCCGAGTCAAACTCCTCCTCCCTCCCCCTTTCGGTTGGGGTCCCCCAAGGCTCTGTCCTTGGCCCTCTCCTCTTCTCTATTTACACCCTGTCTCTTGGCAAAATTATTGCCTCCCACGGATTCCAATATCATCTCTACACTGATGACACCCAACTCTATCTTTCCACCCCCCCTCTCTCCTCTTCTGTCCACTCACGCCTCGTCAACTGCCTCTCTGATATCTCCGCCTGGATGTCCCGCCGTCAACTCAAGCTCAACATGGCCAAGACCGAACTCCTCATTTTTCCTCCCTCCCCTTCCTCTCCCTCTAACCTGCCCGTCTGCATCGATGGAGTCACCATCCATCCTGTTCTCCAAGCTCGTAGCTTGGGCTTCATCTTTGACACGCACCTCTCTTTTAAACCTTACATTGACTCTGTTGCTAAATCCTGCCGATTCACCCTCCATAACATTGCTCGGATCCGCCCCTTTCTCTCTACCTCCTTGGCCAAAACCCTTGTTCATGCCATGGTTATCTCTCGCCTCAATTACTGCAACCTCCTCCTTGCTGGCCTCCCTCGCTCTCACCTGTCCCCCCTTATCGCAATCCAAAACTCTGCTGCCAAGGTCATTCACTCTGCCCGTCGCTTCGACCATGTGCAGCCTCTCCTCTTCTCTCTTCACTGGCTCCCCCTTCCTGAACGTATCCTGTTTAAACTCCTGGTATTCACGTTCAAAACACTCCACAACCAAGCTCCCCCTTACCTCTCGGACCTAATCTCCCTACGCACTCCTGCACGCGCTCTCCGCTCTTCCTCTGTCCCCTCCCTCACTCTCCCTCGTTTCTCCTGCTCACCTAACCGCCTTCGACCCTTCTCCCTCGCTGCCCCCCATGCCTGGAACTCACTCCCTACCCACATCCGCCTTGCCCCCTCCCTCCGCTCCTTCAAATCCCTCCTCAAGACTCACTTTTTCCTTGCCGCCTTTCCCAAAGCCTGCTAGTTGTTCCCCATATACTTACTGTCTGCCCTCCTCTGCAGACTGCTGCAACCAAACTGATTGTAACCAAGCCAAGCATACATACCTGAGACTTCGCATCCGCTTGAATGTTTGTCTTCTCCCCTGTCTCTCCCACTGTCCCCTCTCCCTGTCTCCCCCTCCTTGTCTTTTAGATTGTAAGCCATAGGCAGGGACCGCGTCTATTTCTATGTTCTGTACAGCACCAGGTACATGACCGGCGCTATATAAATGTTTATAATAATAATAATAATAATAATAGGAGGTTGCTTTTCTTTTATGCCTTAGGAGGCCTGTAAAAGAGAACACTCTTGTTTCAGACCTTAGAAGCTGTACAAAGTACCTTCTACAAGCATGGAGCTTCTATGGGACATGAGGGCATAGTAGCAGAAAGAGGGCTCAGCGTTGGCAATTACATTCAAGTATGGGTGGAGCCCTGGGAAAAGTAGCCAGTTGGAGTGTGCACCCAGCAATGTGAGACCACAGAAAAGGCTGGTATTGGCCATTTCAGGGTAGGAAACAAAAGACAGGAAAAACCTGGGTTTATTTGGCTTTCATCATGGGTGGATGGGTTTATTTGGCTTCCTTGTCATATAATCAAAAGACTCCTGTTTTATATTCAGGTGTAACGGGGCAGAGATGACATATCATATCCTTTTGCTGCCAGTTTATAAAAGGAGACTTATCTCATAATTGAATTCTTCTGTCCATTGTCACTTTCAAAGAGAATATACTTTTGCTCAAGAATGTCCTATTTTCACAGATAATGCTGGGGATGGGGGCCAAACTCCAATCTAGAGGTTGATGGGAAATTCTTAAGGGAATTTGTGCATATATTTCAAGCCGCTGCTATTAATTAGTAAATGTGCCATTTGAGTGCTTGGGTTTCTTAACTGTATTTTGTTTTTAATGGTAAAAATAGCCAAATGGCACTTGGTGTGCTCCAAAAATCCATACAATAAAACAATGTAAAATCCATTTTAAGGGGAATGTAAAGAGGGAGGACAGACTACATTAAGGGGAACCAGCAGTGGATCCTAAAAGCACCTGGAGAATTTTTTTTTTAAAGTAATCAGGTACTTTTTAAAGGGGAGGAAGGAGGAAATAAGATGGACTTCTGGAGGGAGCACATTCCACACTGAGGGGCTCAGCACAAAATAGACTCAACTATCCACCAACTTAAGGTGCAATGGCACGATCCCTGAACAGCGGGTGGTTTCTGAGCTCAGATAGCCATCAGGGTGAGGTTCCAGGAGCAGGTTTTGAACATGGACTATATAACTCTCTTCCTGGCAGAAACTATTTTTTAGATTTGTTCATGATCCATAAATGATGATAAAGCTGTAATTAGAGTAGAGTACTTTTGAGGATAGCACAGACCATGAACAGTCCTAGTTTTGGAGGTGTGAAAGGTCTCTAAATTACGTTGACCAGTTTTACTTTCTTAGATCTAATATTTAAAACTAGTTCCCGTACTAAACTGAGGTATGACCATATTTAGTTAAGAAATAAAATCTGGTTTCCACACAACCCAATTTTTTATGGCCCTTAATTTTTTTAATTTATTTATCTTTATTTTAAAAATTTGTTACCCTGCCCCTCCTGCCACAGGCAGCTCCAGGGCGGCTTACAATCATTAAAAGCAATTAAAATAAAATGTTATTTTATTAAGAGCCCTCATACTACAGTACAATACAAAGTACAGAAAAAATTCATGGAGTCTAGTGTTTGGTGGTTGTTTTTGACTGTATTTCTTTTACCAAAGAAGGGAGTTCTTTGCTGCTCTCATAGCATCTGCAAAGTGATGTCCAGCTGAGCTTTTCTGGTTGGTTGAGGGGCCTGGTCAGTCCGGCCTCCCTCTGCCTGGAACTGGAATTTTCCATTGATAGCTGTGACATGTTTGACTATTTCATGGATAAAATTGCTCGAATTCACCACGACTTGAATGCCGTGCTTGATACGGTAGGAGAACCAGAGGTTATGGATGCCCATCTTGTCCGATTTTATGGGATCTGTTTCAGGGGGTGTCGGGGGATATCCTTGGGGCGGTTAGAGCTACCTCTTCTGAACAGGGCCTGTGCCTGTCCTGGCTGGTTAAGGGGGACGCTGGGGCCCCAGGGGCCATTGCTGGCAGGGGTGGTCAATGCCTCCCTTAGGGAGGGCAGAATACTGGGCTGCCTCGAGACTGTGGTGCGACCTCTGCTCAAGAAGCCATCACTTGACATTGATTCCCTTGCCAACCATTAGCCAGTCACTAACATTCCCTTTTTAGGGAAGGTTGTTGAATGGGGGGTGGCTCAGCAGCTTCAAGGGCAAGGTTCCTACCTATAAAGCCCTACATGGTCTGAGCCCTACTTACCTGAGGGACTGCCTCACCCCGCACCCAGATTCTGGATCAGCCCCTGTGGTCAGCCAGGAGCGCCCTTCTCAAGGTCCCTCAAGTTTTTCAGGAGGCTCTATGGGGGAGGGTGTTCTCGGTGGCCACTCCAAGGCTGTGGAACTTGCTCCTGGTGGCGGTCAGTCTGGCCCTAGACCTTCCTTCCTTTCACCGGCTGTATGACCTGGCTGTTCCACCAGGCTTTTGGTGGGGGAGATGGGTAGTGGGTGGGGGGATTTGGTTGGGGGGGAGTGGTGTTTTAGCTCCATCAGCTGATTGTGTTTTATACTGTTGTGATTTTAGATTGTTTTATGGTTTTAATGATGCTATTTTTGTAAGCTGCCCCGAGCTTCCATTACGCAGGAGAGGGTAGGATATTAAATGATGAAAATGAATGAATTAATAAATCTTATTGATTTGAAAAGAGAGATGAAATTGGTGGTTATTCTCTAGATCTGCGATTCCAAAATATTTTTTGTATAGACCATTGTCAACTCTTAAAATTTCTCCTGAACCACCATGCATCCTGCTGAGATTATCATAGCCTACCATCACCCTGCTGGAGTGGTCAGGGTGGATGGTGATGATTACGATGATGTTGTGCTCTCTGCAGGCAAGCCAACCTGCTCTACTTCATGGCTGCAGCACCAGTAGAAACTGTGGCGTGCTTTGCTGTAGCTGTGGCCAGTTCCACAAACCAGCTGTAGGTCCAGGTTGGCTTTGGCCTACCCAAAGCCTTTGCCACTTCATTTGGCCCTTTGCAGACTGCTTACCCTAACCTCACAGACCTGTACACTAATTCACTACAAGAGTGAACCGATATCGTTCAGCATAGGCAGGTGCTCGACAACTTGCTGTCCTTCACATTCAGGGCTATATTGGATGGGTCAGAGTGGTTTGGGATTGGGGACAATGGAATAGTCTAGTAGCTGATTGGCCAATATTTCCTACTTGCTATGCAGTGGCTAGGAGACTGTAGGAGTGGGTGGAGAGGCGCTCTGGCACTGCTTCCCAGTTGGGGTGAGAGAATTTGTTTCCATGTCTCTTGCTGAACTCCATGCACAGTTCAGTTACTCGGGCTGTGCGTTGGGTTAGGGAGTGGGCTTTAGTAATTCAAAATCCTTATTCTTCCATCTTAAATTTATACTAGTTTACCTTGCAATTTGATACCCACCATTTCAAAGATCGTTTGAGAACAGTTCCACAAGTTTCTTTGGCAAGTATGTCACAATAACCAGAAATACTTCAAACTCTCATAGCTGCTCAATGTTACACTCCTCCAAGATGGAAAGCTCAAAAAAAGAAAACAAGGAAAAACGTTGCTCAGAATGCAGCTTGTGAAACAAGCAATGGATAAGGAACCGTTTTTCTTTCAAACTAGGGAAGGGTAAGCAGGGAAAATAAGTACTTCCCAAATGTTTCATCTGTCATGGAAAACTCATTAGAAGGTTATTTAGAATTACCTGAGCTGTAAAGGAATTATGTCTTTTTGCAATACCAGGGCATTGGGAATTATGTCTTTTTGCATTTGCTCAGAAAATTAACTCTCCAAGCATAAGTCTACTCACCATTTTGGGGCTTGCAGAAGGGAACAGGTCTCAGGGCGGTCAAAATCCACTTGCCATCTTAAAAAAGCGTACTCACCAGAGCAGAACAGGCAAGTGGTTTTTCACACCCTTGAGAATTATAAAGTAGAAGTCACGGTTACTCTTCTAAACTGGAAGAATTCTGTGTATTAATTGAAGTTAAAGTAAACCTATTTTTCAGGCTAAATAAACTTTGCCCATGGAAGCTAGTAAATTACTGGCATTTTATGATAACATTGACTAGCATGATAACATACACTAGCAATACTCTCAAGTGCCACAACTCCTATTCATTTCATTGGTTTTTGTGCGTGTATTAACTGCTAGTGTGCATGTTATCCTGCCAGGAAATCATGCCCTGAGTATTAGAAAATGTGTTTCTTAATCTGTATTCTAGCATTTTGAAATAAGTGTGGCATTTTCACTAAAGAAACATCAAAGTGCATTGCCTATTACTGGAATGTTAATGCTGCTTAATAGAAATCTAGCACGCAGTGACTACATTTAAACTCTAGCTAGAAGTCCTTCATCTCTAGCTGTGTTTAAGACTTGTACTGCTACTTTTCAGTTTGAGTTTAACCTTCCATGACTACAGTTGCCAAAAATCTAGGACGCAATTTGTTTTACATGAGTGCATGTGTGCATGAGCTGAGAAGTAATTTAGATGGCTCATTAAGCAGCCGCTGGCAGGAAAAATAAATGGCCGTATTACTACTGTATTTATTGTTTTGTACTGTGTGCTACTATGTTCTGTGCTCTTTCTGGTCAAGAAATGGTGGTTTCCGTAGTTATTTCTCATTCATTTTTCAGTCAGACTGGGGATATTTCTTTTTTTCTAAACTTGGTTCTACACAAAACCTGGATAACTTGAAAGAAAAGTGGAACTGAAGTCTTAAAGATGAGATTTCCCTCTCCATTCATAGAAGGCAGAAAAGGGCTAAGGAAAGGTGGTGTGAGAAAATGCCAAAGGCGAAGCCAATAGCCAAGTGATCCGAAATATTACTAGCAAATCCTTGCTTTATGAGAATTGAAATAGAAAGAACTGTCAAACTACTGAATGTGTATCTTGTACTAAAAAATGTTAAAGAAGAATGTGAGTACAATGTGTGTTAGAAGTAACCTGAAACGAATCAACTGTAGATACTAATTTCCAGAAGTGTCAAATGGCTGAGATGTGTAGTTTAGTTACAATACAGACCTTTAGTTAACTCTCTTCAGAATCTGGAGTTTCTGAAAGAGATGACAGCTGAGTTGCTTTGCTTGTAGGTCCTGGATATATGTACACAAAGAGAAGGTCGTTTAGTTTGCTTTAGAACACTTGTCTGGTTTGAACATACCGATAATGTACTGTGATTCAGTTTCTTCTTAGGCCTCCTTACTTCAATATGCCTTTTTTTGTTTACACAGGAGCCCTTACCAAAGTAAAGGAGAGTAAACGACATGTGGAAGAAGGGAAGATGGAGGTCCAGAAGGCAGATGGCATTCAGGATCGGTGTAACATTATTTCTTTTGCCACCCTAGCAGAAATTCACCATTTCCACAAAATCCGAGTGAGGGACTTTAAATCACAGATGCAACATTTCTTGCAACAGCAAATACTTTTTTTCCAAAAAGTGACACAAAAGTTGGAAGAAGCCCTTCACAAGTATGACAGTGTTTAATCTCTGAACTTCAAATTGCAGGCCTTCCTCGGCATAAGCAGCAAAGTAAAAATCACTGCTCTTAAAGAACTATTGCCAGCTCTTGATGGTGGTACAAGGATGGTTTTGTGTTAATCTGGAATCCAGTTGAATCTATAATTATGTAGGACGGAAACAATTAATATGGCTGTGTAATAGAAACAGTACCACACATTGTAGCTAAGTTATACTATGTATGCCTACACTACCATTGTAACTTTTTTGGAATAACAATTATACTACTTGCCTTATTGCTTTTTGAAATATGGTATTTTAGTGCATACAATGTAGACCTCAAAACCTTTTGGGTCTTTAAGGGAGCTGGCTACAGAAAAGCCTGCATCCGATGCCTTTTTTATTCTATATCTGAATTTCCTAAATTCAACCAATTCTGTTTACAAATTCCTACTAGAGCAGCTATGTGACTTTGTGCCTTTAGACTCTTGATTTTTCCTTTTTCTAGTAAGCCGCATTTTATGACTGAATGAAAGAAGGGTTGGTGCCTCTGATGGGAACTGATTATGAAACCTCATAATGACAGGGGAAAGTTAGCTGCCATGTTGGTTGCACAGCAAGTATTATCTCGTGACAAATGTTGGCTGAAGAAGCAGGATTTAAAATCCAATTCACACTTTCCTACTTCCGAACATGAAGACTATTTATTACTCGTACCAGAACCTTAAACATGCAAGCCAGAGTACAGCGTTGCTGTATTTCCTTTCTTAACAGAACATAAAACCCTTCACTATGTTATAACACATGATTGTGAATGGAAAGTTGGACAGCTAGTCTAATAAAAGCGAAGCATTGAAATACTTCAATGGGATGTGAATACAGGATCAGTGACGAGTACTTGTTTGTGTATTTTTGTTGGAATGATTTGCTCATTGTCTGGCTATTGATTCATTGTGAATTCAAACACGGCCCTACATTGTCAATTGACTTGAGATTCCACTGTGATACACTGGTTTACTAAGTCACAAATTGTCAGGGATGTTCAATGAAGTCAGTTGTGTGACGGGTTTGAAAGCAGTCTCAGCTGAATTGGCTAGGAAGCGTATCTTAAATTCATATTACCCAAACAGAACTTAACTAAACCAGTGTCTTATTTTTTTTTATAAGAATATCACATTTTCCCCCAAGTTGAGTGCGAATGTATATATACACTAACACCATCCCAGTGTAAGTTCTTTAACCTACACTGAGGAGCTTTGCAATTAAGATTAAACTCTGTTTTGCCTGTCCCCTTTCTTTAAGATCACTATAAGATTGTCTACTCTCTGTGCTGGCAAAAGCATCAAATGTTTTTAAAATGGCATGAAAATTAATAACAAATTGGCTTTTTTTTAAAAAAAAGCCAAAGCAGTTGGTGTGGAGATGAATGGTGTGTTGGATAAAAAGCTAATAAGAAACATTCACATGTTTCTTAAACTCAGTAGTTCTCTGACTGGATTGTATTGACTCCAGTGCATTTTTTCTGGGGGGGTTTTCTTCGTTAGAAACTAAAAAAAAACCCAAACCATTCTTTTGTAATGTTGCTCCCCAAGTGTTTCATAATTGACCTGCAATGGTAGTGAACAAACCAAAACCCTATTATGAAAGCACATCACTGCTGATATCAATGTGGTTGGTAACTAAACTAGGAAGGAAAGCATAGACTTTTACCAAGAAAAACTAATGTTTACTAAAAGACAAAGAGGAAATTGGTTATGGAATTCTCTAAGATGAAGATACAGTAGTTCCAGTGGTCATCTACTGTTGGTGAGAATATTATTGGACCAGTGTTACTGCTGGTAGGAATATTATTTGATCATCTACCGTTGGTGAGAATACGTAAAGTTTCAGACCACACAGGACCCTTCTTCAGGCATATAACAAGTCAGAACTATGGATTGAGAAAATGCTGTTTTATCTGCTCTTACATTTGGGGCTAACACAGCACTACTGATGTGTCTCTAAAGTATTTTCTAGTAAACACAATAGAGTGGGGGAAAGTACCTTGTATGGTCTTGATGCTGAATTAGGGTAAGGCTGTATGAGATGTTAACACACCCTGGGCAGTGTTTACCCTACTTTGGGCAATGTTAACACGCGCTACAACAGGTCATATGGCTGCCAGCCCCCAGATATTCACCGAGCCCCGTTTTGGGAAGTCAGCTGACACACAATGCATCCTCCAGAGAAGGCCAGTGACACATGGTGTGTTAATGTTGCCCAAAGTGGCATAACACTGCCCAAAGTGTTAACCGGCTGCCTCCTATGTGTCTGGTCCCATACTGCCCTGCCAGTACCATAGAGCAGCAGGTGCAGTTTGCTATTTACATGCATCCATGTCACAGGGGCAGAACAGTGGGCGGGCTGGGGGGTAGGTTGGTGGTGCAGGGACAGGTGCCGTGTGGATGGCCCGCCCCCCACCCCCTGGGGCATGGCAGGACTTGTGACAGCAGCCTGCCTGGTTTCTCTGCAGGGATGGGGGATCAGACAACGTGGCCTGCTCACCCCACCAGCCCAAAGTGTGGCAGGTGGGGGATCAGACTTACCTTGTCTCAGTGACTTTACCCTTACTCTTCTTATCCCTTTTTGTGCCTTACATTGTAGTGTAGTGTAGTGGTCTCTGGACAATAGTTGATTTTGCATCCTGTACATAGTTAAAAAAGTAACGTTTCAGCCTTTCGTTTGAATTTTAGCGCTTGTATTCAATTAAACCAGATTTTAAATAGATAAATGTAGCTTCACATAGTTTGGTGCAGCTGCAGACAAATTCACTTTACTTGGGGTAGTCAAAAACAAAACAAAAAATCTCAGAAAATATCAGTTCAGCTAACTTATTTTAGGAGGTAAATGTTAATAGAATGTCGGTACACAGGAAAATCAGGCAGCTGTGTGTAATGTACCATTATCAGGATGGTACCGGTTCTCCAATAAACAGTCATGCCCTTCATCTAACTTCTCATTTTGTCAACCTTTCATTTAACTTTTTATAATATTTTGCTTCATTGGACTTGGGTGATATTTTGAATTGTCTAAACCAAGTCGTGTAGAATTTAATTTTAAAAATCTCTTAATGAAAATGAAGAAAATATAATTAGTAACTTTTATGATTTAAGGGGAGTGATCTAAATTAAGTTTAATTTAAAATCTCCTTTCTGTAAAGAAGTATCCTGCATTCCCATCAGCTGAATCCCCTAAAGCTGAAGGATGCATTCAAGGCCCAAGAACTTAAATATGTATCACATTTTTGTACTGACAATATATAGCTGTTCAATATCTTGGAGAGCAAATTTTTGCATATGTTTAGGAGACAACAGGATTTTGGCGTCTCTGTAGATGTTGTCAGCACTTGGAGCTGTTGGGTAAGAACATTAGTTTGATAGATACGGTTTGTCAGCTGTGAAATAGTTAAGTATGTTGCCACTTGATTTGTCACCTTTTGAGTTATTGGTGCATGGTGTCAGAATATCCACAGTCAGCCTTGGCTTGAGTAAGGCCGTTTTCACACAAGACACTTTCCACCCACTGTCCCCATCCCCCACCCACTATACACGTTGCAGGGCTGCAGTGTTGCCCCTTTGGGTGCCTTGTAACGTGTAGTGGGTGGAGAGTGTCTTGTGTGAAAACACCGTAAGGCTGTTTTCACACGTCCCTCCCCCCCCGCCCCCGTGGGTGGGGTCTCCATTGGAACGCTGCTGTGGGGGTGGGGGGCATCCGTAGGAATGCCGTGCCGTGGGTGGAGTTACATGCTTGTGTGCTCCCATGCGACACCCATCTCCCCCCACCTCCGCTCATTGCCCGTGCACAGAGCAACCAGTGACAATGGTGGTTGCTCCGTGCGTGGAGATGTGTGTGCCCATGGGAATGGTCCCACGCTCCTTTTCACCCACCGTGCCACATCCCCCACCCATCCGTGAGAAAAGGGCCTAAGGTGCACACGTGGGTGGGTTGACCAGGACAGATTTTGAATGTTGGACAATTCATTTTGCAAAAGCCATTAAGCAACCTGCTCATTGCCATAACACAAAAGTCAGGATGGATCTTAAAACCTAGAGCAAAGAAGGCAGGAAGAAGAAAAAGTCACCTCTGCCTGCAGCTTCTCGGATCACCATGTAAATAGGTCACAAGTTAGAACTACCCTGTGGACTTCTCTATGACAGACTTGGGAGGCATTATAGCAGCAACTATTATCAAAATGGAATATGAATTGCAAATAAAACTGGATTTTTTCAGGACATATAAAATATATATCAACCATTTATATAGCCCTACAATTTAAAACGGGTGGAGAACCTTTTTGAGGCCAGTTCCCCACCCACACAGAATATTCTCGCATGCACTATTCAAACACACAATATTCGGATGAACACACACACTCTCAAACAAACTTACATACACACCGTTGCTGCTGCTGCCGCTGATGTTACTGTTTGCAAATGTGTCTCATGTATTTACTTAATTTGCCATGCTAGGACTACATTTCCCAGCATGCCAAATTCAGGCAATGACTGGAGCTGGTGTGTGTGGAGGGACATTTGCAAGTAGTAACTGACAGCAACAGCAGCAGCATCACAGGCTCCAGGGTGGCACAGATGATAGGTGCTGCAAGGCAGGGTGAGTGGGGCATTAAGGAAGGTGCAGGTCAGTGGAGGAGGCAGTGATAGTTCCTCTTTCTTCTCCACCTCCTGGCAGGTTGCTGAGGGTGGGGGCTCAGGCAAGCTTGAGTGAATTTGTACGGCCGCAAAATTCTGCCCAGGCTACAGAGAGGCAGGTGCAGGCTTCACAACAATGAAACGGTGGCGGCCCGGAGGAAATTGCCCCATGGGCCTCAAGTGGCCCACGGGCCAGAGGTTCCCACCCCTGGTTTAAAATATCAATGCATGTATAGCAACCTGATGTAAAATACTCAATACATACAGGTACATTATACAAATAACCGTGCCAGTATTTAAAGATACTTAATAAAGTTAGGTATGAAATGCACCGAGCATCCCTCCTTGAAATGTAATTTAACCATTAATATCTGGACAGCTGGTTGGGGGTGGGCAGAGAGGCATGCTGCTTGTCTGGATTAGAGAGGTGTCCACATATGAGGAGGTCACAAAGCAAGCCTGGAGTGTTTGGGAGGCTCTACTGTGTACTCCTGACTCCCATTGAGGTCAATAACAATTCACATGTGAATAATATTTTTAATGTGTGCCATTTTTACATATGATGAAAAGATTCCAACTTTGCAATGTGTAAAATATATTTTTATTGTGAAAATCTGGTCGACTTTCCTAAAACATTGGTAGAACTTTATATATGATTCCAGCAGTGCGTATGTGAAGGAAATTATGCGCTTGAGAGGTTTGGGGGCTTGTGTATGTATGGTCATATTCATGAGTGGTAAAGGTCACTCTCCTGGAGTTTCCCTAGATCCTTCAGATTGCAGAGAAAATTCCATAGGTGCTGCTCTCTGCCTTCAAAGGTGACATCACTGGATTCCTGCTTCTGGGGGTCCTCTTGTCAACCCATCCCTGGAGGATTCTTCTGTCGCACCGAGGCCTCCGCAGAAAGGAAGTCCTTGCATTTGTAGCTTTATGTCTCTCCTTCTTTCTGTCGTTTTCTGCTATGTCCTCCTTTAGGAACTTTGCTCCTCCTCTGCTACCACCCTCACCTGCCGCAGAGTCTCCTGCTCCCTAAAACATCTATGCCTCTTCTCTTATGCTGCCTTCTATGCCTGGAACACCCTCCCTTCCCTTCAGATCACTCCTTAAAAACCTCTCTCTTCTGTCAGTCTTTCCTTAGTGTGCCAGACTTCTATAACTTCGGTCAGTCTTTCCTTAGCTCTTCATCCCAAAGATAGGGCAACAGCTCGCTCTTTTATGCTTTTCCTTATAGTGTCTTATCCTTCAGGATCTGTGCACTTGCAACCTCTCAACTGCTTGAATGTACCCTTGTCTCTTCCCATGTTCCCCTCTTCCTTTTCCATCCTAGATTGTAAGCCCCTTGGGGCAGGGACCTGTTTCTAATTATGATTGTTCAGCAACTGGCACATTCCTGGTGCCATATAAATAATAATAAAGAAGGGAATTGCAGTTGTGTTTTACTTTTTCCACAATTACTCTGCAGATTAGTTGTGAGAATATGAATTTTTTCCCTGGCCTTCCCTCTTTCCCAAACATTGATCTTCTTTCTCCTGAAGGGTTTGCTTCATGAATTGGTCAACATAGAGGTGGAGGAGGGGTGGCAAAGAGTGGAAGCCATCAATTCATTAGCGACCTTGTCGGCTACACGCGCTCCTGATTTTATGTCACTTGGCTGCAGTGGAGTAACCTTGGCCTACATGTTGATAGCCGAGCTGTGCCTACACCCCCAGCTCCCCTCCTGTTCCTACCTCACAATCTTCATCTCCTCCATAGCTTGTGTCTGCCTCTGTTTTCAGTTTCCCCTCTCCTTGGCCCAGTCTGCTCACCCCTGCCTCAGACTCCTATCCTTTTGCCCTACCCACTTAGTGGTGGCTCCCTCTTAATTGCAGATGGGAGCTTGGTATGGCAGAGGACTCCTCAGCAGTAGGGTTGCCACTTTTCACAGTTTCTCTTGGAGACTCCTATTTTGGCCAATGGGAGTCACAGGGTGAAATGGCAAGAGATGGTATCCCTGCTCATCAGTAGACCAGAGTGACCCATCAAGCTGCAACACTCCTCCCACTTTCTGTGGCTGCTGTTTTGAATGGTGCAGAGCCAAAAGAGGAGAGAAGCATCCACCCCCAAAAGATAATAGAGAGAAGGGCTTTACTAGCACTGTCCCAGTACTCCCCTGGTTACTCTATCAGCGTGCCCTTTGGTACTCTATATTGGCAGATCAAAGATAACAAGGGATTTAACTACCATTTTGTTTTCACACCAGTCTAGCTGTGGGAGTAGTGAATTCCTTTTTGTGTACGCTTGTAAGGTCACAATAGCTATGCTTCAAATTTCAGCTGTAGCTTATATTCCTTATAAAAGGGCCAGACTTCTATAACTCACTCATAAATTCAAACTCTCTCCTTGCTGTGCCCAGCCAAGTACATTCATTACAAGGTGAAATGTTGCTATTTCATTTTTAAAGTGCTAGGTACCTTGCCCCCATGTCAGTTTTGTGACACTTGTGTTTTTCATGGAAAAACACCAAATGTGAAGGAATGAAGTGCTGCTCATGTTCTCTTTTGGGTTTGTTGAGTGGCTGTAGAAGAAAGTAGTATCATGGGAGAATGGTTTAGTTTAGTTGTTTATTACTGCTTGACCGAGGTCATTGCAAACATCTAAAATAAAAATACAAATACAAACAGAACAAAACATAAAATATGTATAAAAAGTATATAATTTTAAAGCATACTAGCATGCTAACAATCAACCTTCAACCATTTAAGCTCACAAAGAATTTTTAAATTAAAAAGGAAAGATAATGTAACAAAAACATATCCCCTCACTACCCCTATAGTTAACAAAAAAAACAAAGGGGGAAACCAGCCCCCCAAATAGTCATTTAACACCAGAGGTTACCAAACGCATAAAGCGGGCGACCGCTAGGATCACTTCTGAATCACTGCTCCCCAAAAGGAGTTTCACATAAAAATTGCAAGGTCTGCCTAAAAGAGGGGCAATCACTGGAGAGATGAACTTTTGCCGAGCTATTTCATAGAGGGGACCTACCAAAAGCACATGCGCCAAGGACTCAACCGCCTTTAGATGGCATTTACACAGCCTTTGGGCTAGCGGGATCCCTTTATATCTCCCCTCAACTATAGCCGGGGGGAAATAGTTTGTTTTAGCCAATAGAAAAAGCCTTCTGTCCTGAACGGACAACCCCTGATCTCAATATGGGGACAAAATGGGCACCTCATTTGCCCACTGTAGATATAGGGCCTGGGACCTCTGATCTCCAATGGCTGACCTCTGAACTTGCCGGGCTACATCAGCCAACCTTCTCCACATCAATCTTTTGGCTGCATTGTAGCCCATAAGACCTAGGTAGGCCGGACACAAACCCATCTCCCCGATCTTCAAATTGGTCACTCTGAGCCAATCATTTTGGAGACCTTCTCTCACAACCAGGACAGCCAAGGGAGCAGCAATCCCGTATAGCAACCTAAGCCAATAGCCTAATGCTGCAGCCCAAGTCTTCTCCCACACGAAGGGAAGCCCACATTCCATGGAAAGCATCAAGGAGCTAATCCCCGGTGGGGCGGCCAATAAAGAGCGAATAAACCCTGGGGAGAATGTTTGAGAACAGAACAGGGATGGAAAAAGTTCCCAGGCTGAAGATCTCCACTTCGAGAACTTCATATGGCCAAAGCCACCACTGAATGTCGCTCAGGCCCTCACGCATGTGTACACACAGACAGAGTCACATGCACACAAGCACAGTCGCATATGGAGTCTCAGGATCTCACATGCTGCTCCAGGGCCACTGACACTGCTAACTTCTCCTGCCTCCGGCACCCACTGTCATGGAATGCCCAGCACTGGCCATTCATCACCTAGGATTGCCGCCTCTGCTGTGAGTGCCCAGCACTAGACACCCCCTGCTGGCATCTGGAGGAGGCAGGAGAGGCAAAAACGCCCAGCACTAGGCAGCACATGAGAAGAAGGTGGAACTGAGGAAGTCCGCATGGACATGCCATCTCTAGCCAACTAGTTCTGTGAGCTGTGTTAAAGATGCTGGAGAGCTGCATGCAGCTCCCAAGCCATCCCTGGAATACAAGAGCTGTGGCATGGGTATGCAATATTCTACTTTCATGGATTGGTGTATGGTCGAGTACAATGGGGAGGTTGGCCAGCCCTTAAATCCAGTACTACTGTATGTTGCCAACGGGGGTAAAGCCACACGAGACAGGGTCCTCTGCCCTCCCCAGGGAGGTCAAACGCATCCACCACACTTTGGGCCAGTGGGATGGGCAGTCCACATGAGCAGCCCCCACATGACTGTCACCAGTCCCTCCATGCCATGGGTTGGACTGGAGCCGGCCACATGGGCCTGACCACCTGGACTCCTGCTGCACTGTAGGACTGGACCCACTGCTGCTAGAGAGCTGATGGGGGTGGTGGAGAACAGAATGGTTGCTCTCCCTGTGGGGGCTCCTGGCAGGGAGTGTGCATGCATTCCTTCCTTCGATCAGCTGTTTGGTGGGCAGGAGAGCACGTGCATTCCTCCAGGCCTCGCTACTCCTGATCAGCTGTTTGGTGGGCAGGGAGAGTGTGTGCTCTTTGAGCCTCCTTCCCCCATCAGCTATTTAGTTATTTATTTAAAACATTTTATATCCTGCCCCTCCTGCCTCAGGGAGCTCGGGGCAGCTAACAATATTAAAACATAATCAAAAAGACATAAAGCCACCACATTAAAAAAACCCACCGCATCAAAATAGTTACAATAAAAATAAACAAAATAACCCAATCTCCCTCCAACCCACTCTCCCTCATCCCCCCACACCCTATCCATCTTCCTCTCCAAATGCCTGGCAGAACAATAAAGTCTTACATAGTCACCAGAATGTGAGCAGAGGTGGGCCTCCTCAGGGAGGGAGTTCCACAGCAATGGTGTGGCCCACAGAGAACACCCTCCTCATGGTGGCCATTCACTGACAATGTGGGACCTTGAAGAGAGCGCCCCTGGCATACAGCAAAGGCTGGCTTAGGGCCCGGGAGGATGAGGGAGTCCTGCAGATAAGTGGGACCCAGAACGTCTCAAAACCAGCACCTTGAATCAGGCCCAGAAGAATATTGGCAGCCAGTGCAGTGCATGCAAAACTCGAGTTATGTGTTCATGCCGGCCCAGCCCTGTAAGGAGATGGTCCACTGCATTCTGCACTAGCTGCAGCCTCTGGACCATCCCCATGGGCAGCCCCACATAGAGCACATTACAGTACTCCAGTCTCGAGCTAATGAAAGCATGGATGATGATGGCAAGGTCAGAATTAGAAATATAGGGATGGATCCTTCTAACCAGATGTAATTGGTGGAAGGCACCCCCAGCCACAGCTGCTGCCTGATCATCCAAGCACAACTGCGGATCTAGGAGCACCCCCAGGCTCTGGACCTGAAAGAGAGAGGAGGGCGAACCCCATCTATGATGGGCATCCCTCCCTCCCCCAGGTCACCAGCCCTACCAACCAGCATCACCTCCGTCTTGTTGGGATTCAGTTTCAATCAACTCGTTCTCATTCACTCCCCCACAGCTGCCAGACACCGGAAAAAGCACCAAGACTGCTGAGCCTTGGTCAGATGAAAATGAGAGGTAGAGTTGGGTGTCATCAGCATATCGATGGTCCCGCACCCTCAACCCCCTCACGATCCCGCCCAGCGGCTGCATATACACATTGAGCAGGAAGGGGTACAGTCTGGAACCCTGCGGCACTCCACATGGGAGACCCTGGGGAGATGATGAACAGTCTCCCAGCACCATTCTCTGGGATCTCCCAGCTAGCAAAGAATGGAACCATTGAAGAACAGTCCCTCTCAACCCAGCCAGCTCACGCGGGTGGTTCACCAACACCTCATGGTCAACGGTATCAAATGTTGGAGAAACAGCTCCAGATGGCATCGCGCTTTTGCACCAACAAACCCTAATGACCATTAGGGGCATTGGGAGTAGAGATAGTGAGTTAGTGTGAGTGTCACTTTAACCTTTCCTGATCTCTGCTTCTAAGCCCCC
>QEPC01012145.1:1969375-2003139 GCA_003113815.1 Sphenodon punctatus
ACATCAGAGTATTTGGATGTGATGTATATGCATATGTACCAAAGGCAAAGAGAAACAAGTTGAATTGCAGAAGCAAGAAAGGAGTTTTATTTGGATTTGTATTAGGAGGAAAAGGATACAGAATTCTTGATGTTGAAACTGGTAATATTGAAATTTGCAATGCTGTGTACTTTGATGAAAGACAAAAGCCAACCAAGGTGAATTACCAGACCTGGAGTCAAGGATTCAGATGAAAGAGGAACCAAGTGAGCAGACCTTCAGGCATCAAATGCCAATGTGTTTACCAGAACTAGAAGCAGATTCAGAAGGGGTCACAGAAGCTGAGTCAGAACCCAGGCGCTCACAGAGGTCCAACAAAGGAGTTCCACCCTTGAAATACTCCTACCTCACCACAAGTGCAGAGCTGCAAGAACCCAGCACATGGAAGGATGTTGACAGGATGCCAACCCATGAAGCTGAAAAATGGAGGAAAGCAGCAAAGGAAGAGATTGAATCTCTACACAAGAACAAAACCTGGACACTTATGGAACTACCTGCTGGAAGAAAACCTGTAGGTTGCAAATGGGTCTTCAAAATCAAGCAAGATGCAGAAGGGGATGTACAGCGCTACAAAGCCAGACTAGTAGCCAAGGGATACTCCCAAATATATGGAGAAGACTATGATGAAACATTTGCACCAGTTGTCAAGCACACTTCCATCAGAACACTACTTAGCATAGCAGCTTCCAGAAAGATGCATGTTAACCATTTAGATGTCAAAACTGCATTCCTGAATGGAGAACTTGAGGAAGACATCTATATGCAGCAGCCACCAGGCTTCGAGCAACCTGGAAGGGAGAAGCTTGTATGCAAACTCCAGAAGAGCATTTATGGCTTGAAGCAAGCAGCTAGAGCTTGGAATGAGAAACTGAATCAGCTACTGCTTAAGGAAGGGTTCACGCAAGGAAAAGCTGACCCCTGCCTGTACTCAAGATTCAGAGACAATAAGTGGACTTATATCCTGACTTATGTTGATGATCTGATCATCTGTTGTGAACAGGAGCAAGACAGTCACGAGATTGTTGAGCACCTAAACAAGGAAGTAGAGGTGAAGGAACTTGGAAGCATCTCACACTACCTTGGCATTCAAATAGAAAAAGAAGAAGATGGAAGTTATCTTCTCAACCAGAAAGCAAAGATCAAGGATCTTTTGGAATGTCTGGGACTGACAGATGCCAATGAGGCCAGAACACCAATGGATGTCAATTTCCTGAAACAAAGGGAAGATGATGAGCCTCTGGCAGGCAACAACCAGTACAGAAAAGCGATTGGCAAGCTTTTGTACATAGCCACAGTGACAAGGCCAGATATTGCCACAGCGGTGGGAATCTTAAGCAGGAAAGTAAGTGCCCCAACCAAGAATGACTGGACTGCAGTCAAGAGACTGGGGAGATACCTGAAGGGTACCGCGCACTACGCATTGAAGATTCCAGTAAGCAGCAACCCTAGACTGGTGGGATACATGGATGCAGATTGGGCTGAAGACATAGCTGATCGCAAGTCCACCAGTGGACACCTGTTTCTCTATGGAGATGGAGCCATAAGTTGGACTAGCAGGAAGCAGTCACTTGTTACACTCTCATCAACAGAAGCAGAATACATATCAGCTAGTGAAGCATGCAGGGAAGCTGTGTGGATACACAAGCTGCTGTTGGACTTTGGAATTGAAGAGCCAAAGCCTACCACGATGTTTGAGGACAACCAGAGTTGCATTAAGCTCTCACAAATGGAGAAGTCCAAGTCTCGAACGAAGCACATTGACATAAAGTACCACTATGTTCGAGAGGCACAGGAAGAAGGGCTAATTGAGTTGAAGTATTGCCCAACTGAAGAAATGGTGGCAGATGGACTGACCAAGCCACTACCAAGGAATCGATTCCAGATGCTACGTGAGCGAATGGGAGTCGTGAGCCGGTGCGACAGGCGATGAGAAGGGGTGTTGGAAAAACAGCTCCAGATGACATCACCTTTTGCACCAACAAACCCTAATGACCACTAGGGGCATTTGGGAGTAGAGATAGTGAGTTAGTGTAAGTGTCACTTTACCTTTCCTGATCTCTGCTTCTAAGCCCCCTCCCAGGTGGGATGTGCCCAGGAAGCTCCTATTGGACTTCCTCCTTCTTCCTGACCATTCTCCATCATTCCTAAATTCTCTCTCTGACCTTCAACATGTCTGGCCACCATGCTGGTGGCACCTAGCTAGTAAGACTAGGGATAGGCCTTTCCTATCACAATGTACTTCTCAATAAAGTAGTTTACTTTAACCTAGAAACAATCTCCAAGGTGTTGATTACTACTAAGCTGTTGCTACTAACAATTCAAGCTGCTTTTGGGGTTTTGTTTTTCTAACCATTAATAAAAATTCCCAACATAGGGTTATGGGCCCAGAATCCTCCTGAAGATCCTAACAGATTTTTTGGAATTCGAATTGAATCTCGTTGGAGAAAAGCACAGCTTATTTTTGTACCTGGTTTTTGTTTTGGAACAAGACAAGCAGCATGGAGAAAACTCAAGGGAACTTCAACATTCCAAAGCTGGAAGGAGCGAATTTCAAAGAGTGGAGTTTCCTCATGCAATCTTGCTTGAAGAGTCAAGGTCTTTATGAGGTGCTAACAACAGAAAGACCAACGGCTGCAGGAGCTGAACAAAAGCATTGGGACAGACAAAATGAAAAAGCTCTTGGGATTCTAGGAATCAATGTAAGTCCTAAGCTGTTTATACATTTTGAAAATGTTACTTTAGCCAGTGAAATCTGGAAAAGGCTGGAAACTCTTTATAACAGAAAGAGCCCCAGCGAAGCCATCTCTATAATACAGAGACTGTGCAATATGAAACTCAGAGAAAATGAAAATCCTACTGAGCATATAAGTGAAATACAATGCCTAGCAAGAAGACTGAAGGTTTTGGGAATAGATATTGGAGACACTGGGATTGTGGCTTTTGTCTTGAACTCTTTACCAGCTTCTTATGAATATTTGAAAACTGCTATAGATATTTCAGATAAAGTTGTGGAATTGGACTATCTATCTAGCAAGTTGCATGAATGCTTTATCAAAAGGGCAAAGCAAACCTCTACAGATCAAGTTACAGCCTTTAGCTCAAAGAAAGGAGTAAAGAAAGGATGTTTTTCCTGTGGTAGTGAAACACACCTACGTGTTAATTGCCCAAGTGCCAAGACAATGGGGAAATCTAAAGCACCCATTAAGAGCCAGACAGAGAGCCTGGAGAAAACTGCTAGCTCTAAACAGAAGGAGAAAGAGAAAATTAAAGGTTTTAACGCCATGTCAAAAGTAAAAGATGATGTGATCTATATTGATTCTGGAGCAACTGAAAATCTCCTCAAGGATATAGAAATGTTTTCAGAAATTGAATTGGATCACAAAGTACCTATTTCTCTAGCAGATGGGAGAAAGGTCTTTTCAGAAGGGCGTGGTCAAGCAAAAATCTTTTGTAAGCTCCCAGATGGTGAAATTGAACAAGTAATCATACATAAGGCTCTGTATGTGCCCTCGTTGAAAAACAATTTAATTTCTGTGAAATATGGAGTGAAAAATGGCTGCAAGTTTGAATTCATGGATGATCATTGCCTTGTAACAAGAGATGGTGACTCAATCCTGTATGCATCTCTGGGAGATAGTGAGCTCTTTGAAGTCCATAGTGTCAGTGAAAATGCAAATTTAGCAAGCAATCTCAAGTGCACCCACAGAGACTGTGATAAAACTTGGCATCGCAGAATGGGACATAGAGATGTTAATTCAATTCGCCAACTTGAGAAGAGGAATTTAATTAAAGACTTTAAACTGAAACTGTGTACTGAGAACTTAGACAAATGTGGATGTTGCATTTCTGCAAAAAGTGTTAAGCCAGCTTTCCACAAGATAGAGGAGAGAAAGTCTCAGCGCCCTCTAGAGTTGATTCACAGTGATGTATCAGGTCCTCTGCAAAGGAGCATTGGAGGAAACCTGTACATAGTTACTTTTATTGATGATTTCTCAAGATTTGCCTATGTTTACACTTTGAGAGAGAAAAGTCAAGTGTTTGAAAAGTTTAAAGAGTATGTTGCATTGGTCAGCAACAAGTTTGGGAGAAAGCCTCAGAGACTAAGGTCAGACAATGGAGGCGAATACACCTCAAACGAAATGAAATCCTTTCTGAGAGAACAGGGAATTGAGCATGAGACTACAGCCCCATACTCTCCTGAGCAGAATGGTGTTGCAGAAAGGAAAAATAGAACCCTAATGGAGATGGCAAGATGTATGTTGAAAGATGCAAGTTTGCCAAGCAAGTTCTGGGGAGAAGCAGTGATGACTGCCAGCTATCTGCAGAACAGATTGCCAACTAAAGCCATAGAGAAAACTCCATTTGAACTGTGGTTTGGACACAAGCCTAGCCTAAATCACATCAGAGTTTTTGGTTGTGATGTGTATGCATATATACCAAAGGCAAAGAGAAACAAGTTGAATTGCAGAAGCAAGAAAGGAGTTTTATGTGGATATGTTTTAGGAGGCAAAGGATACAGAATTCTTGATGTTGAAACTGGTAATATTGAAATTTGCAATGTTGTGTACTTTGATGAAAGACACAGACCAACCAAAGGTGAATTACCAGACCTGGAGCCAAGGATCCAGATGCAAGAGGAACCAAGTGAGCAGGCCTTCAGCTACCAAATGCCAATCTGTGAACCAGAACCAGCTGCAGATTCAGAAGGGGTTACAGAAGCTGCAGATTCAGAAGGGGTCACAGAAGCTGAGCCAGAACCCAGGCGCTCACAGAGGTCCAACAAAGGAGTTCCACCCTTGAAATACTCCTACCTCACCACAAGTGCAGAGCTGCAAGAACCCAGCACATGGAAAGATGTTGAAAGGATGCCAACCCATGAAGCTGAAAAATGGAGGAAAGCAGCAAAGGAAGAGATTGAATCTTTACACAAGAACAAAACATGGACACTTATGGAACTACCTGCTGGAAGAAAACCTGTAGGTTGCAAATGGGTCTTCAAAATCAAACAAGATGCAGAAGGGGATGTACAGCGCTACAAAGCAAGACTAGTAGCCAAAGGATACTCCCAAATATATGGAGAAGACTATGATGAAACATTTGCACCAGTTGTGAAGCACACTTCCATCAGAACACTACTTAGCATAGCAGCTTCCAGAAAGATGCATGTTAACCATTTAGATGTCAAAACTGCATTCCTGAATGGAGAACTTGAGGAAGACATCTATATGCAGCAGCCACCAGGCTTCGAGCAACCTGGAAGGGAGAAGCTTGTATGCAAACTCCAGAAGAGCATTTATGGCTTGAAGCAAGCAGCTAGAGCATGGAATGAGAAACTGAATCAGCTACTGCTTAAGGAAGGGTTCACGCAAGGAAAAGCTGACCCCTGCCTGTATTCAAGATTCAGAGACAATAAGTGGACTTATATCCTGACTTATGTTGATGATCTGATCATCTGTTGTGAACAGGAGCAAGACAGTCACGAGATTGTTGAGCACCTAAACAAGGAAGTAGAGGTGAAGGAACTTGGAAGCATCTCACACTACCTTGGCATTCAAATAGAAAAAGAAGAAGATGGAAGTTATCTTCTCAACCAGAAAGCAAAGATCAAGGATCTTTTGGAATGTCTGGGACTGACAGATGCCAATGAGGCCAGAACACCAATGGATGTCAATTTCCTGAAACAAAGGGAAGATGATGAGCCTCTGGCAGGCAACAACCAGTACAGAAAAGCGATTGGCAAGCTTTTGTACATAGCCACAGTGACAAGGCCAGATATTGCCACAGCGGTGGGAATCTTAAGCAGGAAAGTAAGTGCCCCAACCAAGAATGACTGGACTGCAGTCAAGAGACTGGGGAGATACCTGAAGGGTACCGCGCACTACGCATTGAAGATTCCAGTAAGCAGCAACCCTAGACTGGTGGGATACATGGATGCAGATTGGGCTGAAGACATAGCTGATCGCAAGTCCACCAGTGGACACCTGTTTCTCTATGGAGATGGAGCCATAAGTTGGACTAGCAGGAAGCAGTCACTTGTTACACTCTCATCAACAGAAGCAGAATACATATCAGCTAGTGAAGCATGCAGGGAAGTTGTGTGGATACACAAGCTGCTGTTGGACTTTGGAATTGAAGAGCCAAAGCCTACCACGATGTTTGAGGACAACCAGAGTTGCATTAAGCTCTCACAAATGGAAAAGGCCAAGTCTCGAACGAAGCACATTGACATAAAGTACCACTATGTTCGAGAGGCACAGGAAGAAGGGCTAATTGAGTTGAAGTATTGCCCAACTGAAGAAATGGTGGCAGATGGACTGACCAAGCCACTACCAAGGGATCGATTCCAGATGCTACGTGAGCAAATGGGAGTCGTGAGCCGGTGCGACAGGCGATGAGAAGGGGTGTTGGAGAAACAGCTCCAGATGACATCAACCTTTTGCACCAACAAACCCTAATGACCACTAGGGGCATTGGGAGTAGAGATAGTGAGTTAGTGTGTGTGTCACTTTAACCTTTCTGATCTCTGCTTCTAAGCCCCCTTCCCCCTCTCAGGTGGGATGTGCCCAGGAAGCTCCTACTGGACTTCCTCCTTCTTCCTGACCTTTCTCCATTCCTCTCTTCTCTCTCTGACCTTCAACATGACTGGCCACCATGCTGGTGGCAGCTAGCTAGTAAGATCTAGGGATAGGCCTTTCCTATCACAATGTATTTCTCAATAAAGTAGATTATTTTAATCTAGAAACAATCTCCAAGGTGTTGATTACTTCTAAGCTGTTGCTACTGAGAACTCAAGCTGTTTTTCGTTTTTTTTGACCACTAATAAAATTCCAACATCAAATGCCACTGAAAGATCTAACAGAACCAGCAGGGTTGAATTTCCCCTGTCCAATTCCAGGTGCAGATCATCGACCAAAGCCACAAGTGCAGTCTCAGTGCCATAACCCGGGTGAAAATCAAGACTGCAACGGGTCTAGAAAACCAGTGCTGTCCAGATGTTTAGCGGGCAGGGAGAGCATACTTATCCGGGTCTGATCATCAGACCTCACTTCATGTCAGGGCTGCATGGGCTGACCAGACTTGATGTGGCCTGTTATCCCACACTGGGCATCCTTAGACCAGATGGGACAACAGTAACACACAATGCATCCCATCACCAGTCTTCTCCAACTGATGCATCACATAGCAGCTGACTGCCCACCCCGATGTGGAACTGCCACCAGCCATACAATCTGCTGTATCATGGGCTAATGTGGGGTAAGGTTGCCGAAAATGGGATAATGTCTCATGTGGCCTCCCCCACGGTGAAGAAAGGATAGAAACCCTCATTTAATGGTCCTTGTTGGAGTCTGTATTCTCACTGTGTCTATCATTATAAATTTCTCCTTTTGATCTGTCAGATAGATGGTGCAAATTTATTACCCACTGAAGTCAATGGCAGAGCTCCTATTGACTTTAATAGAGGAGGTTAACACGGTCTGTCTTCCTTAAATATCATACTTGAACTAACCTTGTGACAAGCCTAAATGCATTGCCCAGCTTGCTTAATCAGTTCTATCACTTATGCAGATGCATGACTTATTTGCCATAAATGCTTACATTCCAGCAAGCATTGTCATTGGAGTTTGAAAATAAATTTTGAGTGCTGTGAAGGTCAGATTCAAGAAATGGGTAAAGAGTGGTGCAAACTAAACCCTTAATAAATAAACATACATATCTTAAGAGACGTGCCGGGTACTCATTTGCTTGTAGTTGCTTGAAGTGTCTTCAAAAGAATGTGTTCTCTCATTCACTGACCACAATTGACTCATATACAGAGATCTTTTCTATTGCTGCTGTGTGAGAACTTGCATGTTCAGCTTCCCGCACCCCTACTAGTATCTAGACAGCGATGGAAAAACTGGTGGTGGCTAAGAAATTAACCCCTACCTTGCTGTTTAGCAAGCACACACGACTGGATATTCCACTAAGAAAGGAAAGATGTATAAATTGCCCACAAAGGGAACCAGGAAAAAAGTGTTTGTCTTGGCATGTTCAATCCCTCCAAAGCCCGATGAGTTCCCCTCCACCCCATGGTCTGGGGCAGAGGGAGTGCATGGGGGCTGCCTCTGTGGCTGTGGTAGCCATGCTGGGATTTGCCCGTTTTAATCCCTCACCAAGCACACCACTTCCACGCTTTAGCCACAGCCCACCCCACGCCCCCGTCCCATCGCCTTGTTCATTTTAAAAATAGATATTGGAGCCAGAGGGACCAAGGGTCCTCTCACTTTCACTGTAGTTACCCTCAGGAAGTAGCACTTCTGAACAGAGGGTGTAGACCCTGGCTCCCTCCCTTTTCTAAGGCACTTCTTAGATGCTTGAAGAAGGGCCTTTGTGGCCCAAAAGCTTGTGTACTCTCACCATCAGAATTGCTGAAATAAAAGATATTGTCTGAAATACTTTATCCCCCATCTCTTACTGTAAATAAAAACTAGTGTTTAGTTTCTCCTTTATGTTTTGGGGCTCTCTGCAACCCCCGCCCAGTGTACTTACAAGAAGGTGTTCTTCCCCACCCCCCAAAAAGTAAAGATTCTCGTGTGACAATATGATGAGTCTTGTATCTAATGCTGAAAATTTGCAAATCTGATCCTTGAGGCGATCAGTTGGTAAGAAAATAAGTGCCATGATGGATGCAGCCACACAAACTGGGGCAGGTCCAATCCCCTGCATGCTCCGTGGTGTGCAACACATGGCAGCCCACACATTGAGGCCAGCACAGAGAGCAGAGCAGATGGTCCATCCCTCCATGGGGAAACCAGGTGGGCTGGTGTCGGAGGTTCCGCTGCATCCTAGGGTGGGCTGAGACACTGGCCAGATGTGCAGGTGCCCATCCCTGAACCACCCACCCTCCCTTGCCCCGCCCACTATCCTGCCCCCTGCCGTGACATGGCCGTGCACAACTGGCGACAATACCCACCACTCAAAGCCCCATAGTGGATTCGCTGCAGGGTGGGGCAGACGGGGACCAGGCCCATGGGCGGTGGCATGCTACCACATGTTGGGCAACCATACCCCACTTTGGGTAAAGCTACTATGCACTGTGTTCTTGGTCTTTTTCAAAGCATTACATAGTAGCCAGTTGCCCATCCTACCCCAGGATGGGGTGAACATCTGGAGGGCATCAGGCATACGATGCATTGCATTGTGCGGCAAGGCTGCCTGATGTGGGGTAACACTGCCCGAATCAGGTTAGCATCTCATGTGGTTATACCCACTAAGTCAGACAACCCAGCATCCTGTCTCCAACAGTGGCTGCCCTTAGGAACTTGGGAGACATACCCAAAGGTCATAATGGAGTGATCCATTCCTTGCTGTTCACTCCCACCTTGAAAGTCAGGGGTCTCATCCCCGAGCAACTTGACTAGCAGCCATTTATTGACCTATTCTCTAAGAGCGTATTCAATCCTTGTTCAAACCTAGCTATGCTACTAGCCTTCACAACATCTTCTGGCAACAAGTCCCACAAGTTAATGGAACGTTGAATACAAAAGTACTTCCTTTTGCTTGTTTTAAATTTGCTGCTGGTTAATCCCATTCAGGCCTCTTTGGTTGACAGTGTTATTCATGCTTGTTTGGCCTTTCAGGTTGATTAAAGGCAAGTGATAGAGACACTCAACAAAATGCCAATCTGTTCTATTTTGCATCAGCTGCTTCCAGCCATTAATAGTGGAAATGGAATATACAGGGAAAGTGAATCCTCTGGGGATTACAACTCTTCTGGACTGCCAGGTCACAGCCACTACCAAGGAGGCTAAAGATTAAAACTAAAGACACCAGCTGTGTGGAAACAGCTCCATCTCCCACCCTCTTCAGTATGTGAGTACTTCCTTTGAGAGGGGACACAACAACTTTAATGGCTAACAAATTTGGGGATTATTTTGTTGCACTGTTTTTTTCCAAAGGTCTGCTGATTTTGACATTTGAAGAGCAGAGTCTGCAAGACGGCCTTATGCAAAAGATTTGTTACTTTTGCAGTATCGGATAGCATGTGCATTCTAATACTGCATTTGGGCTGATAAGAACAATCTTGTTAGGTTTCTTTACATATTTATTTTGTGACACATTGTTAGAAGAGTGAAACCCAGCAGACAGCACAAGGCAGAATGCAAACCCAGTTGGTATAAATGGCATGATCTGCCAACTCTAGGCTGCTGATATTTATTACCTAAGATGCCAGCAGGCAGCGTGTGTGTGTGTGTGTGGGGGGGCATTTATGTTACTTGACAGTTCCTTGCCAGGAAACAAGACATAAAAGATACAGAGCACAGCAAATCATCTTAAATTTCACAATACAGGTGGTAAATGTGACACGGATTTTTTTTATTTTTGTCCCAGCTAGAATTATGCATACAGTTTGGCTATAGGCCAAAGGACTGATGTTCATGGATTTGTGCCAGAGCCTCCAGCCAACCTTTATTTTATTAGTTTATGTTAACTGGTTTTTGACTGACATCATGTATTACCATGTTTGTCTCGTCATCGATACTGGAATAGATCCCAAAAGATTGGCTTATCAACCTTATACACCTGCAGCCCTCAGTATCTTTTATCTCAAAGCATATGCTGGTAATCCTATCTGAATCCCAGCAGAGATGCAATGAATTTGCAAGTTGTGTTCCTGCCAGGAAAATTAATGCTGCCTTCAAAGATTATAAAGAAAGCAGCTGCTTCTAGATGAGACCAGTGACCACATTGCTTATTACTCGTGGGTAACAAGCTATCTTTCTTGCTCCCCGGTGTTTGAGTGTTGTAAAGCATGGTTGTGTGGTAAGTGCAGCAGCCCAGTAACCATTCCAAAGAGTAAATGAGGAGCAGTAAAGGATGGTCAAATTGCATTTTAATAGATTAATTTTTAAAATTTAGTTTAGAATAATGTACATCTTCCAACAGCATAATCTTAATTTTCAAATGTATAAACCCATTTTTATAAGGGTTATCCTTGTTCCCTTATTGTATATCACCAGGGTCTTTTCATCTAGGGTGGTACAACTCTGTGTGTGTGTGTGGGGGGGGGGCTTTGCTACTATATATGTGTGTGTATACACAAGTAAACCCTATGGAATAAAAATAGACAAAACAGACCTGATCCTACTATCTGTGACTTAAATGGTGAAAAATAAGAACCTTATCCTATTCCCTCCTCACTGAAGTCAATGGGTGAAAACAGACATGATGCTACTCAACCTTTAACCACCCTTGGTGGTCATTTATGCATGTTTCAGGGCTGCATAGGCCACCAATACAACCCTGCAACATGCATAAATAACCACCAAGGGTGGTTAAAGGGTGGTTAGCGTCATGTCTGTTTTCACCCAATGACAAAACATTTATTGACATTCATCAAATAGAGCAGATCAGTATTGTGTGACTACTGGAGTAAGTACACCATTGAATGACATTATATGGGACAAAAGAACAAGCCTCACGAGGGGAGAGGAGCATGGGAGTGTAATTGTACCAGGTCCCCAGGCTCAGCACGGCCCCAACATTTAAAAGCTAAATTCTATATGAATAAAGTATCAGTCTCTCCAGAAATTGGCTTGACCAATAATAATATCTAAATGAGTGTTTCCTTGACTATGTCCCATTGTGATCTCTACGTTCAACCAGGGGTGCCCTCTTGCAAGTTCCATCATTGAATCTTATTCATACGTCAAACACATGAAGAGAGGTATTCTTGGTGACGACTGCTATATGGCGCTATGGCTCGGGAACTCCCTTTCCCTGTATGCTCACCAAAGCCCTAGCCTGAGTACCTCCTGGAGGCAATGTAAGACCTATCTATTTGGCCAGACTTTTAACAGGCAGGGTTAGGATTCAGGCTGTAATTTTATGTGATTTTATATGTTTATTTTTATAAAGTTTTATGGGTTTTATATTTGTATTTTATATGTATAGTTTTAATGTTGTTATCCCAGTTAAAATCAAACTAAATAAAAATCTAGGCAATGGCTATGGGGGTGCAGATGGGAAGTAGGGGATCCCCAGATACCAAGCTGCACTAGGCCTCTAAGCGTCTCTTGACAGGTCTGTAAAAGAGCCTCTGGAAGCAATGGAGTAGAAGTCCCTGACCTTGCCAACCAAACCACTCAAGGTCACAAATGTCATGCTTTCATGGAACATTCAAGATCAAGTTACAAGACAAAAATAGTCCAATTGAATACTGGGTTCCTCCAGGGATAGTGCAGACATAGCTGTTTTGTCTGAGGAGCCATAGTGACCATCATCATTAATTTTTCAAGGCTCTGCCTCCTGGGAGTCTCAGAAGGCTGCTTAGCAAATGATCTCTGCCATTCCTCTTCTCCCAAACCTCCATATATATTTTTTTCAAAGGGCTAGGTTAACTTAAACATTATCAAACATTATTGATCATGCCTAGAAAACACTGTAAAAATAATTTTAAAAAACAGATATGGAAGGGAATAATTTGATCCCAAAATAGGAGTTATTGGACAAAATTCAAAACTGACAAATCAAGATACTGATACTGGGGAATGGATTGTGGCTGATCACAAACTGAACAGGAGTCGGCAATGTGATGTGGCTGCATAAAAATTTTAAAAGGCTATGAATGCAGTTTGGGCTGCATTAACAGGAGCATTGTTTCCAAGTCATGGAAACTAATACGTTTGCTCTGTTCTGCACTGGGGAGACCTCGCCTGGAGTACTACGTTCAGTTTTGGGCACCTCATTTTAAGGGCATTGACAAACTGAAAAGGGTGCAGAGAAGGGCAACAATTACCATAAAGGGTCTGGAAAGCAAATCCTATGAAGAAAAGTTGAGGAACTGGTTTTATTATGTGTATTTGTAAACTTCAACCTGAGCTAGTCCCACGGTTTGCCTTACTTACATGGTCTCTAACTAATTAGAGTTACAGACCATGTAAATAGTGTTTGAGTTAAGGTGTCTGAATATTTTTTAAATAATATATTATCAACCAGGTTTCTCAGCATGTTTTTCAAAATTCCCCTTTATTATTATTATTATTATTAATTATTTTATTAGCTTTTATATAGCACCAGCGATGTACCTGGCACCTTACAGAGAATAAGATAGATATGGTCCCTGCCCGAGAGCTTACAGTCTAAAGACAGGGGGAGGAGAGACAGGGAAGTGGGAACAGAGGGAGAGACAAGGGATGCAACATTCATGAGGATTTGTGAACTCAGGTACACATTCTTGGCTTGGTTACAGTAAATTGGGAGTTTGCAGATAACAGGTGGGGGATAATCCTGGGTGGGGATGATTAGCAGGAGTTAGGAAGGGCGGAGCGGAAGAGGTAGGTTTTGAGGAGGGACTTGAAGGTGTGGAGGGTGGGGGAAAGGTGGACGAGGGCAGGGAGGGAGTTCCAGGCATGTGGGACAGCGAGGGAGAAGGGATGAAGGTGGTTGGAGGAGCAGGGGAGGTGTGGGAGGGGATGGAAGAGGAGCAGAGTGCTCGAACAGGGGGTTCAGAGGGAGATCAGGGCAGAGAGGTAGGGGGGAGCAAGGTTGTGAAGGGCTTTATAGGTGAAGATGAGGAGCTTGTGCAGAATACGCTCAGGAAGGGGGAGCCAGTGGAGAGAGGAGAGGAGAGGCTGCACATGGTCAAAGCAACGGGCTAGGTGGATGATCCTGGCAGCAGAGTTTTGAACAGAGATGAGGAAAGAAAGGTGAGAGCGGGGAAGGTCAGCGAGGAGGAAGTTACAATAGTCGAGGCATGAGATGACTAGGGCATGGATGAGAATTTTGGCAGAGGAGACAGTCAGAAAAGGGCGGATCTTAGCAATGTTGTGGAGGGAGAAGCAGCAGGATTTGGCCACGGAGTCAATGTAGGGTTTGAAGGTAAGGTGCGAGTCGAAGATAAAGCCCAAGCTACGGGCTTGGGGGACAGGGAGGATGGAGACCCCGTCAATGGCAATTGACAGGGAAGAGGGAGAGGAAGGATTGGGAGGGAAGATAAGGAGTTCAGTTTTTACCATGTTCAGTTTGAGTTGGCGTTGAGACATCCAGGTGGAGACATGAGAGAGACAGTTGGTGAAATGAGCTTGAACAGAGGGGGAGAGGGAACGAGTGGAGAGATGGAGTTGAGTGTTGTCAGTGTATAGGTGGTATTGGAAACCGTGGGAGGCAATGAGTTTGCCTAGGGATTGGGTGTAGATAGAGAAGAGGAGAGGGCCAAGGACAGAGAGATACATTGAAGGAGTGGTCAGAAAGGTAGGAGGAGAACCAGTCGAGGACAGAGTCCCGGAATCCCAGGGAGTGAAGCGATTCAAGCAGGAGCGAGTGGTCAACAGTGTCAAAGGCAGCAGAGAAATCAAGGAGGACAAGAATAGAGTAAAGGCGGTTGGATTTAGCCACAAGAAGATCGTTGGTGATCTTAGCAAGAGCGGTTTCAGTGGAGTGAAGGGGGTGGAAGCTGAATTGGGGGGGGGTCAAGGGAGGAGTTTGCGGAGAGGAGGTCGAGGCAACGGGAGCAGACAACCCATTCGAGGAGTTTGGAAGCAAAAGAGAGGCGTGAGACAGGACGGTAATTAGAGGGTTCAGAGGGATCCAGAGTGGACTTTTTGAGGATGGGGAGACAGTGGCGTGTTTAAAGACAGAGGAGAAGGAGCCAGTAGAGAGGGAGAGGTTGGGTGATTTCAGACATTACGAGTCTGAAATTCACCCCGCCTGAACCACAGTCAAACATGGGCCGCGTTTGACTGTGGTGAAGGTCTGTTTGCTCGCCGCCAGATGTTCACCACAGTCAAATGCGGCCCGTGTTTGCATTCACCACGCTTCTGGACGTCCAGATGCGAGGAGGTCGAGAAGTGTGGTGAAAGGCCGCCACGGCCTTGGTGAACAGAAAGTAACTTCTGTTTACTTACCGTTCACCGCGGTCAATGGAATTCACCCCTGCCTGTGGTTGTGGAAGTGGACGGATTGGCCGCTGCCTGTCGGGAGGGGGGAAAGTTGCCGGGGAATGCAGGGGGCGGGGCCGTGTGGCAGCACTCTGCACCGCACGGCCCCGCCCCCTCTGGGGTGTGTGTGCCGCTTCAGATGTGATGGGCGGCCACTTTCACCACGGGCCATGGTTTGGCAGTCCCCATGGCCGGGGGCAATGGGACGCACATCTGTTGGCGCGCCCCTTCACCCCCGGCTGTGGTCTGAACCGCCCCACGGCCCATGGTGAAAGCGGCCGCCCATCACGTCTGGAATCACCCATTGATGATGTGCAGGAGGGGAGGGGTGACGGTGGAAGCAATGGAGGTCAGGAGGTGGGAAGGAATGGGTTCCAGGGGGCAAGTGGAGGGGTTGGAGGAGGAGAGCAAGCAGGAGATTTGTTTATTTATTTGTAGTAATGATAAACCCATGGTTCATGGATATTGAAAAAACAGGCCCTGAAGAGGACAACTTATGTTGAAACGTGTTGGCTTTTTTCAAAGTTCATCAGTTACAAATCTAAGAAACTGTCCCATCTGACACTGTCTGTATTTATTTTTTATATTGATCTAAGGACTTTCAAATACATGTTTTGTACATTTTGCAAACGTTAATGATTGTAATAGATCCTTTTGTTGTTGTTGTTTGGTTCTTTTGGATCTAATTGGGGGTCTCTTTATTTGCTTTGTGCTGTTATTGGCAGCCATGGCTGCCCGTCATGGCGGGGGGCCACTGGCTGCAACGTGGGGGCGGAGCCGGCCCACCGTGCATCACTCCCATCTCTCCCTCCCCAAACAGGTCAGGCCAGGGGAACATTTGGTTCCGTCCCCTGCTCTGACCCAGCCAGAGATGGACGTGCAGTCACAGCAGCAGCTGCACATATGTTTTCACCCATCAGCTGCCATTGGAACTGAGTTAGAAAAGGAATGAGGAGAAGAGAGGCAGGGCAATTGTTGAAGATGGGGAAATGGGAGGGAGACCAGAAAAGAAAAATCTGTAATGGAAGCCAGAGCAAATCTTTATGGCAAGCTAGCAGATTCTGGGTGGAATGGGATAAAGCAATAGTTCCAGAGGATTGTACAATTTCTGAGGTTTAGATCATTGTTCCATTGGCCTGTACAGAATCTCTGCTGATTAAAGACTTACATTTTGCTTCCCTTGTAGCCCCTTCTTTTCATTTGTGTCAATTAGGCATAGTTAAAGTCGGTTCCTTTTAAGATACATGCAGTATAGTAATCATAAGGTTTAGTTTCCTTTAGTTGTTGCCATTTACTTCTCAGCATTCCATTGTATTTTTTTCAAATGTAAATATCTACAAGAGCCCAAGCTTGTTATTAAACTACTTGTGCTTCTGGCAGATGGTATAAACCAAACATTCCCAAACTGTGGCCGTGACCCCAAGTGGGGCTGTGCCATCTACAAATGAGGTCATGATTCTGGCTGATATTTCACATGCTTTGTATGTCTTTGTTTCTGTCTGGGCTCACAGAGTTATATCTAAATCTCAAAATGGGATCACACAAGTTTACAGTTTGGGATGTGCTAGTGTAAGCCTTAATCTATGAACACATGACAAGATCGATAGGCATAGCATGTATGCCTGGAAACAAACAATACAGTGCATCAGTCACCTGGGTAGGGTTACTGCTGCCCAGGGTTAAATTCCAAGTCTCAGGGTTTTAAAGCATCATACAAAAACAAGAGATTGCGACAGGAGCCCTCTCTCTACCAAGAAGAACTTGGATAGTACAACAACACAAAAGAAAGGACCTGAGTCCAATAAACAAACTGAACAATTTTATATAGAATATTAATACATATGGTATGTCAAATACTAAAAAATATATAAAAACTCAATACACCCTTATACAGGAAATAGTTGTATCAAGTATACAATGAACATATAAACATACTATACAAAAATAAATAAAAATATGCCATACAAATGTATGAGTACCAAAAGGAAGTTATTGGACATATATAGTATCAAAATATGCACATTGCATGGTAATCAGACATAAGCAGAATGTGACCTCCATAGTCCAATAACATCCACAGTCCAAACATGTTTCGGGGACGAGTCCCTTTCCTCAGTGGATAGACATGCAATAAATACAACAATATCAAGATGCAATCAGGTCTATATGAAGATGATTGTGACTCTTTTTGTACACCGCCTCTTTTAAATACCGAGGTTTATTCAAATATAAATTCACCAGATTTTGCACGTGGATCAGCCCACACTCCACACTGATGAAAAAAACATTGTGCTCCATCTGCCGCTGGCTGTATGTTTCTAATTCTGCTGGGATAATCCACTCAAGGCCTTGTTTGCTTGGCATGCCACTTGCCTTCTACTCCTTGTCTGATTGTTATGCAAAACAGTTTTGCACAGGTCCTGCAAATTTCAATGGGGATTGCACCTCCAGAGCACTTTGAGGGCTTGTCAGCAGATTCTGGTTCTCTTGCTGATTCTGCCACTGAAATACTCTTGGTGAAAACAGACATAACGTTAACTCGGCTTTAACATTTCTTATGTGTATTGCAGGGCTGTATTGGTGTCCTATGCAGCCCTGCAACATGCATAAGAAATGTTAAAGTGGTGTTAAAGTGGAGTTAGCATCATGTCTGTTTTCACCCTCTGTGACCACAAGCAAGCCATTTAGCCCATCCGTGACTCAGTTTCCCCATTTGGTATAATAACAGGGGGTGGGTAGTGGCTCAGGTGGTAAAGCACATGCTTTCCGTGTATAAAGTCCCAAGTTCAATCCCCAGCATCTCTTTTTCAGGATCCTTGGTAGCACACCTGTATGAGGTCTCTGCTGGGGATCTTTGAGGGTCTCAGGTAACATGCCTGGGTGAGGCCTCTGCTGGAAAGCCAGATTTGAAACCCTGCTGCCATGTCAGGTCATGACAATACTGGGATAAGATGGACCATTGGTCTGACTCAGTTAGGTGGCTGCTTATAACTTCTATACCAACTTTTGTTCATGAGATTTGTGAAAAATAGGTTAGGCATAGAGGTAAAGAATTATTTTACTAAGTAAAATAATTCCTTCAAGAAGATAGTTTTATATCTGCTGCTGTAGATTTAATGTCTCTCTCTCAAAAAATAAATCTGTGATTGTTGTAAGCAGAGGCACAGCTGAATTTATGCCTGGGATGCTTTAACCATGCTGACAATTCAAATGTGACTTTTTCATGACTAAGTGAAAGGAAATGCAAGAGAGCTTTGTTGGTATTGGGATTACTTCTGTCCTCCCAAGAACATTAGTGTAAGCATGAATCTTGCAATGACTAGCAAATCTTATTTGTAAATGACTGACTGATTTCCTGCATTACTGGACTGGCTGCTCTCCAAACTAAATCTCCCCTGGGAGGAAAAATAATGGTATACCCTAGCAGTCTGCTTTGTGACTTTTCTGGGGTTTTTACAATGAAGTAATCGAGCTAATCAAGCATCACAGTTTAAATGCAGTGCTAAATAAATGCTGCAATTCCAGATAAAAGTAGGTACTTTGCAAAAGAGTGGTACTCCCAGGCCCCACTGATTGTTAAGCTGGGATGGTGGAAATGTCTGTAGTTACTACATCAGACTGGTTTCAATGTTGCTTATTTAGATACTGACCGTACACTCCTTTCTGGAACAAAATGGGAGGTAATTTGGGTGAAAGTATTGTTCTGTCTTGACCCTGGTCCAGGGAAGTATTTCATCCTTCAGATGGAACAAGGGAGTTTAGGGGTAAAGTATTCAGCATTAACTAAATTATGCAGCTAAATCATAGCATCACAATAGGTAAACTTACTTCTACACTGGTTGCCATTGCCATTGATCTTGTTGTGATATATGGGGTGGATGTTGTTCCCGTTGGAATTTATGGCAAAATGTTCAAACCTAAAAGTCCAGGCAGCCTTGTCCGAAGGCAAGGGGGCCCAGGAGGGCGTTCACGGTTGCTGACCCAGTTTTGTTGAACTCCCTTCCCCAGGAGGTTTGTTTGAGCATCTTCCGGAGCCAGGTGGTGCAAAACCTCTTTATTTGAAAAAGCATTTGGTGGGTGGGGATAGGGGTTGGTTGGAGGTTTTGAACCTTTCTACACGGGTGCCACCTGTGTAAATCCCGCGGCAGGTGTGTGTGGGTGTGTGTGGGTGTGTGTGCGTGCAAGCCCATCTACACCCGCCTCCTGCATGGGCATGAGTAGATGCGTCTGGTGTAAAAACGGCCAAAGTCCCCCTTCCCCACCTCCTTAACAAGCTTGTCTTTTGCCTCCTGTCTTCCCTTAGGGTAGAAGTATCTGAGTGGGTGTTTTTAGATGGAGAGCAGCCCCATCTCTGCTCTGTGTCACCCCCAGATGGCCTGTCCTTCTAAAGGTGGGCCACCAGATGTGCAGGCGGAACAGAGGTGGATCAGGCTGGTTGTCCCTGTTCTGGGGCAACCCCACCAGCGGCGCTCTGCAACATCCCGGAGCACCGCCAGCAGAGCAGGCCAGTGGAACCCAGGGCACTGGGTCTGTCTGCTCAGCAGACGGCTGCTGCAACTCCATTCTCCACCAGGGGTTTCCCTGGGCAACACCATGGAGTTGTGGGCGGCAGCCTAGAGTGTTGGGTGATCCTCCCACAGCTCTGAGGTGTGGGAGAGGAGGGCACCACATGGGCTGATTGTGGGTTGCGGAAGCTGCCAGGTCCATTTAAAATGGACCCAGGTGGGGCTGCAAGCAGGAAGACGTGTGGGGTGCACCCCCAGAGCAGGTCCAGGGGTGACCAGTCTTGTGTCGGTCTGAAAACACCCAGTGGGTGTATGGGTCTGTCATTTTTAACTAACTTCTGCCATTTAAATTGGGTATTAAAAGCACAAAGGTGATCTAATTTTTATACATAGTTACAACCACAATCATGGGATTTTAAGGCATGATGTTCTCTCTAAAAAATTGGCTTGCCATTGCCAATACTGATGGTGCTATTAGCAAACCAAATCATTTGATGTGTGGAAGCAGAGGATGTTATTACATCAGAATGGATCCAGTAAAGCTTCTGAAATGCATTAAGCTGAATCATTTATGCCACTCAAGCTGGTGTGTGTGAAATATTTGTGGCCATATTATAAGTTAGGGTATAGAAATAAAAACACTGCTCTAAATACAAAATCTCTGCACTGCCACAGAGGGTGTTTTCAGACAAGTGCCTCCCCCCACATTAGCCACTGGTTGCCATGGGTAACCATTGGGTAATGTGTGTGGAGGCTCTTGTCTGAAAATACCCACAGAGAATCCAGATTGACAGCCAAGGGTGTAAAAATGAAGGGGACATCATGTCTTCCCTTGAGTTTAACACAACTGCAGAATTCTTAGTCTTGGGAAATGTTTCCCAAGCTATGATGCAAGAGGTTGTGGGTTTAAATCTCACTTCCACTGATTGAGCTTCATATACAGTCTGTTCTCCCTGCCTTCAAAGGTAATATACTAGCAACTGCTTTCTCATTTTCTAAATAAATTAGCAGGGAGGAAGGGAATTCAGGAGCAAAGCTAAGAATAAATTACAAGACTCTTAGCATATGGTTGTTCCAAAACCTAGCCACCCAAATACATTGCTCATGCTTCTCCTATAGTTTAACAAACATATGCTTAACCGCATATTTAACCCCTTGCTCTTTCTACCATCCTATCATTCAGTCTCCTCTCCCCTGCATTTAACTTAAGTCCATGCACCTGTGACTTCTCAAATTTGTGAATGTATCCCTGTCTCTTTCTACAGTCCTCCGTCCTTGTCCCCCTTCCCTTGTCTTTCTTAGATTGTAAGCCTGTCAAGGCAGGGCCTTGTCTCTAACTAATGATTGTACCATGATAGGTACATTGCTTGTGCTAAATAAATCAGTAGATTAATTAATTAATTAAATTATTGGGCAGTAGACAAATTCCTTTCCTAGAGGGTGAATTGAAAATGGCGGTGTCACCCTACTGGCATGACAAAAGTATGGCTGTTAACAGATGTGATGGCCTAATGTGGCCTGTTTTGGCCTGTGAGCCATTGGTGCGTGTATTCACAGTCTGCCAGATGTGGGCCTGCTTCTGCTGTGGCGTGGGCAGGCGACTGGCTCTGGCCGCATCCCTGGAAAATCTCCAGAGATGCATCCCAGGCCAAGGGCTGCCCACCTGTGCCAATGTGGGCTAACGCAGGCCCGTGAATCTGTTTGGGTCCCGCCTATCCCCACCACCGGACAGGGGCTCCCATGGCTGCACATCATGGCAGAGGTGGGGCACTGGGAGTGGGGCGGGATGGGGCTGGCCTCCCACACTTCTGTTGTGATACCCCCCTCCCCTGGGTCATGTAGGCGGTGGAACGGCTCTCCTGGCAGCAAGCACATTTGTTTCATGCCGCTCTCCAACCCAGAGAGTGGTAGCCATGGTTTTCCACCATGGGCTGTCCTGGGGAGCTGCTGAGCTGCCTGCACATTTGTTTTCACCCTATATCTCCTTAGCTCTATGAAGATGTACTATTCAGATTTCCAGTCAGCAAGGTGAAGTCAAGCAGTTTTCCCACTGTGTTCAGAAATGGCACCGTTTAGAGGAATGGCCTGTGATAATGATCACTGGTGTCCACTTGGTGATTTTCTTCTGCCTAATGAATTCTTATATATTGCTGCCCAAGCTATATTATGCAATGCGAGAGCAAGAGCAGCACATGGGCTAGAAGTTAAAGCCAAAAATTCCTAATGGAAATAGAAATTGCAGCAGTAGTTTCTCCGGGAGCCTGGGGTGTAAACTTATTTAGACCAGAAACCCAACATGAATGGCTAGGACACCAACAGGTAAGTTACATGATGCAATAGATTTTTTAAATCTGTTGACATTTTCTTCAGATTTCACACTAATGGCATCAATAGACTAGGAACAAAACATTCATTTTCAACCCCAAGAAAGAACATAAAGAAAGAAAGTACATTCCGTGCCAGATTAACGGTCAGGGTCCTGGAGTGGCACCCTTGCAAGCTGTGCGGGGGAGGGGTGAATCCCTGAAGCTTAAGGGGCAGGGGGGAAACAGCGATTTGCATGACACCTGCCTCCTCTCTTTACAGGTAGAAAGGCCCTGGGGTGGCACCCTTGGATGCTAGTCCTTGGGTGCCAGCTGGCGTTGGGGCCATCAGTGGGGCAGTAGCAGCTGCGGTTGCACCATTTGAAGGGGGTGGAGGCAAGACCCCAGATCGGCAGATATGAGTTTCCGGGGGGCTCAGACTCCGGTACCTAGGGGCCCCGCTGCAACTTCTGGACTGCCCCCACTTTTGGACTGCTCCTCCTTCCTCCTGCCACAGGGGAGGGGATGGAGCCTGGACCCGTACTGTCTGGAAGCTGGCTCAGTTGGGCCAGCTTAAAATATTGCTGCTGTTGGCAGGGCTCTAGGCGCATGCATTTGTGGCAGAGCCTCTTGGAGCTGGTAGCTGTGGGGTGAAATGGTTGGGACTGGGATAGGGAGTGGGGAGATCCCAAGGGCAGCCCCAGGTATGAGGTGGGTGCAGCGCGAGGGAAGGGGCTGCCTGGTGAGAGCAGGCAGCAGGGAATGGGTTGGGGTGGGGATTGGGGTTTGGGGCAGGAGGGGGGTTGGGTTTGTATATTTCCCTTTTCTTCAAGTGGACTGCTATTGGGTTTGACATTTGATATATTATTTAGATTATTATATATTGTTTATATTATGTACTATTATTATTATGTATTGTTTATATTATTATGCATTTCTATTATTGTATTTCATTGGTGCTATTTGTGTAAGCCACTACGAGACACCTGTGGTGTAGTCTGCAGGGTACAACATTAAATTGAAATGAAATGAAACCATATTGGTCAGTAATTATGCCCCAGCATCGGGCCCGTTACAATTGGTCAGGATGTGTGCATCAGTCAGGATGTGTGCAGTCTGCTTAGCCCCATTACCAAAACACAGAGCATTTGGCTGCAGCCTACCTGTTATTCTGACCCTTTCACTTTGTTAAAGACTCCTCATTCCACCTGTCAGAACAGCTGCCTCCAGGTAGACTTGCCTAGCTGCCTACTGAGGGCTTATTCAAGAACTGGGAACAGGAGCTGCAGCAGTTTGGGGCAGGGACAAAGGCGCTGCTAATGTCTAAAGAGGAAGTCATGAGAGACTCACTGTTCCTTTTGCCCCTCCCAGCAGTAGCGGCCCTCACCTGAGGACGTCTGGGACAGTGCCCTGTCCCCGCTCTCCCCCACCCCACCCCCGGTGCCGCACTGACAGAGCACTCACTGACTGAGCGCTCTGTCTCTGCCGGGTGGCTGAAATTGACATCAGAGCGCCGCGCTCCTCTAACTGCTGCAGTCAGAGCAGCATGACGGCGCTCCAATGTCAATTTCAGTCGCCAGCAGAGACAGAGCACTCAGTCAGTGAGCGCTAGCTTCTGTCTGGGTCTGACTCCCTTCTGGGACTCCAGAGTCTGGAGTCCCAGAAGGGACAAACTTGAACTGAACGGCTCAGCGTTCAGTCCAAGTGCCGCTGCTGAGAAATCAATGCAAAGCCTCACCTAGACGTTCGGTGAAGGCGCTCAGCGGCAAGATGTACTGCAGCGCGCATGCTTAAACTCTTGAGCATGCACGCCACAGCCCATCTTGCCACCAAGCGCCTCCACTGAACCCTGAAGCCTCACCTGCCTGGTGCCTGCCTGCCTCCAGTCCGACTCCTGAGTCCTGCCTGCAACGGTGAGTAAACGGGCCAGGAGGGGGGACTCGGGAAGCAGAGGCTGGGGGCCTGGGATGGAAGGGTGGGCGGGTACGCAAGACTGAGGAATGGGGGGAGGGTTAAAGAATTTAATAAAATAAAAAGTTAAAAACTTTTTAATTTTTTTTTTTAAAAAACCAAAAACCAAAAAACAACAACAAAAAAACCAGCAGCCCATGGTCAACTGTATCAAAAGCGGCCGAGAGATCTAGCAGCACCAGAAGTATTGACTGTCCTGTGTCGATCTCCTGGCAGAGATCGTCCACCAAGGCCACCAATGCTGTCTCTGTACCATAGCTGGGGCAGAACCCTGATTGAAATGGGTCGAGGAAACCGACACTGTGAAGATGAGCCTGAAACTGCAGTGCCACCACCCGTTCAATAACCTTCCCTGAAAAGGGAAGGTTAGAGACAGGTCAGTAGCTGCCGAGTGCGTCCACATCCAAGGATGGCGTCTTCAGCAGGGGGCGCACCACGGCCTCCTTCAGACTGGGGGGCAATCTCCCTTCCCTAAGAGATGCATTAATTACCCCCGCCAGCACCATCCCCAATGTCTCCCTGGAGGCTTTCACCAACCAGGACGGGCAGAAGGATTGAATTCACAATTGCTGGCTCTAATAGACCCCAGGATATCCACAGCATCGGCTGGCATCACTTCCTGAAACTCAGCTCAGAAAGATGGTCCAGACAGGGCCTCCATCGCCTCACGCTCCATCTCTACTGTTTGTAATCCAGTGTCGAAATTGCTCTGGATCTGAGTGATCTTGTCTGCAAAGAAGATAGCAAACTCATCACAGCGGGCCTGGGACAAGTCCCCATCCAGGTGGAGGGAGGCCAGACTGACCAGCCCACGCACCACCCGGAACAGCTCCGCTGGACACGACTTTGCAGACGCTATGAGGGTGGCAAAGAATTCTTTCTTTGCCATCCTCACAGCCTCAACATAGGACCACAAGTGGGCCCTACAGGGAAGTTGGTCGGATTCAGCATGAGTCCGATGCCAGCATTGCTCTAGTCACCTACCTGCCCGTTTCATACATCGCAGCCTCTCAGTAAACCAGGAGGCCCTACGGTGATGAGACAGGGGCAGAAGATATCTCGGAGCTACACTGTCAATGGCCTCCCTGAGCAAGATGTTCCACGCCCGGACGAGGTCATCAACAGAGCAGCTGTCAGGGTCTAAGGTTAAATCCCCCAGGGCCTCTTGGAACCATTGGGGTTCCATCAGCCTCCGGGGGCGGACCATCCTAACTGGTTCATTCCCCTTCTGGAGGTGGTGCACTTAGAGACTGCACTGTAGGAGGTAATGATCCGTCTATGACAAGGGCATGACCCTCACATCCCCCACTACCGGATCACCCGCCTCAAGGCCAGAACAGAATACCAGGTCGCGGGTATGTCCCCCCACATGGGTTGGGCAGTTGACAACTTGGGACAAGTCCATGGTTGCCATGGCGGCTATGAACTCTCGCTCTGCTCCCACAAGGCCGGCATGGGCATGGGCATTGAAGTCCCCCAGGACCAAAGCCCTGGAGGATTTCAGTACCACCACCGAGACCAGCTCTGCTAGAACAGCAAGGAATGCTACTGGGCAGGAAGGGGCCCGGTACACCAGCAGCATCCCTAAATTGCCCCCAGTCAAATCAAACACCACATGGAGGGCCTCAATCCCTGGGATCTCCTGGTCTGCATACCTCCTAACAGGTCATGTCTCTTTAAAAATAATAGCTACACCACCTCCCTGGCCCCCAGCGCGGGGCTGGTGCTGTACGGCATACCCAGCTGGAATGAGATCGGCCAAAATTGGCCCCGCCTCCTTGTACAGCCAGGTTTCCGTAATACATGCAAGGCCCACAACTTCATCCAAGATCAGGTCCTGGATTACCAGGGCCTTATTTACCACAGACCTTGCATTTAGCAGCATCGGGCCCCCACTGGCGGACCTTAGATCCTGCTCCTCCTTCACCTCAAATGGGGGGGGGAGGCTCTTTTGACCTCCACAAGGGACCTAGGTCCCCTGGGAGCCTGAGCCACACACCCGCGTGGACCATACTGTCCCCGCCCCAGAATGACCCCATGGCTGCTTCTACCTTCCCGTCCACACTATTTTGACCCCCTCCCACCGTCTGCTCCCCCAGAGCCCCCAGAGATCCCCCCTCTCCACAAAATATCCCTCCCCCCACCTCCCCATTCCCCCCTCTTTCCCTGGGACTCTCCCTCTCACAGGGAGTCCCCAGCTGTTATCCAAACACTGCCCCTCATCTCACCGGGGGCCAGCATCCCCCCCTCAATCACTCCCCCGTCCCCAGGATTACCTCTCACTGGAGGTCTCCCCACCCCCCCCCCCCCCCCCCCCCCCCCCCCCCCCCCCCNCTCTCCCACAGAGTCCCCCCTTCCCCTAAAAAAATCCCTCCCCCCCTCCCCTCCACATGCTGCCACCATGTGGTTTTCCTTGCTGGGAAAACCACAGGCTCTTGCAGACTCTAGGCCTGATTGTATCAGCTGGATGCTAGATACACTTCAATTGAACATAACTGTATATATTTAAATAATTTCACATTGTAAAGAATAATTCCATAGCCTCAGTCTTATCAAACAACTAAATATGGCACTGACCCTTTTGCTCTTTCCAAAGTGCACACCTAAATTTTCAAACTCAGCATCCATTCATCCCTCCTTTCCAGGAAAATACTTCTCCTATCAACTACAATAGAGTACTTTCAATGTTTAAAGTGCTTTACAATTGTTATCTAGTTCACTCATACAACGACCCTATGAGGTAGGTCGTTATTATTCCCATTTTACAGATGAGAAACTGAAGCTGAGAGATAGTGGGTGATATAACAAACAAAACAATAGCCCCATGTGTGGGCTGTGAGTATTGTGTCACTCGCCTGCATTTGGTAGGTGTTAGTACCTATGTGGGTATTACTTATGCTCACAGCCCACACACAGGGCTATCCCTGTCTGGTTCCCTTCCCGCTGGGCTCCTCCTGAAAGGAGCTAAGCAGGAAGGAGACCATCGCTGGATGCATCCCCGGCACTGGTCTGTTTCAAGCCAAGACCCAGCTGGAAATAGACCAGCAGGGAGGTGGGGGAATCATTGCTGGGGAGAACAGTGCTGCACTCTCCAGCAAGGATTTCCCCCTGTCTACTTCAGGCTGGGTAGCGAGCATGGGGGAAATCCTTGCTGGGGTGAGGAGTGCTGGCTCCCTGGCAAGGATCCCCTTGATCTCTCTCCTACACTGTGTACTTCAAACCAGAAACTGCTTCCTGGCTTGAAATAGACCGGTGGGGGGAGGGGTGGATGCTGCAAGGAAATACATTGCTACGCTTCCCTGCAGTGATCCCCTATTAGATGGAAGGAATACACGTTGGCCCCAGGATAAACACATGTTCCTGCCTTAGCCTGCATGGCATCCTCCTCGGTCTAGAGAAGAACTCCACACCGGGGGACCTCAGTAATGTGCACCTGGACCAGGAACATGTGTTCCCACCAGTGCTTGTGCACCTATTAAATGCACCAATAGCTACCCACTCATAGGTAGCTAATGGCTATTGTTTTGTTTGTTTTCACCCAGTGACTTCTCCAAGGCCAGCCAGTAAATTGGTGGATAAAATGGGATTTGAACCCTATTTGTCCAAGTCCAGCTTCTGCTCCACTAAGGTACCCTGGCTTTCATATATGTAGTAACCTGTTTCACATAGTTCATTTACATGACTGAACAAACAGGTTTCTGGGCAAGTGTCTCGATTAAACGGATGTCTCTCTTTATTACATCATGACTAATTCACAGCTGTCATCGTTTCCTTATTATGTTTTTTCTCTCTTCTTTTACAAGTTCACCCTTCTCATAAACAACTATATCCTCAATTATGAATGATTCATTATATAGAAGTTGTTCAGGATCTCAGGTAATTATGCATTAGCAATATCTGGCACAAGTATTTATGATCACCACCTTCATGTTTAAAACTCATATCCTGTGCACTGGAGAATGTCTATATCATTATTAATACTAATTTGCTGAGTGATTAATAATTTCCCATACTAAATAAATCACATGTTCAAACACTTTATGGAGCAAGAGCCAGATCCCAAAATGGAGTAAACTGGTGTAGCTCCAGCTGACAACTTGGCACTATATATTAATGACCATGCATGGAGTTACATATGTGTCAGCTTACCTACCCTTTAATAAACCCAAATATAGAGCAACGATGCCCCCAACGAGGCAATTCTAAATGCATATGGTCGGTTGGGTGCCTGACAGCCCATATTTGAATCCAATACCTAATTTGCTTACACACATTTGGCACTTGCTTGCATATATTAGCATAATCAACTGCAGGCATGCAATTGCTTGCATCTGAAAACCTGGCTATAAAAATGCCTTTCTGTTGAATCACAGTATTATTTCCTAGGCACCAAATCCCACAATTCATGTTCAATATGCAAATGAGATGCAAATGCATTTAAATTTATATAACTATCAGAGGAGAAGGAAGCACCACTAAAACAGATGTGCCCACAGATATTAACTCATATTGGGCACAGACAGTTTTGTGACTGAGTGTCAATCAATGAAAGCTTTCCTGTGGTTATGGTATATTAATTTACTGCAGTCATCTTGCACTTAGACACAATAGCATTAACTTTTAAAATTTCCAAGAAAGTAAATAGAATAAATGCTTGCTTTTATTTTCTTGGGCCATAAAACAAAATGCATACGGACAATCTGTGCTGTGGGGATCAAATTACACTGACAATGAAAGGTTTCCATTACTCAACAAGGCTTGATTGATTTTGAGTTTCCCTCGACTGCTTTGTAGTGTGTGTCTTTGTGGCAGTGTAGCAGAGATTTTGAGGGAAAGCATTTGCATATTGCACCTTGCTTTGATTGCAACACATTCATGAAGAAATGTTATGATCAGTTGGTTCTTGACGTGCTGTAGACATTCTCATATTTTTAAAAAGACCCCAAAGCCAGCCTCTACAAGCATCACAGAACCCTGAGAAAGGGACAATCATCATTGTCAGCCACAAAGCTTCAAAACCCATGAGTCAGCTCTTTAAAAATCATGGATTTTTTTTTGGGGGGGAGCAGGGAATAATAAGGTTGGGGTTCTTTTTAGCTGCCTCAGAGATTATCATAGTCAATAAGCATGCTTTTGAAAGAAAATGAGCACATCATATATTCCACGGATACGGTTTTCAAGGATCTTTTTTTTTTGCAGTTCATTATATTGTCAAGAGACAATGGATTGTTCTTGGTCAGACATTGGCTTTCCACTTCTAGTCTTCTCTTCTCAGCATTACACAGACAAATTCTTCAGTTGTGGAAAAATAAATGACTTTGGAACTTTTGCAAAGATGGAAACAGAAATCCATTTGACAGCACTGCCAGAAAACATTTCAGCCAGGCCTCAGTCACTGACTCATTGCCATCCCAGCTGACAGACATAGGGAATAAAAGCATGGGTGTTTTTTTTTTAACCTTTTCCTTATCTTGCGATTTATTTTAAAAAACCCTCTAGCCTTTTATTCCAAAAACAAAAAAACAAGGGCCAGACTCCACCATAATGTTGACATGTAAAAACAAACAAACATGTCTCCTCCTAAAAAGCCATATGCTGAAAAAAGTCCCTGTTAACCTTCCCCCTCCTCTTCTCAATAGTCCCTGCTGTTAAAAACAGAACAAAAAATTCTTATTGCTGCCACATGAAAAAAAAATATTGTAGTCTTGGAACCAGCTGAAGGCTCGAAGAGCAAACTCACAGCTGCAGTTAAATACTCCCTTTCCAATTGCAGTATGCCTTTTCGTATGCTGGGAGCAATGAAACAACTCCCCTCTGCAGGCTAGATGGTATGTATCAAGCAGAACAAATCGTGTGTCCCAGACTTTATTCAGGAGATAGTTTACAGTAGCTCTGCAGCTACCGAGGCAGGCCATTTAGCAATGTGCAGCAGCATAAATTATCTATGAACAATTTACCAAATTACAATAATGATTCGATACTTCAGTCAGTTGGTCTCGTGTCTTTTTTTAAAGGCTGGAGCTTGTTAACTTCCCATTGCAGTTGCCAGGTGTACCTTATTTTAAGTATCCCCTATTTCAAAACCATACAGCTATAGAACATAATAGACATCTCTTATTTACATAGCAGATGTCCCATATTCTGAGCACCACAGCTCCATAGTAAGCCTCACGGAGCAGGGACACGTCTCTCTAATTAATGTATAAATACTTAATGACAACATAATTTATGTCCCTTACTCTGGTATCTCTCAGCTCTGCAGTGTCTCTTATTTTTGAAATTTTGATCTGATCATTCTATTTCCCACAGATGATGTATTCAGCCTTTGTCGGCGCATCCGGAATGAGACAACGACAACAGCATATTGGATTTTAATGGCCGCACTCTTTATTCAAATTGGAATTAGGCTGGTGGGGGTAATTGCCTTTAAGTAATTTTGGGTCCAGTACTAACAAGATTAACTGATCAACTAAATTCACCAGGGGGTTTGGCCTGGATGTGCCCTCCAGTTCCAGGTCCAAAGCTTATTCACAACATCTCCCCTTCAGCCCTTGGCTCGCGGCCTCGGCTAAAGGGGACAGTGTCCTTTCCGGATGTGAGTAAGGATTTGGGTGCCACCAGCTTGGGAACCGTGCATGTCTCTACCCGCCTTCATAGGCAACCCTCCCAGGGATGCTAACCCTGGCGCTGGCCGTGCCTTGCCTCTGCACTAGGTGTTGCATCCCCATCTCTTAGGGAGATGACTCAGACAACTAATTATTCCGTATGAAAACATCATAACGGTACTGGACCCCTGCAAGAGTGCAACAATGACTTAACCTGAACTAACAAAGAACCCATTCCTGCTGCTCTAACCTTTTCAGCAACCAATTGGGCCTAATAATTAGAGACACTGTGAGGAAGGCAAAAAACGAGAAAGCTATTAATTGGTCAATTGAGATCTCTCGTAAAAAATTCCTTCCTGGCCCCGTAAGGCAACCAGTTAATACTCACAGTACCTCTTGGAGGGAGGCTTGGGGGCTTGCTCCTGTGATTGCCCGACCGAATGTGGCCTGGGCGAGGTGCGCGGGAGAAGAGGCCACCCCCCCCAAGTGGGGAGGGGCCACAGAGCCCACACTCTGCCATTTGGCAAAACCCCATTGCCAGGGCAATACTGGCCGGGCTACGGCTTTTCCCACTGCAGCCCAGCTGCATCCCCAACAATTCTCCCAGCTGCAGCTCGGCTGCAGCAGGGAGCGTGGCCGGTCCTCGGTGCCCCATCTCCCCAGGGAGCTCAACAACAGCTCTAATGGCTGCCATGCTGGAGGTCAAGAGCACTAAGTGCAGCAGAGAGGCTATGAAATGGCAGTATTCCTCACAAAAGTGTATGGATACCTACTTGACCAGAGCCATTTGCACTGGTAGCATGATGAAGCCTATGATTGTAATGCTGTTTACTGATAGATAATGAATGTGTTTCCCTATAGGAAAGTGATTCTCCATTTTCCTCACACCAAGACTCTTTTTTCCATATTGGGGTTGCCCTGGAATCACTCTTCCCATATGAGGACCGCCCCGGACTGCTCTCTCCTCCAAGCTCTCTTCACTACCAGTGCTGGATCAGGGAAGCTGGGACCTTCTGCAAAATGGCCATGTGGGCTCCCTCCTTACAAAGGAATGTTGGACACACACTAACCCAACCATTAGAAAAATGAAAATGTCACTCAAATAAATGTTGATGTTTGGTTAAATGTAACATTTCTTTCAGGAGCTGGAGCTTTCTGCATGGCAGGCCTGTATGTTACACATATGTTGTTGTTTCCTGTTTGTTCATGGGGCTCATATCTTTGGGGGGTGCCCTCCTGACTTGCCCTGGGCCTTCCATAAATTGGGGGTCCATGTGTTTGAGGCTCTGTGGGCACATATACTCCCCTTGCTTCTCACACTCACATTGTCATTTCAAGTATATTCATAGACCCCATGTACTATGGGACCATCACACGTGGAGCCATGGGAGGTCACACCATCTGCACTTTTCTGCACTCACCTGTGCTTCTCACGTTTCCAAAGGTGATTGTGACCCGACCCCCCTGACACTTATTTGCATCTTCTCTAAGGTTTGTGTGACCTGCATGTTTGGAACCGAAATTTGAGAAATGCCAGTTTCCTTGGTTACAGAATCCAAGTCCATGGGCTCTTGACTAGAGCTGAAATGGATAGTAAAAGAATTACAAATTGGTTGATATCCTGTAATCCAGACAGCTTGGAGGTTATTTGGTATGTGTTTGGTATCCAGTAACTGCGGAGGTTAACTGCCAAACCAAAATATCAAACATTACCGTTTACCAAATTACTGCATTACCGCATAACCAAACCAGTCCAGATAGAGGGAGTGAGTAAAAAATTAAGAAGTCAAACGGTAATTAAATGGTAATTCAGTAAATGGTAATTCAGTAATCAGTAATCCAGTAAACCAGGTAACTGGCATATATTAAACTGGATACCATTGGTTATCCTACTGGATACCTTGATATCCGTTCAGGTACCAGATAATAGCAGATACTCGTTTCAGCTCTGTCTTGACTGGGAGGGCTGAAGCACTTCATGCCTCTATCAGCAGCAGTTGTAGGCTTTCTGCACAGTTTGGCAGCAATCATTACAACACAGTTTTCCAAAACCAAAAATAATGGGGGTTATTTTTAAACAAAAGGGCCAGAGATGGTGAAAGGGGAGGGTGGTTACAACCCCTCTGAGACCTGTTCGCAATGCCTGGATCGAGAAGCCCTAGATCAATGTTGTGTTCCATGTATGTCAGTACTGATTCTGAATACAAAGACATATGCAATGTGCAGAATTGTGTGTCCTTCAGGAGGGTCTTTGGTAGCAGGCCATCAGAAGAAGAAATGGATTTGTCCCTTAAGATATTTAAATGTAATAAAACAGATGTCCATAAAATAAAAGTAGGGAGATCCCATCCCAGTTTTGCAAGCATTACATCTAAGCTGGGAGATTTCTTAATGATTATACCATCATTCAGTATTTCTAGCCAAACACTATTGCCAGGAATAGACTTCCTGCCCACTTCCAGTATAACTGCTAATTGAGGCAAGAATGGCTTACTGCTGAATGGTAACCATTTTTTCCCGATGACATTCCCCTGTATTAACCATGGTAAGCATGTATTTTTCTTCGAGGTTTCATTGAGCTCATACAGGGCTCAAAATGGGTTGGGTTGTACTAGAACCATGACCCAACAAGTATTTACTTTCGGTCAGGCTGCTGGATTGCATACACCAGTCAAATGATTCAATCGGACTGGAATCCAAGCTGGCTCAGACGTTAGCTGTCCTGAGGATCTGAACTGAGCACATATCGTGCAGTGTTCAAGCTTTTCAGTGCCAACGTGAATCCCACTGTAATGAATGAGACTGACATCAATGCTAAGCATTACCACTGCCACTCGACAGCATGAGTATCGCACCACAAAACTCTACCACGGAAACTCTTCTCCAAGTTGAAGAGCCGTAACCTATCATGCCTCTCTTCCTACGGGAGCTGTTCCATGCCATTGATCATTTTTGTTGTCCTTCTCTGTACCTTTTCCAGTTCTACTATGTCTTTTTTGATATGGGGTGACCATCTCAAAATAATAAAATAATATTTGATTAATAATTTATCTTATTACTTGTCTACCTCTTCTAAGAACAATGTAGGATACAATCCTGAAACCATGTACACATTCACAAATAGTCCCACTGAATCTAGTATGACTACACACAAGTAAATGAGTCTAGAGTTGATGATTCCTTTGTGAACAGTCCTTGCAAAATGCAAAGCAGGAATACAGATCAACAGTCCAAGGGTCTTATACTGTGAAGATTCAGAAATTAATTCATCTTCCCTTTTATCTGCTCTGAACAAGAGTCAGAAAAAGAAGGCATGTCACCCCCTGCCTCCCTTAAGGAAATCTCCTCTCTGCTCTCCTCCTCCAACCCTTCCACTTGCCCCCTTGATCCCATTCCTTCCCGCCTCCTCACCTCCATTACTCC
>QEPC01012145.1:2004768-2034817 GCA_003113815.1 Sphenodon punctatus
CTCCCCCAGCTCCTGTCTCTCAGATTGTAAGCCCTAGGGGCAGGGACCGTGTCTATTTTATTACTTTGTAAAGTGCCAGTTACACTGCTGGCGCTATATAAATGTTTGTTAATAATAATAATAATAATTAATAATTTCACCTAGATGATGCTTTTGTTTAGGTTGGTCCAAAAGCTGAATTCTCATCCTGTCAAAATTCCAGAGGTGGAGGCGGATTCTAAAGTTTTCAGCAAAATGATTATTTTTTTTACAAATGTGTCACCACTTATCAACAAGATCAATCAACATTTTGACAAATTCTGACAAAATATTTGGATATTTTTTTTAAAGAAAGCTTGTTTTGAACAAAATTAATTTTACACAAAAACTTTTCAAAAATGTCCTATATTTTCTGCATCAGCTCTGACTATTGCACAGCAGCAATGCTGACCAAACCTCTAGGGGAAATCCCCATATGAAAATGCTTTGCATAATTCAGAAAATCATATCTAAGAAGCATGATGTAATTATGGGGTGGCTCAGCTGCACAAGGAAATGTGCCTAATTTGAATAAGTAGTTCCCAAGTCCTACAAACCGTCTATGTACATGACATAGGAACCAGGCATGAGTATATGTCTAAAGACAAATGACTAATTTGTATATTAAATCCAACTAATAATCTTAAACTGGAGAAAGCAGAGTTTGTCTTGAAACAAAACAAGTAGGATTCAGGGAGGAGAATTGTTCTCAGCAGCCAAGAGATAATGTGTGTTTTATTCACCTTGCTACATCGGGTGTTTTTAGATGGACAGGAAGTGAGTCGGAGCCCTGGAGCAGCCACATGGGTGACCCAGACCGGAGCTTCACACAACCATGGATTTGACTGCGTTCAGCCGGACAGCCTGGCAGGCAGTGGAAAACATGCCCTGGTGGCCATTTTGCACATGCACAATCTGGAGCAGGGAGTGTACCACAGTGAAGGAGCCTGCTGGAGCCCACCACAGCAGTGGCAGTTCTTCAATCAAGCCTTTGGAGGCCAGTAAGTACCACTCCAGGGCCCCTGGGGCGGGGAATCCAGATCTGTAACTGGCAGGGCTTTCTGCTACAGATTAATCTAGAATGGTCCACTACAGGCCGTTACGGATTAATCTGAATCTGTAATTCCCATCCCCACTAAGAGGGCAGGCGATCAAGATATGCATGCATAAATGGTTAGATACGGCTGATTCACTCTACCTCAATGAAGTTAGTGAGAAATCACAAAGGAGGGCAGAGCTGACCATGAAAGGTGGTAGGATTCCCAGGAATAAATAAATAAAAAATAAATAAAATAATTTTAACTGGCCAGGAGAAGAATTGGAGAGGTCTGAAAACTATGAGAGGGTAGGTGGAACTTTGGTCTTTATGACCATTTTTGGCCAAGCCCTTTCATGAAAGATGTACAGCTCAGAAATGTTACTCCACCCTGGCAGCCACAGCAGAGGTGATTAGAATCACCATCATCTTTATAGGTCAATAACATAGGCTCTGGTCTTCAAAGTGTACTGGCACTGCAAGTCCCATACATTTCAGTCCGAGGACTGGGCCGTCTAGAGAGAAAAGTTTCTGCTTCATCAAAGGAAAATAATAATGAATGAACATCCCCGGTTTTCTCTGGTGATGTTTTTATAGTAACAGATCGGAGCCATTCATTACAACCAGATGACAGAAATTTTCCTCTTTAGAATGTACATTACTTTCCTTGGTCTGCATAGACTTTGAAATATTATATATTGAATACATGAATTCTAGAAGAAATACTACATCTTTTTTTCCACACCAGATTTATTAACCTTCCATGTTCAAAAGACTATTAAAAAGAAGCAATACTCATATGAATGGTAGGTTTTTGCCACAAACATACAAAATATCCTTATTACATATGCAATAAATAATAGCTAACTGGCTAAAAATCCCCCCAAAAACTTAGAGGTGAACTGTAGAATTATATAAGCTCTGCCGTTCAGAACTCCCAGGAAAACACTCTATTGGCCTTTGGAAGGTTTTCTAATCCTTCTTGCGTCCAACAGGCCAAGTACCTTCTAATGTCTTCCCCAGTTTCTGCAACTTTTGTTTTTCCTCTGAATTTCAGTAATGTTTATTTCAAATTTGTTTTCTCTCTGTGGACCTGACACCTTCCTAGTCTTAACTTCATCCCATTTCTCCACCAAAAGCAATTCTCCAGTTAATGTCTTTCAAATACACATGGTCAGCTGTATGCCCCATAGTTTTAAAAATCAACCTAAATGCCAAAGTTGCATATTTAGTTCTTTCACTATTCCTATGGAGATCAGTCATTCTAGACTAGAGGTGCAAGAGCCAAGAGAGCGGCATGCCCTCCCAATGTTGTGAACCATGTGTGAAGGCATCGCAGTGACTTTTGCCGATAACTGCATTTCTGGGTAGTGTGAATTTCAGGAGCTGGGAGGGCACTGCCAAATGTCATCCCTCCCTGTGCAGGTCTTCTGACATCACTGCCCAGAACTTTTCAGATGAACACAGGGCTGGCCACCCTCCAGGGGTGCACAACTGCATCTGCCCACATCCAACCCCACCTAGGTTGCGTTTAAACAGACCTGGCAGGTTCCCTGGTCTATGGTCTGTCTGTGTGGTGCCCCCACCCGCCATACCATAGAGTTACAGACTAGAGTATCAGCAATGCTATGGTGTTGCCCAGGGCAGCTCGCTTTGCTAGTGGTGCTCCGGGATGTTCTGGAGTGTTCCACCAGCAGGGCTGCCCTCCAGAGCAGGTATAGTCTGCTCCACCTGCACTTCTGGTGGACAGGCTTTCTTTAGGAGAATGGTCTGCCTGGGAGGGAGGCGGAGCAGAGACAGGACTGCTATCCGTCTGAAAACACCCATTGTGAGATGATCTGCCAATCGAGATGTTGTCTCCTTTGCAGCTGCTGGCAGCAAAGGAGTGTGTGGGAGAGGGTGGGGGCGCAGGGGAAGAAAATGATGTCACTATCAGAAAAGGAGAAAGCTCTGCAGGGCTGATTGCTCTGCAGAGATGTTTAGCACAGCAGAAAATATAACGGTTACCAAACAGCACAGTATCTTGCGTATGCAACAATGCATTTTAAACTCCAAACTTGTGGCTAAGAAAGCTGTACTCAGAATGGAAGTGCTGCATCTGTGTGAACATGTGTGTGAGAGAAATATTTTCAAATGTATACTTAGGACTTGGTTCTCAACCCCAATTCCTTACATTTATGCAGAACTGCATGCTTAATATTTGCATGAGCAATGAACATCTTGCACAGGCAATTGAATATGTCTATGTATGAATCCCCAGATGGCTGGGAACATTCACCACATAAGCTCAGTGGGTGCACAAAGTAGGCATATTGTAAGAGAGCAATAGCAATTAGGAACCAGGGCAGCCAGACTTCCAAGCAGATTCCAAGCAGATGCCGTCTAGCAGGGCAGAACCTGGCCCTTTAAGAATTCTATCCCCAGCAGCCACAGTAACAGCCGTGGCTGGGCTAGAAAGGGCTGATTGGTCCCAGCTCAGCTGAGTTGGCCCCAATCAGCCCTTTGCTAGTCCAGCCACTGCTGTTACTGTGACCACATTCACACCGGCCCTTCTGCACAGATTTTGGCTCTGGGAATGAATCCGGTAGCCAAAATATGTGCTGGGTTTTGTCTAGTGTGAAGGTCCTCACCCCCACCCCCCAGTGCGGCTTTGCTGGCAATCACCCAGAGGAGTGCAGAGCAGGGAAATCCAGCTCTGTACTCTTCCAGGTGATTGCCGGCAACACCACACAAGGGGGGGGGGAGGGGGAGAGGAAGCAGGGCTTTCGCACCAGACAAACTCTGTGCATGTTTTGGTTTCTGGATTCATTCCTGGAGCCAAAATCTGCGCGGAAGGGCAGGTGTGAATGTACCTACCCTGTGGCTTGCACCCATGCCCTTAAAGGGCCATGCTCCCTTTTAGCCTGCCCTGCTACAGACTGGATTTGGGGTGAAGGTCAAAAGGGCTGGCCTCTACCTGGCTCCAAGCACATACTAGATCCAAGATGGGGGGTGGGAGTGCAGAGCCAGTCCAAGTGCAAGGAAACAAGAAGACAGAGACAGCCAGCAGCCAATCAGGAAGCTGGGGTGTGGTGCAAGGTTGAGGAGGAGGGGTGTGGCTCGACTAGCATGGATGAAGGTCATCAGTGCTAGCCCTGGATACTGGCCAAAATGTTTCAGTGGCACTGAGGTGTCAGCTGCTTCGCTCAAGACCCCAGGGTTGCCAGTTCAAGTCTGGGTCCCTAGAGGTAGTTCTTGTTTTTATAAGCCATGTGGTTGCGGCAATATAACCTTAACTACTTTTGTTCCTGAAGCCAACATACCAGCTGGAAATTGGTCCATAGTCTTACAAGCACAGCTTTAGTTGTAGAGTAGGAAGGAGCTAATAATAAATGCTGTGACTGATTATAGACTTGAACTCTTATGTTGCCTCCAGTTTGTTGAAGCCAAGTGCACTGGCAACATATAGATTGGATAAAGGTATCCGTTCACTAGATCTAATAAAGAAACCCTTACAAGCCTGGTCAAAGGGGATTTTTTTCTAATGTCTCACCCTGCTCTTCCTTTGGCCCCTTAGCAAAAGTAAGTGTGAACTGAGCTAGCTTTATAGAAAATCAAATCTGAATATCATAAGCACACTGTTAAATGTCTGTCCACATGTTCTAGCTGGAAATTATAAACTGACCATATATTTGGAAAATAAATGATTAAAATGAAGCTGTCTCATCACCCCTTTTCAGAAGAAGCAAGCTACCCAGGCATGTACATGTACAATTTTTTGACCAAATTGAAACACACACAAGAATCCAAATTTCCAGAGGAACGTGCATTGTAGGTATGTTTTCTTATTTGTGCACATGCAGACTAATTTCGAAAACTCTTCATTACAGCAGCCAATTCTGTGAACACAATTTTGTAGCTAGAATAATTGGGTTTAGAATTTTATGCGCCTCATAAATGTGAACATGAATAGTGGAACTGATGTGTTCTTTAATTTGGAGGACAGTTCTGAAACCAGTCATTGAATCCAAACACAAGATCATTAGTTTTTGACACTTAGTACAATCTGCAGTGACAAGATTGACCTTTAAAGCCCTAAATAGTTGGGCCCCACTTATCTGAGAGACTGCCTGTCCTTCCATACCCCATTGCGGCCCCTGCAATTGACCGGGAGTGCCTCCCTGTGGGTACCGCGTGTTAGTCTTTTTCGTATGATGGGGGCTTGCATGGGGGGTTGCTGCCCCGATGCTATGAAACTCCCTTCCCCCAGTTGTTCATTTGAGCTTCTTCTGAAGGAGGTGTAAAACCTTCCTGTTTGTAAAGGCACTTGGCGGACAGGAATAGGGGTTGGGAGGTTCGGTGGGTGGGTTTGGGGTAGGAGTCTGGGGGGGGGGTGGATGTGGGGAAATGGGGAGATGATGTTGGGTGGGTTTTGTAGGGGGTTGAGGGAGGGAGGGTATTTTAAGTGTTTTTATGGATTTTTACTATGTTTTATATACATTGGATGCTGCCTTGAGCCTTCTTTAAGGAAGGGCAGGATAAACATTTTAATAAATAAATAAATAAATAAATAGACTAAAAAACCCAGACCCCCAATCTTTCCCCTCCCCTCTCCCCAACCCCACAAAATCCTCCCCAACCGCCCCTCACATTCCTACCCCAAACACCCACCCAACCCCCCATTCCCTGTCCTTGCCTGCCAAATGCCCTAACAAATAGAAAGGTCTTATACCACCTCCGGAAGGTGCTCAGGCTCAAATAAACTTCTGGGAGAAGGGAGTTCCATAACACTGGGGCAGCAACTGAGAATGTCTCCCTGCGAGCGTTCATCGTATGAACAAGACTAACAGATGAACAAGACCACAGGGAGGTGCTCTAGGCTGATCGCAGGGGCCACAGTGGGGCATGGAAGGACAGGTGGTCTCTCAGATATGTGGGGCCCAGACTGTTTAGGGCTTTATAGGTCAAAACCAGTACCCTGAATTGCCCAGAAAGCTATAGGGAGCCAGTGCAGACTTCAGAGCACCAGTGTAATGTGCTCCCAGTGCCTCGCCTCTGAAAATATTTTAATAAATAAGTAAAAGGGTAGATGGACGAATATTCCACATTCCTAGAGACTTTGCAAGGGGTGCTCCCAAGAGGAAATTGAGTCTATGATGCATGTCATGTTCGATTGTCAGCTATACAAAGATGCTTATGATCAGTTTATTGCCCCTTTGCTTACAAATATGTCACTTTGTGGTCAAGGTGATGCTCCGGTGTACCTTCTCGCGGGATGTGATCCCTTCATTTCATTCCAGGTTGCAAAATGTCTGTTTGCAGTGGCCAGAATACGCAAAACCACTCTTATGGCATCTACAGTACTTTGCTGTTTTGTGTTTGCTCTGTGTTTTATTACTGTTTTATTTATTTATTAATTATTTATTTATTTATTTATTTTAACTGTTGCTAAGGCCTGTGGCCATTTTGTCAACAATAAGCTGAAACTGATGGCACTTCACCCCAAACCTCCGAATGATCTCACCCAATGGCCTCATATACACATTGAACAAGAGGGGAGACACCTCCCACACATCAGTGGGTGATACCGATTGAAACTGATCCAAATAAATGATAGGACTGAGCTTCCATAACCTCAGATTCTGACTCTGCAGGGAAAATGGCAGCACCCACGTTGTGGTGAATATGAGTGATTTTTGAGTGCTCAGTAGTTAATAAAAATGTCACAGCAGGCATTAGATGACTCCATTTCCAGGTGGAGGCAGACTAGATTAACCAGGCCCCTCACCACCCAGAACAGCTCGGCTGGACGAGACTTTGCAGACACTCTGACAGCGCAGAAGAATGATTTCTTCGCCGCCATCATAGCCACAGCATAGTCTGTTAAAAACGATCTATGCTGCAATCAGTCGGCTTCAGCACGAGTTGAGCGCCACCTGCGCTCTAACCGCCTACCCTCCCACTTAAGCCGCCTCAGGTCCTCCGTATACCAGGGCGACCTGTGTTGCTGCAGTGGTGGAAGCAGATGTCTGGGTGCAACCGTGTTGATGGCCCTGGTGAAGATGTCGCCATAAAGCGACCAGGTCATTGATAGAATAGCCATCCAGGTTGGTAGGTAAACCCCCCAGAGAGTTCTGGAAGCTAATTGGATCCATAAGTCTATGAGGGCAGACCATCCTAATGGATCCACCACCCCAACGAGGACATAAAAGGGTGGAGATCTCTGCCTTCAGAAGGTAATGATCTGACCATGGGATCGGTCAGATCAGTTTCAGGCAAGTAGTTTGAAAACTCTTTGAATCAAGGGAACCCAGTCAAATTTCTTGTGATCCAACATGCTCTACCAGACATGGCTGTAACTGGACACATGTTCACTGTATACTGGTCATGACTGATCAAGGTGCAGTGCTGTGATCTCTACTGGTGCTGTGATCATTTATTAATTTTTTTTAATTTATTTAATCGCATTTATACCCCGCCCCTCCTGAAACAGCTCGGGGCGGCTAACAATATCAAAAATAAAAACACAATTGTAAAACATTTAAAAACCACTCAGAAAGTCAACAATTAAAACACGGCTAGGGAACATAAACAAATAATACAATAAACAAGGGTGGAGGGGGATAAAAAAAACCAACCCCCCTCCCCAAAGGCCTGGGCGAACAGCCAGGTTTTGCAAATTCGCCGGAATGTTAAAAGGCTCGGGGCCAGGCAAGCTTCCTCCAGGAGGGAATTCCAAAGGCGCGGCCCAGCCACTGAGAATGCCCTCTCCATTGTGGCCCCCTGCTTAACACGGGGGACCTCCAAGAAGGTACCCCTGGCAGACTGAAGGAGTTGCTCTGGGGCGCGGAGGGTGAGGCGGTCCCTGAGGTACGAGGGGCCCAGACTGTGAAGGGCCTTATAGATCAATACCAAAACCTTGAACCTGGCTCAGCTCGCTATTGGCAGCCAGTGCAGATTCCGGAGCACAGGTGTTATGTGCTCCCGACGGCCCGTTCCCAAAAGGAGCTGAGCTGCCGCATTCTGCACTAGCTGCAGCCTCAGAACCAGGAACAAGGGCAGCCTCACGTAGAGCGCATTGCAGTAGTCCAGCCTCAAGGTGACAAAGGCATGGACGAAGGAGACCAGGTTCGGGCCGGAGATGTACAGACGCAGCCTCCGCACCAGATATAACTGGCGGAAGGCGGCCTTCGTCACTACCTCCACCTGTTGTTCCAGGCGGAGGTCTGCATCCAATAACACCCCCAGACTCCGAACCTGCTGAGCTATAGGAGGGCAAACCCCCCCCAATCAGGGGGGCCAACACCTCCCTCGCTCTCCCCACCAACATCACCTCCGTCTTATCGGGGTTGAGCTTCAGTCTGCTCTGCCACATCCATTCCACCATGGCCTCCAGATACTGGGATAGCACCGAGACAGCAGGGTCTGGGTCAGTTGAAAAAGAGAGGTACAGCTGAGTATCATCAGCATATTGGTGATATCGCACCCCGAACCCTTTCACGACCCCCCCCAAGGGCTGCATATATACATTAAATAACAATGGAGACAGAATAGAACCCTGCAGAACTCTGCAGGATAAAGCATGGGGGCAAGATGTTTCAGTTCCCAACACTACCCACTGGCTTCTTCCCGAGAGGAATGAGCGGAACCTTTCAAGAACAGTCCCGTCCAGAACCCCTAGGTCACGTAGTCGTCTCAACAGCAGCCCCTGGTCCACGGTGTCAAAAGCAGCAGAGAGATCTAGCAGGATGAGAAATGTTGAACATCCTGCATCCATCTCCCGGCGGAGATCATCAACCAAGGCCACCAATGCCGTCTCGGTGCCATAGCCAGGGCAGAACCCAGATTGAAAAGGGTCCAGTTCCCTCTTGGGCGGAGGGAACCAGGGAGAACAATACATGGGATGGCCCACACATGTGCACTACAATAATTCTCCACACACAAATGGTTGCAGTGCTTATGAGGATGGAAGCCTAATGCACTATAGGCCCTTTTCACACAGACACTCTAACGCTGATAAAATGGGTGTTACATTTTATTATACATGTTGCAGGGCTGCAGGTGTGCTCTATGGGTGCCCTTCAACATGTATAATAAAATGTAACACCCATTTTATCATTGTTAGAGTGTCTGTGTGAAAAGGGCTGTAGTCATGGCTGGTTCTATGGACCAGTTGCAGCACACTTACTGTGATGCCCCCTAGAGGATTTTCAGCAGAACATACATAACACTTACCATAGCCTGAGGGGCCAAGTTTGTGAACCTCCCTCTTGGACACTGTGCACTTACTTACTCTACACCATAGACTAATCTCAAAACATTTTATTTTGAACTTATTTGACAAGTTGGTGCAGTCACAGCACTCAGCGCATACTTTGGTTTAATGCAGCATTTGGAGTAGTGTTAGCTTGTTGAGTTCAGCAAAGTCAATGCAGCTCCACTTTCAGAGAGATTATTAAACCCCGACTGTGGGCAGCATTTCATTTGGGCTAGTGGCAAGAGTTCAGGTAAGTTTGCAAGATAAAGTATAGGCCCCAACAAAGCTTGAGTTAAGGCTTGAGTACAGACAAGGTGCAGAGTTAGTGCTTCAGCTTGAGCTTGGACTAAACCTCTAGTGTAGAAAGAACTGGAGAGTTACTCCATTGTGTCATTAAAAGATCAACTGAAGTTCTAGGACAGTAGAAGTGACAATGGAAAATCTCTTTTTCCCAGTGATATTTATTTATATTTATTTATTAAAACATTTATATCTCGCCTCTCCTGCTTCCAGCAGCTCGAGGCGGCTAACAATAACAATAAAAACACAAATACAAAAATACACCAATAAAAATAACTTAAAATAATTCATTAAAATTCATCTAAATCTGGGGGGAATAATCAACCCCCACCACCCTAACCCATCCCACCCACCCATCTCCCTCACCAAACGCCTGGCGGAAGAACCAGGTCTTGCATCTTCGTCAAAAGGAAGGGAGGTCCAGAGCCAACCGGGCCTCTGTCAGAGGGAGTTCCACAGCCTAGAACACCCTCTCCAGAGTTGCCCCCAGAATATCTGGGGGATCTTCAAGAAGGCACCCCCAGCTGACCACAGGGGCCGCTCCAGGGCCCGGGGAATGAGGCGGCCCCACAGGTAAGTCAGGCCAAGGCTGTTTAGGGCTTCATAGGTCAAAACCAACACCTTGAACCGGGCCTGGAAAACTATAGGCAGCCAGTGCAACGAACGGAACACAGGTGTAATGTGTTCATGGTGACCTGTTCCCATAAGGAGACGGGCCACTGCATTCTGCACCAGCTGCAGCTTCCAGACCGTCGCCATGGATAGCTCCACATAGAGTGTGTTACAATAGTCCAGTCTTGAGGTAATGAAAGCATGGATGATAGTAGTCAGGTCAGAGTCTGAGATATATGATTGAAGCCGCCGCACCAGATGTAGTTGGTGGAACATGCTCCTCGCCACAGCATCCACCTGGACAGCCAGGCGGAGCTGGGTATCGAGGAGCACACCCAAACTGTGAACCTGGGGAACCAATGGGGGACAAAATGCATCAATAACAGGGGACATCAAACCCACCGCCTTACCCACTAGCATCACCTCCATCTTGTTGGGATTTAGCTTCAGTCAGCTTGTCCTCATTCAGTCCCCTACAGCTGCCAAGCATTGGGTAAGCACCGAGACTGCGGGGTCTGGGTCAGATGAAAATGAGAGGTAGAGCTTGGTGTCATCAGCATATTGATGACACCGAACATCAAACCTTCTCACGACCCCGCCCAGCAGCTGCATGTGCACATTGAACACGAGAGGGGACAAGATAGAACCTTGCGGGACTCCACGCAAGAGGTCCCGGGGGGATGTAGAAAAATCCCTGAGCACCACTTGATGAGTTCTTCCAGCCAGAAATGAACGGAACCAGTCAAGGATAATTCTGCCCACCCTGGCCTGGTTCCGTAAGCAAGTCACCAACATTTTGTGGTCAACGGTATCAAAAGCAGCTGACAGATCTAATAGAATGAGCAGGGTCAATCGCCCCGATCCAATTCTTGGCAGAGGTTGGGTGGGACCTGCCGTGGGGAGGCCCCCACATGGCTGTGGGTGGGCACGTGTGCCAGGACACGCCAGTGCGGATGGGGTGGGGAGACTGGGGGTGGCCCGTGGAAGCCCGTGGGGGGCCCCGGGGCCGGCCCAGTGCACTCAGGCCCATAAAGCCAAGCCAGGGCAGCACGGATTTGCTTACCAAAGCCACAAGTGCAGTCTCAGTACCAAAACCCGGATGAAAGCAGGACTGTGAGGGATCCAGGAAACTTATGCCAGTCAGATGCTCCTGGAACTGCTGAACCACAACCCATTCAATAATCTTCCCTAAAAATAGTAGATTAGAGACAGGTCAATAACTGGCGAGGGCATCAATATCAAGTGATGGTTTCTTGAGCAGAGGCCGCACCACCGCCTCCTTGAGGCAGCTTGGCACTCTGCCCTCCTGAAGGGAGGCATTTACCACATGCGCCAGCAACAGGCCTAGCATCTCCTGTCTGGCTTTAACCAGCCAGGATGGGCATGGATCTAGTTCGCAAAAGGTGACTCTGGCAGCCCCAAGAACATTCTCCACATCAGTGGGCGACACCCACTGAAACTGATCCCATGAAACCAGACACGGTAGGGCTTCCACAGCCTCTGGTTCTCCCATTGTATAAAGCGCGGCGTCAAAATTGTGGTGAATACGGGTGATTTTATCTGCAAAATAGTCAACAAACAAGTCACAATGGGCATCTGATGGTTCAGGTTCCAGGCAGAGAAAGGCCGGACTGACCAGCCCCCTCACCACCTGGAAAAGCTCTGCTGGATGAGACTTTGCAGATGCTACAAGGATAGCAAAGAATTCCTTCTTTGCTGCCCACATAGCCATGGCATAGGCTCGTAAACTAGCTCTATGTCACAACCGGTCAGCATCAGTACGAGATCGGCGCCACTGTCATTCCAACCGCTGCCCCTCCTACTTCAGCCACCTCATGTCCTCAGTAAACCAGGGAAGCCTGCGGTGCCGATGCTGGGGAAGCAGAGGCCTGGGAGCTGTCCAGTCAATGGCCTCAGTCAACAAGGTGTTCCAAAAGGTAACGAGGTCATTGAGTGGACGGTCGTCAAGATCAGAGGGCAATTCCCCAAGGGCATTCCAGAACCTCTCAGGTTCCATCAGTCTTCGGGGGTGAACCAACCGAACTGGTTCCACACCTCTCTGGAGGCCGATGTGTGCCGGGAGACAAGTCTGCAGGAGGTAATGATCCATCCATGACAAGGGGTCAGCTAGCACCTCCCCCATCAATGGATCCCCCGCCTCAAAGCTGGGCAAAAAATCATCAAGTCCAAGGTATATCCCGCATCATGTGTCAAGCCAGTAACTACTTGAGACAGGCCCATGGTTGCCATGGCAGCCATGAACTCATGCTCCACCCCACCAAGACTGGCGTCGGTGTGAATATTGAAGTCCCCCAGACCAATGTCTTCAAGGACTGCAATACCACCTCTGACACGAGCTCTGTCAGAGAGTGTAGAGAAGATGCTGCAGTACAGGTAAGTGCATGATATACCAGCAGCCCCACGAATCTGTCTCCTGCCAAATCGATCACAAGATGGAGACCCTCAATACCTGGCGTAGGTTGCACTGGATGCCTCCTGATAGACCATGACACCCTGAAAACAATGGCTATACCACGCCGGCCCTCTAGCTGTGCCTGATGCTGCACAGAGTACCCAGCCGGAACAAGGTCAGCCAATAAAGGCCCCGACTCAGTGTCCAGGTCTCCGTGATACACACGAGATCGGCTGCATGGTCCAGGATCAATTCCTGGACAGTTGTAACTTTATTGACCACTGTCCTCGCATTCAACAGCATCAGCTTTGAGCCAGGGGCCCCCCAATCATGAACCACCTTACTACCTGTGTGGAGGAAAGTGAGGGGGACAGAAACCAAACATCTGTGCTGCCTCACAGATCGAACATACCCCCCATTGGGACCATATTTCCCCCTCCCCATCATGACATCAATAGCTGTGGCCCTCCCCCCAGCAAGCCCCCCATACAGACACCCCACCCCACCCCTGGCTTCCCCGCCCAGATGGTAAGGAAGATCCTCACCCCACCCACCACACCCAACGGGTGGCATAGAAAGTCTTCCCTCGGGTCATGATTCCCTCTCACACTAGGAAGCAAGACCCCCCCACTCCCCTAGCCCAGTTCCTTCCTTCTCCACTCTCATGTTGAAGAACAAGGATGCAGGCAGGCTGCACATGCTTGGAATGATGCCTGTGAATAGGGCGGAGGAAATCAGAATGGGTCATCTGACTGCTCCCTAACAGTGGGTACTTTTAGACGGACGGCACCCATGGCTCTGCTCCACCTCACGCCCGGGTGGCCTGTCTGTGTAAAGGCAGACGTGCAGGTGGAGCAGAGGCAGAGAAGGCACTGCCTGCTTCACTCCAGCCCCACTTATGGTAGTCTGGAACATCCCAGCCACTGCCAACGGAGCAGCTGCTCAAACCCACCATCCAGAGGTGGACTTGTGGTCTGTTTGCTCAACGTAAAGCCACTGCAGCTGCGCTTTTAGCCAAGGGTTGCCCTGGGCAACACCATAGAGCTGCGAGCGGCAGCCTAGAGTGTCAGGTGATCCACCCACAGCTCTATGGTGTGAGAAAGGGGAGTGCCACATGGGTGAACTGCAGGCTGCAGCAGCTGCTGGGTCCATGTAAACCTGACACAGGTGGGGCTGCAGACGGGGGACACAGGGCTGACCATCCCTGTAGCAGGACAGGGCGTGGCCAGCCCCAAGTCCATCTAAAGACACCCAGTGTCCCAATACATGTAGCATATTTGGACTCCCCATAAAATTAAAGGCAGAGAGAGCCTTTAGTAGGATCCCTAGAATGGAGACTTCCAGGATTGTTGTGTGGAGGAGTGGTGGCTGCAGACAATGTCAGTATTTAGCAGGTTCAGCTTTCCCCTTGGAAATAGGTAGCTAGGATCCTTGATAATAAATATTATCCATAGTCCAATACTAGGCTCGTTCCCCATCCTAACCCATTGGTTCTAGTCAATCAAGATGGCCCAAGGACAGAACAATTCCCTTTGCCTTCATTTATATCTGCTTCCTTGAGGGAGGCTGACAGCAGGTCATGTTTTCAAGCTTGTAATTTTCCTCCATCCCCACCCCCACCACTTATTTGCATTCCTAAACATAACCACAGGCTCCTTACTCTAAACAAGTTCAATCTACTTTATCCAAGAACCACTCACTAAGGACACATTGTTAGCATGCTTTGGATTGGCAGTCAAAACAATTCGTGCACTAGAAGTCTTCTCACAAGAATAGCCAGTTCGACCATCTCCAATTTTAAAAACCCATAAAGAGAAGGAAGGAGGACATCTTTCCAGGGAGCCAAAGGTCATTCTTCTCTGGAAATATGATCACTGCATCAAGTTGGGGAATCCTGAACTAGATTTGTGCATGGCCCAGATAATGAGATTTCAGTTTGTGTTTAGGGGGTGTGACAGTCAAAGTCATTGGTATTCATAGAGAACACTGTATCAGAAATAGCTTAAAATCCATGAAAATAAGAAAGCAAGAGGATAAAGATGCTCACTGTATGGTGCTCTAATGAATATTCCACTAACCCCGGGAAGTGAGCAAATGTCAGTTTCCACGAGCTATAGCAAATCTCAGTTCAGACGTCCAGTGAAAGAATTATGATGATTAAAAAAAAAACACCAAACAAACTGAAACTGACTCTTCTGCACACTGATATGAAATGAAGGCGAAATAAGTCAAGAGAAAAGAAATGGATATTATGAACTGGGGCAAAGAATGATGCACCGATAGCATAGGGAAGAAGTGAAGAAATAGAAAAGGACAACGGTGGCTTGAAGGTAGACAAAGGTCCATAGGAGACACAATGATTAGAGAACATTTAGGGAAAGAACTGAAGCAAAACATATGAAGCAGTGAACAACTAGAGGAAAGTTTAACCATTTTCCATAGCTATTCTGCAGCACCCAAAGGCGAGGAGAAGTGAGCCAGAGTTCAGTTTTATGATGAGAGTTTACAATACTAAGTATAAAAGGCTAAAGCTTGAATTGTGCCTCTACACTCTTCTCTCTCCTGGAGAGAGAGTGAACTGAAGGATGCTGTTGAAGATATTGAACTACCTTGGATGATTGTGATTCCTATGAAAATGCTGTCATGTTAACAAATTGCTGAGGAACATCTTCAAAAGAACATCCTTTTGATTTCAGAGTAGGATGAAAGGACAAATTTTAAAATTGCTTTTGTGCTAATACCTCTCAGAATACTGCAATTAAAAAGAAACGTAGAAGTTTGCAGCTACATGTATCTGACTACTCAGTACACTGATTTGCTTGGAAAATTAGCAACATGGAGGCAGACCACAGAGATTCAAACAGAAAGACTGACTTGCTTTCATCAAAAATGCAGGACCGGCCTTACCATATGCGGAACCCAGGGCAGGGAACAAAGGTGGGGCCCTATTCTAGCTGCCGGCGGGCAGCGGGCCTAGGGGGCGCTCCCTGGTTCAGGGGACGCTCCCTGGCTCAGTCTGAGGGTGGCATGCTACCCGGGCCTGGGCTAGGGGATGGGCGGAGGGGCAGAGTGTCCTTCCGTCCATCAAGCATGAGCCATCAGATCACTTACCTGATCCGCCACCGCCACCGGCACCACTGGCACCGGGTTTGGAGCCTCAGGTGGGGTAGGCACTGCTGTAGCAGATTAAATCTGCTACCATGCTGCCCGCCGCCACCGGACGTTCTGATGGCCCCCCCCTCCGCTGCCTGGCTGTCTTGGCCAGGGGAAATGAGGGAGAGACAGAAGCCTCACCTTTGTCTCATTTCCCCTGGCCAAGAAATTGACAGGTGGGGGGGCACCAATGGAGTGAGGGAGAGGCAGGGTCTCTGCTTCTCCTCACGTCCGCCGGAAGTGACGGAGAAGCAGAGGCCCTGCCTCTCCCTCACACTGCTGGTCCCCTCCGCTGCCTGGCTGTTTCGGCCAGGGGAAATGAGGGAGGCACCCTCATTTTGGTGGGGGGGGCACCCACGGAGTGAGGGAGAGGTGGGGCCCCCGTTCTCCCTCATTTCCTCTGGCTGAGACCAACAGGCAGTGGAGGGGAGGGGGCACAGAGTGTGAGAGAGGCGAGGCCTCTGCCTCTCCCTCACTCCTGCTGACCCCCTCTGCTGCCTGTCGGATGGGGTCCCCGCGCTCGGGGTCCCTCCAGGAGTGAGGCCCGGGGCGGCCGCCCCGAGCCACCCCGCGGTAGGGCCGTCCCGATAAAAATGTACCCAGTGGGCATTTAACAGATGTGTAATTTCTGTATGTAGCGGCAGAAGACTAATTTAATTCTATCCCAAACCATAGAACAAACGTAATAGGTAACATAATATTCCTATCTTCCTATAGAGATCCCTTTCCTTTCCCTATCAGTATCAGTATCTATATCCATATCGGTATAAGGACAATGTTAGTAATGTTGGTTATGTGTCTTGTAATGCCTGCATAGTAACATCCAAATATGTAAGTCAGGAAATTATGCTGATCACATTACAGAGTGGGGACCCTCACACCTCTCAGGATCAATCAGCATGTGTACATGTCTGCCTAGCCCTAATGGACTTGTTGGTCTGGGTGCCACTGCCAGAGGACTCCAGAGCTCACACTGGGTAAAAACAGATGTGCCACTTTGACCCACTTAGCCCAGGACCCAGCAGCACGTTTCCATGCGCCACCAGATGTTGTCCTGGAATTGACGTGGAAGGTGTTGGGGCTAGCCTGGGCCATGCCCTCTGGACAACCTCCGAGGTCACAGCCTGGGTTAAAGCCTGACCAACCAGGCCAAAGCGGACCAGAACGGGTGAGCACATCTTGTGCAGCTGCAGCTTTCCAGGCCAGGGGCCACCATTGCCGACAGCCATGGCTGTGCCTCACTGGCTGCCATGACTGCCCATCATGGCATGGGATTGGGCACCGGGAGGACACTGTGGTTGGGGCTGGCTGCCCGCATGTTTGTTGTGCTCCTGGCCATACCCGGACTTCCAGCAGGATGGCTCCCTGGCTGCAGTCACATCAGGTCGGTGCCCTGACCTGACCTGGGTCATGTTGCCTGGAATTTTCTGCCTTGGTATCCCGGGGAATTAACCTGCTGGCAACACATCTGTTTTTACCTACAGGTGCAGCACAGCTCAGCTGGAGAGGTAACAGAATAGCATGCAGCAACCATGCTACCTACTTTCAAGCCCTGGTCCTCCCGCTTCTGATGTTGGCCAGTCCCTCCACCTACCTCTTATGCACTTTATAAATTGCCTCGGCAGGGGGTGTTAAAGAATGGCTTAGCATAGGGTCTCCAAATCCTTTAATATGTTCCTACTCACTAAATTTCACTTGGGGAAAGTCGAAAATAGAGTTATTATTTAACATGCAGGGTATCTGTATTTTAAGCCAATACAATAATAAAAATTATTTAAAATACTAGTTTTTAATATCATAAGAATTGTCCTACTGGGTCATACTTACCGCCAACAGCAAAAATGCAGTGAACGCAAGTCCCTGAACAATGGTCTATCTAGTTCAACATCCTGTCTCCAACAGTGGCTGAGTTGGGTTGCTTTTGACAAGTACACCCCAGGTTATAATGGAGTGATCCATTCCCTGCTATTCACTCCCAGCCCCCAATAGTCAGAGGACTCATCCGCTGACCAACTTGACACATAATCAAGAATTTGTCCAAACCTTATTTGAAACCAGTTATGCAATTAGGCTTCACAATGTCCTCTGGCAAGTTCCACTAGTTAATTGTGCGCTGAGAGAAGTACTTCCCTTTACTTGTCTTCTTTCCGCTGTGGCTGCCATTTAATTTGATAGGGTATCCCCTAATTTTAGTATTATGAGATGGGGTACATACCAGCTCCCTACTTATTTGTTCAGTATCACGATTCTATGAACTCCTATCATATGATAGCCGCCTTCATTCATCTCTTCTCTGAGCTGGTAGGGTCCCCAAAATGACCTATTGGGTTTGGGAGTTCAGTTGACATCAATAATCCTTGATGTCACAGCTTTGTGCTTTTGGCTGGTGCTGTTATGAGAGTCATCTGGAGTTCCCTTGGGCTCCAAGAGATTTCAAGACAATGTCTCCTACCCATTTCACAACTTCACCATAATTAATCAGGTGTGTTTGTAGCAGTAACTTTCCTTCTTCCTTGGGCTTTTCCATAGGAAGGGAAAACAACATAGGGTAAAAACAGACGTGTGGCCAGCAGGACTGCTCCCCGAGCTGCCCCAGGGCAGAAAATCCTGGGTGACATGGTGCAGGTCAGACAAGGGCACTGAACTGAGGTGCCTGCAGCCAGGATCCGTCCTGCGAGCCACGCCACCTGGGTAGAGCTGGGAGCACAACAAATGTACAGCGGCCGGCCCCACCTGTGCAGTGTTCCCAGCACTGCGCTGCGCCTTCCCCCCCCCCCCACTATGATGGGCAGCCATGGCAGTCAATGAGGCACAGCCATCGCTGCTGGCCATGGCAACCCCCGGCCAAACCCGGGTTGGCTGCATGGAGACAGACATGCTCCATGTGATCTTGGAGATTTTCTGAGGTCACAGCCCAGGCTAGCCACTAACACAGCCTGGGGAAATCCTGGGGCGATGTCTCGGGCCACAGTTGGCCAAAATCACATTTGTTTTTACCCATAGACATAGGAATCTAATGAAAACTGATGTGCGACTGGCGGGGCCACTCCCCAAGCTGCCTCGGGGTGGAAAATTCAAGGTGACATGGTGCAGGCCAGGCTGGGGCACTGAGCTGATGTGCTCACAGCTGGGGAGCCATCCCACCAGCCACACCACCTGCGTAGGGCCAGGAGCATAACAAATATGCAATGGGAACAAAAGGGGGAAGCCAGAATCATTAGGTTGTTTCTTCATTTGAAATAACCTAACAGGGTATAAAATCCTAGGAAGTTTACAATGGGTGTTCAGGGTGCTCAGCAAGCTTGCAATTTCAGGCCCATAATGACCCACATGGATAAGTGTCTGGTGTTCTCCACTGCTATGCGAGAGGTTTTCTGATATGCATTATCTTTAATTAGATACATGATGAATACAGGGCATGCAATAATCGTTTCAGGTTCTATATCACTGATTTATGACTTTACTATTTATATGTTGGTCTGCCTTGAATTCTTTCATTCTTATTCACCATGTCCTCCTTTTGTTAGACGCTAAGAAAACATAACATTTTATTTATTGTGCTTGACTGATTTCTTTTAATAGATCTCTGGTGTTATAAAATGAATCTATTTATATAAAAAAAAATACAGTGGTTTGGATGACAGAATGGGAAAGCGCTTCCTGGCATCTGTTGTACCTTTTCCCTTCTATTTAATAAAAAATATTAACTTGAATTTGTGTTTAATGAAAGACATGCCAAACTGAAAGGCTAATAGAATGTACAGTATATGCCATGGATATATACTATGGTAAGACTTTTTTCCTCTTGATTTCATGAGTCTGAAGAAAATAGTGGTAAACTGAAAAAGCCTTTGGAGAGTAGTCAACATTTTTTCTTTATGGAGTGTCTACTTGGAACCAGGACCATCTTGCTTTATCTTTGATCTACAGTGCTTCCAGGACCTGGGCTCTGGAGACCAATGGAGTGACTGGCAGAACAATCCTCCACCATTAAAAATCTATGAGAGTTTTGCCTTGACTTCAGAAGGACGAGGTTTGCACCATCGGAACCCAATCCTCCCTTCATCCATTGAAATCAATGGCAACACTTCCATTGACTTTAATGGTGGAGGATTGTCAGAAAGTTTCAGAACTTCAGAAAGTTGATTTCAGAAAGTTGTGTCAGGACAAGCTGTGTCATATAATGCATGCGCACACATATATAATGGACACACAATTAAACAATGTGGGAGGAAAAAGAAGAGAAAATAGGCCGTTGCAAAATTTGTTTGTGGGTTTTACTTTAGTAAGTTTACGAATGTTCAGATCAGAGCAGGGCTTTTGCTTTGGGCTTTTCTCCAATTAGAAAGTTAACTTTTTACTCTCATGAAAGACAGAAAATCAGTCAAGAACCTTTGACCACAATTCTCCTTCTCAGAACTAAGCAGATGGTCAGGATGGCTGGGACAGGATGTTGTTTTATTGACAGATGTATTTCCATTTAAACAAGGTGGTTTTATTGCTGGTTATGGTGTCAAAGAACCTGCCCCTCCCTGGCCATACACCTTAGGTGTTACCAGATGTAACAATAAGCACATGCAAGTCTGACGTGTTGAAATCATGATCACATAGCCAGTTGATCAGATTTATACTGCTGCATGAGTGGCTATCAATAGTCTACTCCCTAGTTGCAAGGTGCCTATTTGGCATAAAATGCATTATGGACCATTTAGTGTGCACATTGTTTTTGCGGTTGGGAGCAGGGTGTGTGATTGTTTCATCATTTCTGCTAACCTAATGCTATCATGTCTATTTGTATCTTTTCTTCTACAAAGTCCACATTCCTCACTATGTTGACCGTTTGCACTTCCCCCTCACCCCCATCCCCTGCCTGACAGTTGTTTGTGACCTGTGAAAAAAATTACTTGGTTGTCACTGCCTCTTGTTCAGTTCAGCTGAGCCCACTCCACCCTCTCTTCAACAGCCTCAAAACTGTGGTGTGAATGTGTTTGCAAAGGTTCTTTGCATCATGGGTCCAAGAGCCCTTTTGTTCTTCCAACGGACAGCATGTTATAACCCCAGCCAGGTGGGGGTTAAGGAACACTTATTGCAGCAGTGCCATCTGAAATTTATTTATTTATTTATTTTAAATTTTTACTATCCCGCCCCTTCCTGCCAAAGGCAGCTCAGGGCGGGATACAATATAAAAACATAAAATAAATATACAACAAGACTTAAAACAATAACAACAATAAAAACAGCAATCCGCCCAAATCCCACACCTCCCGTTTCCGTCTCTCTCACCAAATGCCTGGCGGAACAACCAGGTTTTACAATGACGCCTGAAGGCAGGAAGGTTCTGGATCAAATGAGCCCGGGAATGGGACGGGAGGTTGAGATGTGAAAGGGTGAGGGGCCAGGGAAGCTGGGGGGTTTGGGTAGTTAAAGCCAGGAAGTCAATCTGTATCAGGATCTCCTTCAGACTGATTCCCTAAAGTTTCCTTTCTTAGTAGATGCATTGCCAAGGAAGAGTGACCCAGCTGAGGCTCCTGCAAGGCTCTGGGGCTATGGGCCTCCTCATTGGTGGACAGAGCTCCCAGCTGCCCTTAAGAGCTAGCCACAATCCCAATCTCCTCAGAGCAGCTCAACACTCCACAGCAGCTCTGCCGCCTCCTCCTGGCTCTTGTACTGCCTCCCTCATCCTTGGTACCTTCTGACTGACTCCATGGCTTGACCTCTGCTTTAGCTCTGACACCATCTGGCTCGCCCTCCCTCTGAACGAAGCCCCATGCCTCTGACTGACTCCCTGGTTTTTAGCTCTGGTCCTGCAAGGACTCATCCACCGGTTCTGATCCTGCAATTATCTATCCACCTGCCCTTACCCTGCAAGCCTCCCATGTCCCAGCAGCCCTTTCAGTCTGTAAAGGCAAGAACTGAGCAGGATTGGAGGAGAAGGACGGGTAGGTGGTCAGTCAGGCTGGGAACAGCCGAGCTTGGGGGGCACACTGGAAGGCAGGTAGGCAGGCAGACAGGAGCACGGCTCAACAGGTCTGGCTTAAAGGGTCCACAAGTCAAGTTCCTCAGACAAGAGTGTGTAGTTGGAATCGAAAACATATCCTGGATTAGGTCCAATGAGTGGTGGCCCCTGGCTCACCTGACTCCCTCAGGCTTAGCAGAGCCATGCCTGCGCTACAGTCTACCATTTGTAATTCCTCAGGTTGGCCTTGGGTTGTGGTGGCACAAGCAGTTAGACACCCACACAGTCTTCCCTAGGGGCCTGGAGTTTAGACTCTGAGCGCCTGACACAGGAGGAGATGAACTTCCTGCAGGTGAGGATGGAGGGACCAAAGCACCACGCCCTAATCCTCTGGGGCCAAGATGATGATTCACTCCCAATTTGACTGGATGCCAGCCCCATACAACACTGGGGCCTTGCTTGTGCAGTTTCACAGGGAAGGAGAAGCACCTCTGCAAAAGGAAAACACATGATGTCACTGTTACTATAACAAAGATGACCATCAAACATTCCTATGGTGGGAGAGGGCCCACAACACCTTTTCAGACAGGGACCCAATTTCCCTAGATCAGGGGTGGGGAACCTTTTCTGTCCGGGGGCCACAATGAAAATTAGTACGAGCTCTGAGGGCCACATAGAGGTTGAGGCGGGAGTGCTTAACAGGTGTATTCAAGAAAATGGATCTGTCCCCTACCTGTGTGTGCAGGCCCTCCTCTCTGCTCCATTATCCTGAGCTCAGTTTTTCAGTGCTTGGGGTAGAAACTGGATCCAGGAGCCAGATCCAGGCACTGGAAAGGGGCTACATAAAAACTTGCTGAGGGCTGCATTTGGCCCTGGGCCTGAGGTCCCCCTCCCTGCCCTAGATCCAGCACTGCCTTTGGGGCATCAGTAAGTACAGTCCGTTTCACCTCTCTTGGCCTTCTTCTGAAGCACTGTGCAGGAATCACTGCTAGTGAGTCTCACCCCTAACCCTGGCTCCTCATTACTGTCTTACTCTCAATCCTCCTCCATGATCCTGTTCTTGCTCCATGGAGCAGCCAACTCCAGGAGCCAGCAGATTCAGCATTCATTCTTTTTCCAATCCAGCAAAGCTCCAGGGTTTCAAACAGCCAGTCTGGGTGGGGCCTGGCTTGGAACTCAAGCCTCCCGGTCTCTGCACACCCAGCAGCCCACATGCTTTTGTTAACAATCCGACACTGTATCCCGCCATAGCAACCTTTATCCCATTCAAATCAAGAACTCATTTCCTACAACTCCACTTCTTCACCCTAGGTTACCTTTTAAGCGGCAGGATCAGCAGGCACTGTGCTGCTGCTGGACTAATTTTCAAACTAGCTGTTGGACATCTTCTCCAGAGCAGAAGCTAATCAGTGCTGAGCAAATACAAGCAGCACTTTGGCTCTGGGCTGTGGCCAGAGTGATGTCAACTCTGCTATAATAATAGAAGCTGACAGCATTTAGAAAGCACTTTAACGCTGGCATCGGCATAACCACCGATGCTGGTTGACCGCACACAAATGCAACTATCTCACAGGCTTAGAGGTGTTTATTATCTTTACTTAGTTTGCTGCTGCCTACAGAAGCAAGCTTTTTCACTGTGAGTCATCATTACTCTTTGTTCTGAGGTAATTTCCTGAATAAGTGATTGTGCACAGCCTATTCATGCTGGAATTTAGTGAAAAAGATTTAAATTACTCAGCTCTTAAGATTACTGAAAAGATACATTCTGTCTTCCCTTATAGCTTAATGTGTAAATTAACATGTTTTGGTGCTTTCACTGAAGGCTGTGGAGAAACTCTAAATTCTAATTCTTTATTTATTGTTATTTATTTTATTTATTTTAAATTTATATCTCGCCCCTCCTGCCCTCAGGGTAGCCCGGGGCGGCAAACAACATTCAATAAAAACAATGCAAAATTTTAAAAACAATTTAAAAATACAATATGTGTGGAAAAAAACCTCACCCCACCCCACCCCTCGCCTCTCTCTCTCTCACACACACACTGCTATGTCATGTCCTGGGAAGTCCAGAGGCTCATTCTCTCCTTCCCTTTCCTGACCACAGGGAGCTAAGACAGGAAGAGATCTCCCCCCCTTTTCTCCCCCCCAGATCTCCCCCTTTTAAGGCCCTTCACTGAGCCTCAGCTGTCACCATTGCAGTTCAGCTCTGGAGACAGAAGAAGAAGGGACAAGGCTTACCACCTGGCTAATCAGAGGTAAGTTTATTCCCACTCAGCCTATTCTCCTCCCACCCATCCTGGAAGGGAACAAGAGCAGGAATGGGTGGGTCTAAGATCAATTTTCAGCTCCAGCAGCTCAGGCTGAGCTGAATGTGCGTGGCAGGGAGCCACTGAATTTGGCTACGGTATATAAACAAAAGCACAAGTATGTGAGAGGAGGGTGAGGGCCACTATTGCTGAATGAATAGTATTTTACACTGGATATTTTTAAAAAGCAGTTTTAAACTGTCCAGTGCACAAGTGAACCTTGTAGAAGAAACCATCTGTGGGAGCCTTAAGAGACTGCATCCAAATATCTGTAAACATATTATCTTTGTTTAATCAACTGATTTTTGTTGATCTCTTGTGTAGTTAGGACAGATTTCATTGTAAATTGCATTCATTTCTTTCTTCCATATAAACACACTAAAGCCCCGAAGCTCACATCTCAATAAAGAATTATACTGAATCCACAAAAATTCTTTGTTCTGGGCAGTTGTTTTCTTTCTTCCTAGTTTCATTGAATACTCCCTATTGTTTATTAAATAATGTTGCACTCTAGGCTTGCTGTGACTGACTGCTGTCCAGTTCTGGGACCCTTCTCCACAGCATTGCCACTGAGGTAATGCACAAGCACTTGAAAAGCCCAGTCAACTGTCTTTAGGAAAAATGTAGAAGAGACTTAAGTACTATTGAAAACCACAGTCTCGTTGTTGCTGGGCAAGCAACTCTGTGGAGGCAGGAAGTGCCTGCAGGCCTGAAATAATAAACAAAATAATAAAAATCTTAATCTGGGCCTTTGGGAAATGTAAATTGCAGGGCTGAAACAAGCAGCTAAATTGCTGCACATGAGAAATGTTGCCATATTGGGGACCCGGGATTGATTTCCTGACCGTTTCCCAATACTGATGCGATTTCTCAATTCTCACAATACCATAAGAGGCCATCCCTATGTACCGATTTTCTGCTTACCATTCACCACATATTGCATACTCTTCTTTTACCACTTACCACATTGCTCAGGGCATTGTTTTACTTCCAGGTTTGTTGTTTCTGCATTTTCCGAGTCAATCACTGTGCAAATAGCCCACCCCTTAATCTCCCCCCAGTGCTTCTAATCAGAATTGTTGTTCTGTGTTGTTCCCTTTGCTTTGACCAATCTGCAACTGGATTGCAGTCTAGTAAAGGAATCTGTGTGCCAGCCAATGAGGGAAAAGGAAGTAGGGGGAAATGGAGTGCAAGCAATAGGGTATTGCATCGGTATTATCTCTTCGGATTTGAAATGGACAAATAGAACGTGTGGGGCTCAGCGTAGGTTTCCCTGCTGGGAGAATCACCAGCCCCAATAACGGGGGCAAGTGGCCCGAGATGGTATTGAGAACCGGGATTTTGACAAGCTTTCCCATTTTGGTGAAATCTCATTTCAGCCCTAGTAAATAGTTTAAAGATCCAAGTCACCAACTAGGCACAGAGTTAAGAGAAAGAGCTAAAATATCTATTCTGAACAGCAGAGCAACAAAAGTTTGAGTTGCCACCTCTCTGGGTTTTCCTGGAGACTCCAGGTTTTTGATTCAGACTTTCTGGGCCTCAGGGGAAGCCTCCATATCTTTAGGTCAGCCAGAATCTCCCTAACCTGGGTTTCCATGGGAGACACAGAGCAGCTACATCAAAAAGGAAGTGGGTGATAAGAGTTTTCCCGATGCATTTCTGATGTGACTCCACCCTTTTAGAGCATTATGATGATCCATAAGGGGCAGAGTTATTTCACAAAGGAGTGTTACAGCTGACTTTTGGACATCCTGTGTTAGGCTGTACTACTCTTCATATGGGCTCAGTTATAGTAAATAGGACATGTTTCTAATCTCTATTATACCTCTTTCAGGGGTAGGTCCAGGATCAGGTCCAGGTGAGTTAGTGTAGGATCAGGTCTGGGATGAGTTGTGCAGAATTGGGTCTGGGGTTACAGTGCTGGTAAAACTGTGCAGGATCAGGTCCACGAACTCACACAGGGATCAAAACACGGACCAGGGGTAGTACAAATGGGTAGTTGAGTAGATAAAGCAGGTGACCAGACTGGACTGATCATATGGACAAAGCAGGGAGACAGATGGACTGGACTTGGCAAACAGACAAAGCAGGCAGAGGGATGGACTGGACACAGGTCAAGACAGATGGACTGGCAACGGACTGGCATAGCACTGGCACTAGGCAGGATGGGCTCCCCAGGGAGGTTGCTAGGGGCCTCCCCAGGCTGTCACTAGAGGTTGCCCTGGGTGTTGCTAGGGGATGCATCTAGCAGATGCCAGACCCCAATCTTGGCAGACAAAGCCCCAGGCAGACAGGCTCACCAGCGAGGAACAGAAGGACTGGGTTCCGAAAGGAAGCTCAGAAGGACCAGTCTTTCACTGGCCCAGCAGCCACACCAGGAATGGGGAGTGCAGAGCCGGTCTAGAGTTCATGCAGACATCAGGAACAGGAAATGACTGGATGATCCACTCAGCTTCCTGTGGCTGCTGACTGGCCTTATGGACAGGCCAGCGGCTAACCAGGAAGCTGGGGTGTGTGAAGCAGAACTGAGGAAGGGTGTGACCTGACCGGGGTGGTGGAAAGGCATCATTACCAGCCCTGGGCCCTGGCCAGAGTGCCTTGGTAGCACAGAGGCTGTGCAGGGGCAGGCAAAAATGGGCGTGGGGAGGGTCACGCACCCATCCCTGGACCGTTTGAATCCCCTCCACTCACCCAACATGCCTGGGTAGTCCATGACCATTCCCACACAGTCCCGCCCCCCAGCCATGCCCATTTTAAAACAGTCTTTGATTGATGATAATGAGGTGAACACAACGGTCAAGGAAGTTCTGGACAGAAAGGAGAAGGACTTTCACAAAATGATCATAGCCAAAGTGCAGCTGTACTGGACCAAGGGCTCTGGTGTCAAGTGAGGCTCTACTGAAAAACAAACCATTGAATGCAAATGATGGGGGTTTGTTTTGTTAGACTAGACTGTTTCTGAATGTCCCCTGTAATTAAACTCACTTTGTCAAGTCTTTGGAAAGCTCTGGAGGAAAACTCCTATCTAAATATTCACTGTTCTCTTGTTATTGTCTATTCCTATTATCTAAGCCCAGTCCTCAAAGCACTGTGCCAGTGCAAGCCTGATCAAAATGAATAGGGTTGGCTCAAGTATAGAACTTTGAGGACTTCAGTCTATGTGAACACAACCATTGGAAGTGCAAATTAGAATCACTTGCATAGTTTATTTTATTAGTGCATTTAGTTATCATCATGTAAGTGAAGTCACTTTTTTCTTCAAAACTCTCTCCCATAAAAGCAACAGCAGCTGAATGTTGAGATTCTGAGGAGCGGCTGTGATTCAGCTGCTGAAACTCTGGTTCAGTGAAGACCTAGACCCTAGTTGAAAGCTGCACTCGAACAGCCTGAGAGCCACAGGTTAGCCGCTCCTGATCTGAAGTAACTCAGTTGTCTCTCTTTGACTCAGAAACACAACAGCAAGGTGAGATTTTGGTCAGCCCAGGAATGGAGAAACCAGATCAAACAAGTAATCCTGATCCTAATCAGACTGACAAATCCTTGGTTGCTGTACAGAGACGTTTTTCTTGAAAACTCCCATTTGGAAGATGCGGAGTATGATATGTGAAAGGAGACTGCATAATAATGTTGGCGCGCACAAGACTACTGTCTAGCCAACTGGCTGGGTGCCGAGTAGTACAATGTTAAGCTCTATAGCAAACTGTTCATTGCTGTCTGCTACATGCATTGTAAAGCTACTGGACTTAACTTTGTGTCAAGGCTCACTATTTCTGCAGAGAAGATGCATTGAACTCCTGTAGTAAAGTGGAAATTATGTAGTACATGGTAATGCACAAAGAAACATTCAAATGCAGCAGACTTTAATGAATTAAATATAACAGTATCTTCTCCTGGCCTGTTGTAATATTTAAGGCAATAAAGAAGTCTAGATTTGAATATTTTTTCATGCATTTCTTAGTGTGGAAGAGTTATTTACTTTTCTGTCTTAAAAATCAGGAGGTCAAAATGGCCGTAAGCTGGTACTGTTCTCTGCAATTACAATGGTAGCCTCAAAATAAAAGAGAACAGGTTACCAGCAGGCATTTCTAGAAGGATATGGAGGGCTGAAATGCCCTTCTTAGACTTTATTGACTTTCAAGGCATCTGGTAGGACCCATTTATCTTTTCTGGGTCTTGGGAAGAACTGGCCAATGCATTAGGCACTCATTTGTATTTAGAGCTGCCATTTGGTGGAAGAGGGAGCAGATTGGATTTAGTAACTGGCAAGTGCTCAGACCCTCCATATTGAGAGCATAACGTTGGGTGAAAACAGACATGACACTAACCACCCTTTAACCACCCTTGGTGGTTATTTATGCATGTTGCAGGGCTGTATTGGTGCCCTATGCAGCCCTGAAACATGCATAAATGACCACCAAGGGTGGTTAAAAGGTGGTTAGCGTCATGTCTGTTTTCACCCTGTATTATGCTTTTGATTGAGCATAACACAGTGTAGCTCAACTATCCAGTTTAGCTCATCATGTCATTCAGGCTTATGTTAGAATTAAGAGACTTCAGGAGGAATAAACCTTTCCATGGTATATTGTTGTCTAACAAACACTCCATCATTCCTGACTGCACTCAGCATGACTTACCCACCAAGTGGCAGAGAGCCCCTTTTGTCTCCTGTCTATGGGCATCTCTACACGTAATGCTTGCCACCTTCCCAACTGCTTAACATACGGTCAAGCATTATGTTTGTTCACTAAAACCCAGGAGTAAGCTATGGAGTGAACATGGGTTTGTGGTTGGTTTGCCCCCTGAAATATATCTGGGGAAATCCTCAGGAGACCCACAGAGCAGCTGAAAACATGAGACACAATCAATGTCTGGTCAATGACACCCTCCTGCTGCTGGGCATTGGCTGCTGTAAAGGCTGCTGTAAAGACATGGGAACTTTGAGATATTATTCTGGTTCAGGGGTGGGGAACCTGTGACCTTTTCAATTGGAGAATTCTTGAAATAACATAATTGCTAGGACCAAAAATACTGTCTACGATAGGAGGGACAAAGGAAACTCATAACTGAAGTGAAATAAATGAAATAACTAAGTATGGGAAAGAACATTTAGATAACAAACATTCTATGAAATAAGACTTCTTTGAGATAAGGACTAGGACACACTGTTTTTATGATGTCATCTTGCCACAGATGCAGAGCTAGTCTAAAGAAGAAACATATTTTAATTAGAGCTATTGTTTATAAAGTGAAAATGCAGGGGCGGTGGGCCCGCTAGGAAAGCAGGGGCAATGCCCCTCCTGGCCCCCCAGGACCCCCCCAGGACCCACCGGCAGAGGCTTGCCTTTAAAAAAAAAAAGAAGAAATCGGCCACGTCGGTGTCGCAGTGAATGTTTGGAGCCATCTCGAAGAACCTTGTTTAGAGAGGCAGAAACCTTCTGAAGGTTTCTGCCTCTCTAAACAAAGTTCTTTGAGGTGGCTCCGAACATTCTCACCGATTGTGTGTGCGTGCGCGCACACAACCGTTGACTACTGACACACACACCCCCAAAGGCTTCCTAAGGAAGCCGTCAGGGACAAAAGGGAGGCGTTCTCCCTTTATGCAGAGTGGGCGGCTAGAAGCACCGTCCACTCCACATAAAGTGACCCTGCAATGAAACAGTGCCGCAGGGGGCACTCTTTCATTGCAGGGGCCGGGCAGGGCTAAAGTTCATACCGGGGCACCCAATAGAGGTGCCCCCGGTATGAACTAAGAGCTGCACGTGTGTCAGCAGCTCCCAGCCTGTGCAGGGGGCTGGGAGCTGCTGACGTGTGCACAGCTTTTAGCCTCCCCGAGTCCCTTCCTCCCTCTGAGGGAGGAAGGGACTTGGAGAGGCCTCTCTCCCTGAATGCAGATTGGCGGCGGTGGCACTGAGGAGAGAGGTCAGGACCCAGCCCCATCATGGTTGGTGAGTAAATTGCGGGGCCCGAGGTGCGGTGAGTGTGGGTACACGGGGGGAGGGGGCAGTGGGGGGGTACATGG
>QEPC01012145.1:2047956-2058550 GCA_003113815.1 Sphenodon punctatus
GAATGGACAAAAAGATTGTGGTATATGTATACAATGGAAAAAATAACATCAACCCAAGAAAAGAAAGCAAAGAACTGTACTACCAGATGGTTTACATGCATTGAAAGCATACAAGGATATACAATAGAAGAAGAAACGAAGTCATACCTTGTGGATTACAATATATAGAAAAATATTATAGATACCTTGACAACAGTTGTTATTATATGTTAAAATATGTTATAATATGTTAAATTATGTTTATTGTTTATTATTTAATAAAAAGGAAAAAAAAAATTAAAAAAAAAAAAGAAAAGCAACTTGTGCCAGTTCTCTCCACCCACTTGGAGAGTCCTGGCCACATGGACGCACTATAGGCCAAGAGGAACCTCTCCGTCAGCCACCTGCTCAATCTGGAGGAAGCTGGGGACATGGTAGCTGCTCAGGCCAATGGAGCAGGGGAAGCGGGCATGAGCTTGCTGGAGTTGCCAGGGTTTATTTATTATTTATTATTATTAAAATATTCACATCCTGCCTTTTCCGCTAACAGTGGCTTGAGGTGACTAACAGTAAAAAAACATAAAATACAATAATATAAATATAAAACTCTAAAAACTATCCAGTAAATTAAACTGAGGTTGGCCAGTGGTAGCAACATGCATCAGCAGGACAGCAAGGACAGCCGGAGCCGCACCACCAGGGCGCTGGAAAGGAGTAATGGGGGGGGGGGCAGCACCACCCAGTCCCTGCCCTTACAAACAGAGGGAGTTGGGGGTGGGGGGACGTATCTCCCTGGAGCCTAAAGTGCAGTGCTGTGTCTCCTTGATATTAACACACACACACACACACATCCCTGTGCTGGAGATCAGGTGTCAGAATTGAGGAGGGGGCTGTCCCGTGCTGGGATTCACTCCACCCCATCCCCAGTAAACTATCCTTTTGTGCAGAACTGCATTGTTATTCAGCCGATTGTATAAACTTGACTACACTGATGTTGTCAACATTTCATTCTATAAAGTGTATACAATTTCTATACATGTAAGGGACAGAGTAAAGGCAGTTGGAAAAAATGTTCGTAGGAGACTTAGGATAAAATATAAATGACCTGTAAAGAAATAATGCGATAGTTTAGTTAGTGGTAAATAGTAATAAGAGTAAGGATGTATGGTAATAAATTAAGTACATATGTTATGCTGAAGACATATATATTACGCAATATAGATTAAAAAGTGCAAATCTTTTCCATGCTTTTTGGCTTTTAATTTTTGTTGTAATGTATGTTGTTAAATGTTTATTGAATTGCAATTGTAATTAATTTTCATGGGTTTTTTTTAGTTTAAGTTAGGGTGAAAATTATTTTGTGAAATGGTTTTGAAGAGGAAAGTTTTTTGTTTTGGGAAATGGTTCTGCCTTTAAGGGTTTTTTAAACTGTTAAGTTTTTTGTTTTGGATAATAAATGTAAAGTTTGGTATTTAGGTAAGAAAAATCAAATGTATAACTACAGAAAGGGAGATACTTGGCTTGGCAACAACACACGTGAAAAGGATCTGGGGATTGCAGTTGATCACAAACTGAACACGAGTCAGCAGTGTGATATAGCCGCAAATAAGGCGAATGCAATTTTAGGCTGCGTTAACAGAAGCGTTGTTTCCAAGTCACGAGAAGTAATAGTTCCACTCTATTCTGCGCTGGTCAGACCTCATCTGGAGTACTGTGTCCAGTTCTGGGCACCGCATTTTAGGAAGGACATCAACAAACTGGAATGGGTTCAGAGGAGGGGGACAAAGATGATCAGGGGTTTGGAAACCAAGTTCTATGAGGAAAGGTTGAAGGAGCTGGGTATGTTTAGCCTAGAGAACTGAAGACTAAGGGGAGACATGATTGTGGTCTTCCACTACCTGAAGGGCTGTCAGAGGGAGGATGGCAAAGACTTGTTCTCTCTTGCCCCTGAAGAAAAGACTAGAAAAAATGGGTTCAAATTACAAAAAATCAGATTTCAGTTAAACATTAGCAAGAACTTCCTAACAGTAAGAGCTGTTTGAACAAATTGCCTAGGGAGGTGGTGGACTCTCCTTCAGTGGAAGTTTTCAAACAGGCTAGACAGCTGTAGCTGAAAAATTCTTGAATTGTGCAGGGGATTGGACTAGATGACCTCTGATGCGCCTTTCAACTCTATGGGTTCTTTTAGACATGCACCTCCTCACCCACTTCCCACCATACATGTTGCAGGGTTGCAGGGGTGCTCTATTGGTGCCCTGCCACATGTATAATGGGTGGGAGGTGCTTGTCTAAAAATACCCTATGAGTCTATGAATTTCAATGAATGGTTCCCCACCCACTGGCACTAACTAAGGGTGTTTTTAGACAAGCACCTCCCCGTCTATCATGCATGTTGCAGGGTCTCATTAGTGCCCGATGCAACCCTGCAACATGCATAATGGGTGGGGAGGCACTTGTCTAAAACACCCTAACTACCAGCTCCGGTGTGTGTGAGGGTGGGCGGCAAATGTAAGAGGGTCAGAATTTTGTTGCCACTTTACATTTACCACTCACCTTTGCTTAATGTTAAAGCCAGGCCTGCTTATTGCACTTGGGATGATTCTGCATGTTCTGTGACAGCAGCTTACCACTTGCTTCAGTGGGTTTGCAAGCAGGCAAACCATTTTTAGCTTTATGAACTATGAAAAACTACTTAAGTTCAGAGGGGAAACACTGGCTCTATTAAAGGGTTGTGATGTGTGGCATGGTATCAGAAACTTTTTATAAAGGAGTTCTCCCTCCATCTTTCTTTATAAGAGGTTTCCCATACCTATACTACGTCCTCAAAAGTTTGCATATGACCACAGCCAGTACAAATCCACTCAGTCTTTGCTCACGCTAAAGTCCCATAGAAGAACTACAGCATCAGAATTCAAACAGCAAACAGATCTCTTTACTATCCAAACTATTCACATTTGTGGTGCTCGGTACCATCACAAGTTTTTCAAGGAATTTCCTTTCATTCTGAGGGAAGTAGTATATCATGCATGCCTTGCAGCTAAGGCATTTCCCTTAATTGGCTTCTGAAGACCAGCAGTCAGTTCCTTCAATGAATCATTCAATTTAATGGAGTACCCTCATTTTGTGAAAAGCTGAGGCCTCAACTCAGCAAAATATTTGAGCATGTGCTTAAGCTTTCCTCAAACAGAGATGAGCTCCTGAACCAGAGCCGTAACACTTAATTTTTTTGAATTTGACATTTTTGCAAAGGGAGCCAGTACTAGATATTCGATTTGGCCACTTCTGAGCAGGTGTTTGTCATCACCCCAATATCCTCCAGCTTTTTTGGCCAATTTCTTAGAAGGACAACCCCCGCCTATTGTCCGCCACAGCAGGTCATACCTGGAAGCAGTTCAACACCAACTTAGCAATAAGCATAACAAAGGCAGGAAGCAAGGAGCTTGGTTGCCAGAAATTCCAAAGTTTTCCAAAACATACACTGGGGTGTGTCGTGGAGGATAAAGAGTGTGTTACTTGCACCAAGGAGACGTGAAGCTCAAGGGTGAAGTTCAGGAAAGTTTATATGGAACAGAGGATTAAAATCAATGACTTAAAAAAAAAAATAGGACACTAGATTTCATTCTATTGTATTTGTGTTTTTTAATCTTCCGTGACTGAATTATTTTCCTGTTAGCTGTCACGGAGGTAGATGTAATCTCCTTTATTGCTTCTGCAAGTGAAGCAGAACCCAGTTTAATGAAAAAGGCATGTCCTCTCATTTTCACAGGCCCGGTAAAGAAAAACAGAAAGCCATTTGGTATGGTTTTGGACAGCAGCTGGCACAGGCAGGTGGGGCCTCTTGGACATTATCATTATTGATGTTTGCAATATCAAAAATCAGTCATTTTAAAAAACCCATTTGGAGTTCCATGTTTCCAAGCAAATGAATTAAACAAGCCAGAGAGAGAAACCCAAGACTGGATGGTCCATATGATTCTCTGTGTCAGGCATTTGGGGTTAACTCTGTGCAGTCCCTCTCACTGGAAAGTACCCTGTGGTCCAGAGTAGTTCCTCAGCAGAGCACATAATGCTTCCCTTACTCTGTTATGCTGCACATCTGCCTCTCTTGTAGGACACTTATTTCCTTTAAAAATGTCTTTTAGCATTTAGCTACATATAGTAGCTTCCAGTGGGCTAAGGGGACTGTGGTTCTAAGAAACAGTTTGAAGACTTATGGGAAATTCATTGTTCACTACCCCAAGGGGCTTACAGTCTAACAAAGACAAGGGAGTGGAGACAAGGGAGAGGAGAACATAGGTAAAGACAAGGGGTGTTTCTAAGCAAGCAAGACTGGGGGGCAGGGGGCATGGCCGCTGCGTGGCACAGCTGTGGGCCGCCGCAGTTTGTGTGGCAGCACCCAGTTAACTATTCAGCTATACTACCCGACTATCATACATACAGCAAAAGAATAATGAGTCATAATAATACTAGAGCTTTCAAACTGAGAGCTCAGTACCTCTTAGCTTGCTTGGGATCAACTGTGAGATGTGACCAAAAAAAACCAAACGTGTTATTCCACATGTTCCATAGATTTTAAGGCCACAAAGGACAGTTATGATTTATCAGCTTATTATTTTCAATTTTTACCCTGCCCTTCTCCACAATGGACGCAGGGCAGCTTACAAGCAACAAAACACTGTATTAAACAAGAAAAAACAAACCCAAACCCTATTACTCACCCACTCTTCAAAACACAGGTTACAACATTTTCACAATTATAAACGCACAATACAAATGCAAATATAGAAATGTTAAAAACACCAATCTTTGTTCCCCACCATCGCCCATATCCCCCCCAACCCCCTCTCACCAAGGGGTTGAGACATAGCCCACCACCCATTCTCCCAAACCCCCCTCTCTCACCAAGGGGGCAGGGAAAGCACACCCCATTTCCCCCACTCCTGCCCATTATAACCACCCCCCCTTCATCAGGGAGTATGGGCAGGAGGATGCCCATGAAAGACACATGCTGCAGGACTGCATTAGTACCAGTGCAGCCCTGCAACATGCATCCGCCCTAAACTCTTCCAAAGGGGAGACATGGCGCAACCTTTCCCCCCTACTCCAACCCATTCCATCTCCCAAGCCATAGCCATCCCGCCCAGAGCCTGCCCCCGAGTCCCTCCCTGACCCCAGGGCAATAAGACTACCCCAATCCCTCCCCTTGCCCAACAATATTCCCCCATTCTCTTAACCCATAACACAAAAATAAAGCAAGCAAAACTCCACACCTCCCACCATGCATTCGTATAATCCATTCCAGCCTAAGTCTGTAGATGTTCCCTGAGAATCTGCAGCCACGAACGGCCGACACCCTTTGGTGTCACCCGTAGGCCCCTCGCTTTCCAGGTACATGTGCAGATAGGGTGGCCAAATTTTAGAGGAGAGTTATGAGAAATACAGGTTGCGGGCTGCATTGGCGCCAGCTGGAGCCAGTAGCACCGGGAAATTCAAGCCGCAGCGCCGCGTGGGAGACCGTCACCGCCGGACTGCAGCAGCGCAAGGCAAGGCTTCCTAAGGCAAGGCTGCCACCTGCCTGCCCGGGGAGAGTAGAGAGCGGTGGGGGTGGGCAGCCTGCTAGAAGCAGCCCCTCAGCCAGTGGTGGGGACAGATGATTATTGGGGGCACAAATGAACTGGTTATGGGTGAGGGCAGCGTGAATTGATTATAGGGGGACAAATGAACTGGTTATGGGTGGGGGCAGCATGAATTGATTATGGGGGGACAAATGAACTGGATATGGGTGGGGGCAGCGTGAATTGATTATGGGGGGACAAATGAACTGGATATGGGTGGGGGCAGCATGAATTGATTATGGGGGGACAAATGAACTGGATATGGGTGGGGGCAGCGTGAATTGATTATGGGGGGACAAATGAACTGGATATGGGTGGGGGCAGCGTGAATTGATTATGGGGGCACAAATGAACTGGTTATGGGTCTTCACATGGCATAATGTGCTTAATAGGCTTCATTTGGGGTGTCTTGTGTGTTTGATTGTGGTTTGACCTTTCAGAATTTAGTGCCCTGCATGCGCGCTTTATTACTTGCTTTCTGCTTGTAGAATGCTTGTAGCTGGAATTGTGGTAAACACCCAGTTGTAAACCATCATTGAGGGTGCAGTGAGCACAGACAACCTCCATTTTGAGGAAGGGCAAATTTAAGTGCCTTTAAAGTTAATTCACATGCATGAGAGCTGGGCAGCGCCCCCAGCCCCCTGGCCCGCTAGCAGCTTCGCTACTGTTGGGAGACAAAGGGACAGAGGGGGGGCCCATCTTGACTTCTTGACCAGGGCCCCATTCCACCCTAGCTACGCCCCTGCTACCATGACAACCACCTTGCACTCCCATAGACCATGGGGGAAGGGGAAGTGCGCCAGGTTGGCTTTTGAAATTGCCATGTCCTGGGCATGAGCGCCGGGGAACCCGGGCTCCTTAACACTCCCAGTTAGTTCCTGCTACTAGCAAAGGCTGTGTCCCCCTCCGCCCGCAGTGCCTATGAGCAGCGGATCAGTCTGCTTGTGTGGCTGGCCACCAAAGTTCATATGAACAGGGGTGGCAAGAGCACCCCTTGCCACACACTTTTTTGGCTTGTCCCACACGGCGCACTCCAGATTTCTCGGCAGTGTGCCATGAGCGGCCATGAGTGGATGCAGTGTAGCTCACGGGAGCACGCATCCCCCAACACCACCTTCAGACAGGTGGTCAGATGAGTGACTCCTGGGTGGCCATGTGTGGTAGTATCTCTTTAAAAACACCCTTTGTCTTGCTACTTGATTACAGCTGTAAATAGTTCTCAACAATAAAAGTGAAAGAACTCTAGATTTTTATGGGAGTTGGAGGTAAATTTGGAGTTAAAATGAATGGTATTCCTTGAAATGAGGGAACTTTGATTGAATTAAAACAATACTTTCCAAAACCAAAAATCCCCCTATTCTATCAAAATATAAAATGGATGCTGGAAAGTGAATGGATTTCAACACTAGAGAATGAAAATTTTCTAGGACCACCTTTTTTTTTGTTGAATTGGTGCCAATGCCCAAATGAATCCAGCATGTGAAACTGATGTGTGCCAGACTTCCTTTTGCAAAATGCAATGTGTAATTCTACATCAGCAAATAGTTGAGGTGACTGATAAGTTACCATGATATAATGACTTGCATGTGTGGCTACCAGCCTCTCCATGTCTTTGCATTATTGTGAATTGCATGGCTTTTGATAAAAGGGATTCGTAACTGAAAGGCCCACATGAATGCTTAGATTTTTAGGTATTGTGAGTCCTATAATCATCTCCTATTACAGGTGTCAATCTGAGCAACTTTTTAATGAGAGATTTATCAGATATATTAAAATTTCATTTCTGTCCTGGCAGGAGAAGCTCTCCTCTCCATGTACCTTGATCTGCAAGGTTACTATTGTTGTGGAAGCCTCAAAACACTATGAGGACTGCCTGAAAGCCTTGGTTTTCTGCTGTAGCCATGGCACAAGGGAATGAAGTCTTTATTTGGTTGTGCACCAGAAAAGTAAATGTACCTAAGCAGGCATTGTAGTATCTCGTTCCAGTGTTTGAGAAAGTTGCTTCGCACAAACTGAGCACTGTGCTAGGGTAACACTGTAGATACCAATATAGAATGGAAATCTTGGGGTGAGATTCACTGAAATTTAACTTTGGAACTAAATGAAGTCATGAAATAATAGGGACCTGCTGCTATTAAAATCACCCTTGATAGCAGAATTCCTTTTGACAGTTGAACTTCAGAAGTGGTTGCCTAAGGAAGTGGCCTACTTCTCTTCTCTCTCTACACTCTGGGTGTTTTCAGAAGTGACCACCACCACTACGGACCTTAACTGAGTGGTGGTGGCAGCCATCACTCCTGTTGGGGTCCGCCAAAGAACTGTGATGGTGGCCCAGGTGGGGAAGGGGTGGGGAGATGCACGGAAGTGCATCTGCCTGCCCCTGTGCTGTGTGCAGTGGCCTGCCCACCCCTCCCCCACTTACAGGCAGCCATGCTGGCCAATGATGGCCACCATGGCACCCACCTCACCACCACCACTTTGGACTGCGGTAAGTAAAGCAGGCTTCCAGAAGTGAAAGTCCACATTAAGCAGAGTCTGGTGGTCAGATCCCGACCGTGGTGGGGACTAGCCCAGGCTGTGACTCGGGGATTTCCCCCAGGTCACAGCCTGGCCTAGCTCCCACCACAGTTGGAATCCAGACCGGGGAAATATTTTAATTTTATTTATTTATTTATCTTAAAATTTATATGCCACCCCCTCCTGCCTCAGGCATCTCGGGGCAGCTCACAACATTTTAAAAACATTTTAAAATATTAAAATAAACAATAATAATTACAATTAGGAAAAAAAACAATATAAAACCTTGTCGTCCACCCCCCCCCCGACCCTAACCCAACCTATGCCATCTCCCTCAGGAAAGGCCTGGTGGAACAGGTCTTACATTGTCTGCGGAAAGAGGGGAGGCCGGCAGCCAAGCGGATCTCCAACAAGAGGGAGTTCCACAGCCACAGTGCAGCCACAGAGAACACCCTCCTCATAGTGGACACCTGGGAAACCCGGGGGACCTTGAAGAGGGCACCCCAGCTGACCTCAGGGGTCGTTCCAGAACCCGGAGGGTGAGGTGGTTCTGCAGATAGGTGGGGCCCAAACTGTTTAGGGCTTTAAAGGTCAACACCAACACCTTGAATTGGGCCCAGAAACCTACCAGCAGCCAGTCAAGAGAGCAAAGCATTGGTGTAATATGTTCGCATCGGCCAGTCCCCGTCAAGAGACGGGCCACTGCACTCTGCACGAGCTGCAGCTTCTGAACCAGCACCAAGGGTAGCCCCACATAGAGCATGTTGCAGTAATCCAGTCTCGAAGTAATAAAAGCATGGATGACTGTGGCCAGATCCAAGTCTGAGACATACAGCCCAAGCCGATGCACCAGATGTAACTGATGAAATGCTCCCTTTGTCACAGTCACCACCTGGGCATCCAGGCAGAGCTATGGGTCCAGGAGCACCCCCAGACTCCGGATCTGAGAACCCAGGAGAGGGCGGATTCCATCAATGATGGGGGCCACCACTCCCTCCCCACAACCATCACCTCCGTCTTGTCAGGATTTAGCCACAGGCGGCTCGCCCTCATCCAATCCGCCACAGCAGACAAACACCGGGTAAGCACCGAGACTGCCAGGTCTGAGTCGGAGGAAAATTTGAGAGATAGCTGGATGTCATCAGCATATTGATGACATCTCACTCCATACTCCCTAACAACTTTTCCCAGATTCTGCATGTACACATTGAACAAGAGAGGGGATAAGATGGAACCCTGCGGTACTCCAAACGTGAGCCCCCGGGAGGAAGATGAAAACTCCCCCAGCACCACACACTGCATTCTTCCAGCCAGGAAAGAGCGGAACCATTCAAGAACAGTCCCGCCAATCCCTGCCCAGTCCCGCAGCCAAGTCACCAACAACTCATGATCAACAGTATAAAATGCAGCCAAGAGACCTAACAGGATCAGCAGGGTTGAAAGACCCCAGTCCAACTCATGGGAGAGGTCGTTGGCCAAGGCCACAAGCACAGTCTCCATGCCATAATGCGGACGAAAGCCCGACTGCGATTAATCGAGAAAATTAACCCAGTCCAAATGCCCCTGAAGCTGCTGAGACACCAACCGTTCAATAACCTTCACTAAAAAGGGAAGGTTAGAGACTGGCCAAAAACTGGCAGGGGCGTCAACGTCTAAAAATGGTTTCTTGAGCAGTGGCCGCATCACCGCCTCTTTGAGACAGCCCGACACCCTGCCCTCCCCAAGGGAGGCACTGACTATCCCCGCCAGCAGCGGTCCCAGTGTCTCCCGACTAGCCTTAACCAGCCAGGATGGGCATGGATTTAGTTCACAATAGCTGGCACGAACAGTCCCAAGAGTCCCCACATCTGAGGGTGACGCCACCCAAAGCTCATCCCATAAAACAGGACTGCCTCTGACCCGTTCCCTGCTAAAAAAAAAGTTGCATCAAAATTGTGGTGAATTTTAGCGATTTTATCCGCAAAAAAGTCCGCAAATGAATCACAGCGAGCATTTGATGGTTCTATGTCCAGGCAGAGGGAGGCCGGACTGACCAGTCCCCTCACCACCCAGAACAGCTCAGCTGGGCAGGACTTAGCGGACCCAATGAGGGCAGTAAAGAAAGCCTTCTTTGCTGTCCGCACCGCTACAGCATAGGTATGTAACCAGACTCTATGCTGCAATCGGTCAACTTCAGCCCTCAGGAAAGTCGCTCTAACTGCCGCCCTTCCTGCAGGTGTCTTTCTACATGACAATGGAACCCGGTTTAAACTATGCTAAAGCAGATTAAACTGTGCCACTGTCACGTCTGAAAACATCCTCTGTCCCTGGGCAAACTCACTGAATCACACGGCTTCCAATATCACTTCTATGCTGACAACACTCAACCCTTTCTCTCTGCCCCGCCCCTCTCTCTCCCTCTATCCAATCTCGTATCACAAACTGTCTCTCTGACATCTCTGCCTGGATGTCTTGCTGTCAGCTCAAACTTAATATGACCAAAA
>QEPC01012145.1:2077549-2101075 GCA_003113815.1 Sphenodon punctatus
TTGGGGTTTATACGTTATTCATTTTAAGCTTGAAGTGCATTTTAGACTACTGTGTTTTCTTCCATCTTCTGATGTTCACCCTGGGAACTCCTTGCTGCTGGGTTGTGCCCTGGCTCCGCCCACCATTGCCCTGGCTCCATCCACTGTTGCCCTGGCTCTGCCCACCGTTGCCCTGGCTCTGCTCACCGGCTCGTTGGCACGCCGGCGGCTTTGCCCATCTTTTATGGCTTTGCCATAAAAAAGCCCCATCTAAATTGCTACAATGACAAATAAATAAGGTGAAAGAAATAATAAATACAATAGAGTTAGGAAAAGTCAAGGTACAATTGAAGCGGATCAAATTTTATTATTATAATCACAGTAACAAAGCAGGGAAAGCACTTGCACATTTAACCAAAACACAACAGCAAAAAGCGACAATAACTAGCATTATAAGAGAGGATGGCACGGTAATAAGTGAGCAGGAGAAGATCCAAGCAGAGTTTTTGAAGTTTTATAAAAAACTGAATACTTCTTCAGATCCTGACCCTGAAAAGATAAAAGAATGTCTTAATAATATAGAACTCCCTAAATTAAATAAAGACCAGCAGGCTTACGTTAATACATTGATCACCACCTTAGAAGTAGAGGAAACGATTGAAAGTATGCAAAACAATAAGGCAAATGGCCCAGATGGTTTCCCCCCTGAATTCTACAAGGCCTACGCCAAATTATTAAGTCCTCACTTGACCAAATTATTCAACGAAATTTTAAAAACCGGAGTAATGCCATCCTCCTTCTATGATGCCCAAGTCACATTAGTTCCCAAGCCAGGTAGACCAGTAGACAAATGCGGAAGTTACAGACCCATTTCATTATTAAACACAGATTTTAATTTTTTTGCAAAAATATTAGCTACAAGACTTAAAGCTGTGATTGGGGAAATCACACACCAAAACCAAGCAGGCTTTATTCTAAAGCGTCAAGGTACGGACAATATAAGGAAAGTGATTAACTTAATTTACACACAAAAAAATAAAAAAGCTTCAGCGATGATAATCGCGGCTGACGCTGAAAAAGCCTTTGATTTTTTTGGAGCCCACATATCTGTATGCCATGTTGAAAAAAGTGGGCTTGCCCCCTAATTTTCTTAAGTGGGTAAAAAACAATATATGCTCACCCACGATCCAAGTTGAGAGTGAATGGGCATAATACAGAACCATTTGAGATTCATAGGGGGACAAGACAGAGTTGCCCTTTATCCCCACTGCTATTTAACATCGCTCTAGAAGGACTAGCTGCAGCACTGAAACAAAATAATCAAATCAAAGGCTTGATGGTAGGTGAACAGGTATACAAACTGGCTTTATTCGCAGATGATTTGATATTATTCATAGATAATCCTATTGAGTCAATCCCACCTCTAATACTAACAATAGAACGTTTTGGAAAAATAGCAGGTTATAAAATAAACAAAGATAAGTCTCAAGCCTTTGTCTTCGCCCCACAATGGTGGAGGCAAGACAAATTAAAGGAATTTCCCCTTTCCCCGAGAGTCCAGCGGGGATAAAATACCTAGGCATTACATTAACGAAAGATTGCAAAGACTTATATAAAGTTAATTTCCCACCCATCCTTAAACAAATTTGGCATGAATTTACTAGTTGGCAAAAGTTGATGTGTTCCTGGCTAGGAAGAATTAACTTATTTAGGATGATTGCTTTACCTAAACTTATCTATAAATTCATGGCGCTTCCAATAGATATCCCTGAGGTTTTCTTCCACCAGGTTGAGGCATTAGTGAGAGACCTCGTATGGAGAGGAAAAAAGCCTAGATTGAAAATGGGAACAATGTTACAAATTAAAGAAAAGGGGGGGGCTAAATATGCCAGATGTCAAGCTGTACTACTAAGCCGCAAATTTAGCAGGAATGCAATACTGGTACCACCTACTTAAACACCCAGAGTGGCCCATAATAGAGGGGGAGTTATTACAGCTTACGTCTCTGAAAGAAGTTTTAGTCGAAGAGGCGGTAATACTCTTACATCTCAGAAAGGATCAGTCTTTTGCTGATGTGTTAATAAAACAGTGGAGAGGGATACAAAGAAAATTGAAAGACAAACCAAAAGCATCTCGCTATTCACCAATCTATGGAAGGGGTGTGCGGGAGCGAGAAATTGCTTCTGAATTAGTCAAACAATTGGGGAAAAAAGGGATTACAAAGGTATTCCAACTTTTTGATAAGGGCAAGTTTAAGAAACTACAGGTGTTGGAAGCTGAAATCCAGGGTAAAATCAAGGTATTTCAATACCTACAATTAAAGAGTAGTTTCACTGTTCCTGGCCTGGTGGATAGCTTTGGTAGAACTCCTACAGGGGTTGAAACAGCATTATTCAACCTAACTGGAGCCAGGGGCAAATTATTGACCATTTATAGAGAACTCAAGATACTTCTATATCCGATGCAGCATACTTATATAACAAATTGGGAAAAGGAACTGAACAAACAATTTACAGAGTATGAAGTGAAAGACACATGGAGGCACATACATTATTGTGCATCGGTTATGGAAGTTAAAGAAACACAGTTAAAGGTAACCACACGGTTCTATTTAACCCCAGTACAGCTGAAATATGGAAAGTACAAGAGTTGGGGTTTGTGTTGGAAGGGTTGTGGACAACAGGGCACTCTTGAACATTGCCTTTGGAGTTGCCCATTTATACAAGAATTCTGGAGCCATATTTGGACCTTTCTTAACAAAATAACTGGAACTCTGGTGCCTTTTAAACCAGAAATTGCATTACTGGGGCTCTATCCCCAAAGCAAGACTATGGGTATTTTCAGACGTTACGAGATCACAGTGAACCCCCGTCAATACCCACATGGGGTCAAAGCGCCCTGAACGTCTGTTAGGCGGCCGCCAGATGTTTGCCATGGTCAATTTCAACCACGCTTCCAGGGCTCCCCGCTGGACAATCCCCAAAAGCATGATCAAAGAGATCCCCGGTGGGAACCAACAAAAAGTCACGTCTGGCTGGTGACCACGGCCCGGAATCCCCGGTGGGATTCCGGGCCGTGGGTAAATCGGGCGGGCGCCACAGCTGCATTGGCCACGGCGCCTGCCCATCTCCCCAGAGGGTGGGCGGCGGGAGAGCATGGGGGAGCAGGGCCATGTGGCCACACGCTGCACCGCGCGGCCCCGCCCCTCCCCGATTCCCTGCCGGGATCAGCCGTCACGTCTGTTGGCCGTGCCAGAGTGATCCCGGCGGGGAATAGCAGGGTTGTTTCCGTGACGGGGCAAAGCCGCCCCGTCACGTCTGAAAACACCCTATAAAAAGACATCAGGACTCCTCTAAAATTCTGTGTCTTGCGGCTGTGAACATTATTGCCAGGCACTGGAAAACAGAAGGCTCACTCTCGCTTAAGGAATGGATAAGTCGACTTTGGTATCTTTTCACCATGGACAAAATGATGGTGGAGTTGAAAGACGAAAAAGAGGACCTAGAAACAACCTGGTTTCGCATTATTGCCGCAATCAAAAATGAAGAATTCCTTTAGAGTGACAAAACAATTTTATTTGACCGTTACTTCTGAATTAAGCATACTGTAAAGGTTGAGGAACCATAACAAACCATACATTGTAGACATGTAAGATAGGTCACGATGTGACTATGTAAGTCAAGATTGCAATTGTTAAATCTATAAGAAATTTAAAATAATAAAATTTACAAAAAACAAAACAAAACAAACTACTTTGAAGGCAAAATTGCTCATATTCACCACAACTTGGGTGCTGCCATTGAGGTTATGGAAGCTCAGTTATTTGGATCAATTTCAATCAGTATCACCCACCAATGCGGAGGAGGTGCTTGGGGCTGGTGAAAGCCAGCCAGGAGACACTGGGGCTGTTGCTGGCTGGGGTTGTCAATGCCTTCCTTTGGGAGGGTACGGTGTTGGATGTTCTTAAAACTGTGGTTCTCCGGCCCCTGGTGATAGAACTGGTGATTGGGTGAAGGGAAAGGTTGTGGGCTGGAGGGTTTCAATGTTAGTTTTATATGTATTGTTTTTATTTGCTTTGTAAGCTGCTCTGAGCCATTTGGGTAGGGCAAGGTAAAATTGAACTAAACAAATAAATAAATGCCATTCATGGGACTTTACTGAAATGATTATTTACACCAGTGAACACATGATGGAGGAAGCCCAGAGTGGAGACGCTGCCAAAAGGATGCCCTGCCTGAGCTACTTCCCCTGAACACGAATGCTGAACGTACTGCACCTTTCTCTGAGCATTCTGGAGCAAGTGGGTCTGTTAATTACAGGAAGAAAATGTGTCTATTGATTATAAAAAGGCAGCACCAGTGAAGTTGTGCCAAGTGCCTTTTTACAGCCAAGTATTTTTGAATGCCAGATGGGATCCTTGTAAAGGCCTCCACTGCAGCTATAACAAGTACCTTGTAGTGCCAGCCGAGACTCCCATGGTAGGTTCCTAGTCTCTTGCCTCCAGACTGGTGGGAGCTGAGAGTGTTGTGGAGATTTGAGTCCTGATTTACAGTGACACTACTGTTTCCATTCTGCACCTCTCTCTTACAGATGCAGTACATTATACAGCAGTTTTGCAATGTGAAATTATATTATAGTATTGATTAATTATTAATTAATTATTAATTAATTATTAATTATTCACATTTAATATCCCACCCCCTTTGTGCCCCAGGCACCTATGGGTGGCTCACAATAATATATATTTAAAATAACAATATAAAAACATTTAAATACAAAAACAAAACAACAAAATTCAAACATATCTGGAGCTAAAATACCCACCCATCCCCCCAGCCCCCACACCCATTACCCCTCTCCCTCACCAAACGTCTGGCGAAACAGCCAAGTTTCACAATATCGACGGAAGGAGGGGAGAAGGGTTGAAATAGGATGAAACAACAAAATGTGTCTGCCTGGAGAACCTGACCAGGACTTAATTCAGGTCTACATGGATTACAGGCAATTATCTACTGTGCCAACTATGTTCAACCCACCATCAGATACACTGTTTCCAAAAGGGAGATCCTAAGAAAAATGACAAATAATTCCATGGAGCACAAACCATGTTGTCTTGAGAGCTTTGTACAAAGCTAAGTGCTACTTCAGTGCCAAGGAAATACAGTCATTCTAATTCTAGTCTGTAATTTTTTTTAAATGGCTCCCAAACTTGTTGACCCCATAAGATGCTGTCCACAGAGACAGAATCAGGCACTAGGGAGGGTGCTGGGGAGCTACCAAGCAGCAATAGCTGCTTTTAAATGAGCAAGGCTGGGTGGGTGTGTTTGTGGCCGTTGAGTGGTACAACGGCCGGGCAGCCACTCAGGTGGAGGACGTGGGGAGGGGATTCTAATGGGCAGCTCCCAGTGTGGCTACCACAGAAGCCACCTTTCACTCCCCGTGCCATAGACCATGGGGAGGGGCAAGTGTACTGGGATAGCCTTTGAAATTGACATGTCCCGGCCGTGAGCTCTGGAGAACCAGACTCCGCAGCACTCCCGGACAGTTCCTGTGACTTGCAAAGGCCGTGTCCCCCACTCACAGTGACTATGAATGGGAGACCTGTCTACTGGCATGGGTGGCTGTCTCAGTTCATACAGGCAGGGGATGCATGGGCACCCATTTCCACACGTTTTTTTGGTTTGCTCTTCACAGCGTAGTCTGGATTTCTCACCACTGCGCCATGAGTAGCCATGAGTGGGTGCTGGGCGTACACGGGAGCACAAATCCCCCCGCACCACCTTCAGACAGGTGGTCAGATGAGTGGCTCCTGTGTGGCCATGCGTGCGTGGGAGCATCTCGTTTAAGAACCCCCTCTGTTTTCAGGGGGATCGCATCACCAACAGGAGCTGGGAAGAATAGAAGAAAAGGGCAGGATATAAGTGTAAGTAAATAAAAATAAACCCTGCCAAGACCAAACCATGATGTAAGCCATCTTAAGACTTAGGGAAAGGGTGGGGTAGAAATCAAACTAAATTAATTAACTAAATAAAATAAAACTGCTATTTAATTTAATTAAATAAAATAAAACTGCTCCAGCTGGGCTATATAAAATCTCCATCCCAACCAGAAAGGTGGCTGAGGAAGAGAGCAGAACAAAGACATTGTGACATCACAATGTTCCGAAAGGGGGTGGGAGCCTCTGATTAAAGAGCCCAACCCCAAACCCGTTCTGAAGGCATCCATGACAGTTTTCCCCTGGCCTCCGTCTGCACCTGCAGATATCTGTGGTGTTCATGTTAATGGGGACTGAATCCCACGTTCTGTAGCTTCTGCTGGTTTTGTGTATTAGCTACAAACGTTTAGCAATGGCCTTACAGGCGAATGGTGGACCATGGACCATATTTTGAGAACCATTGATTTAAAATATTGGTATCATATTGGTAGTAGAAACAGGTGAGCTTGACTCACAAAAGCATTTGGGAAGATCTCAGAAATCCCTGTCATCTGCACCTCAGTTTCACAAATCTGTGTCTTGGCACTTTACATAAGGTTGCAGGAGGACATAGTAAGAAATCAAGCTACTTCCTGCAGGTGCAAACTAAAGTAGTGGCTGACTGTTCTTGCCAGCTGGTGAGCAGCCAGACAGCTCAATTTTAAATACTCAGGGAGCATCAATTCCAAATGCAGTGATATGAACAGCTCTGTTAATGGCATGAAGCTTTTAAATGCTTAATTGTATTAAAAGATGGAAGCTTTCAAAGAACATTGGATGATCTCCATTACACTCTCTAAGATAAACCTCATCGTCTCATTTTAAATGTAATCTAGCTATAATGATCATGAACCTCTCAGTGGTGCTTCTTAGACCATCTCTCTTTCTTCATCCTCATTTACCTCAAGCACAGCTAGATGCCACAATTTCAGACGCATACTCATAATTAATTAAACAGCATTGGGAATTTCAGCAGTAAAAAATTAGATACAGCCACAGTGAAATAACAGCTCCACCATGTCATCAACCAGATGTAGATGTTTCAATTACAATTATGCAAACTCAGTATTCCTCTTGGAGTACTTCCAGCAAATGAGAAGGGGAGTGCATGACAGGAAAAGAGATGATAATCAGGCGGGGTGTGTGTGTGTGTGTGTGAGGGGGCAGGGGAGACTTAGAATTGCCTGGGGAAAGGAAAGGAATATGAAATGTCTTTTAAAAATGTCAAGGCAAAGCTAATCCTGGCATGTTTAATAGATAAAATGAAAAAAAAAGCAGCAGCAACACATCCTGGTTTGTCTTGGAAGCTTCTCTCAGAGTTCTTTCACCATGACTTTTAGAATAAAAATAAATGTCCCAGACACACAGCATTTTATTACAAATATTAAAATGGCAGAACGCATAAAGTGCAAGTCGCTATTCTTGATCAGGCTTTTAAAATACACAAAACTTAACCATATCTCCGAGTTCCTACCTTAAATATCTTGAGGAAGAAAGCTAAGGCAAATTCTGTTATCTTTAACCAATTTCTTTCAAGATGAAAATGGGCAGTGCAAGCAGGTATTGCCGTCTGAATTTTTTACTTGGGAGCAAATCTCATTTTCACCAAGCCGTTACTGCCAGCTGTCTGGAAGGAAGATATATCAGAGCTTCGAATTCAGCCGTAAAATAAGAGACACCTAGACTTCCAGAAAAATCCTCTGAGTGGATAGCACCGGCACTACAGTTTAGCATGAACATGAATCCCATTAACTTCACGGGTGGGGGCTAGCACCTACACTATTACTTGGAGGAAGACAATACCCTGTTCATGCTCTGCTACAGACTTCATGAGAATCCTGGTGGCAATCTCTGTTGACATAGGTCAGTTTCTACTGGCCTCTTTTGGTTTCAACTGGAGGACTGGGAGCCCTGGGAACCAACAAGGTCACCAATTTGTTCCAAAACATAGCTGCCAACTGGAACAGTAGGATCCAATTGAAAACGTTTATTTGGAATTTCCACTAAGCTTCACTGCAGGCAACATTTTGATTAGCATTTTGGGGAGAAAACCTGGATTTTTAATGACAACCTAGACCATGCCTTCTTGTGCGTCTCAGTTTAATCTTATTAGTAGAGATAGATCCTGCAAGGTTCTGAGCACACTAGAGTGATCCAGAAAACCACTTAAACAAACACACATTTAGTCTGAAGAGCATGTGACAACACCCTGCATCAAAGGGTGATAACTAGGGATGGGACTTTCGGTATTGCTGAGAACCAAAAGTAGCAGATAATGGCACTTGCGATTCTTTCTGAAATTTCTGTTCTTTTTTTTAGTTTTGGCCCTATCAGTTCTTTTGCACCGATTTTATTATCAGATTTTTAACACTGAGGTTTTAACAAAAATGCAATGTTAAAAAACCAAAACCGAGAAACCTGAAACCAGTAGGAGAACCGAAATTCAGGAGAACCAAAACCGAAATGAACCGAAACTGGAATACTGCCCAGAGTCCCACCCCTAGTGACAACAGATATGACGAGGGCCCGCTATGGACCACCTGGATCAGAGACTCACCAGCATGTCTGTTTGCGGGCCCACTGCTGCCCCAGCATGGGTAGGTGGCTGGTGCAGATGTGGTCCCTTGATGATTCTGGGCCCACAGTCCGGGCCAAGTGCCGTACAGGCAGGCCAACATAGGCCATAGCACACTATAGTGGGTCAGCGCATTGTTTTCCACTGCTATTCCATGCTGGAGATCAGGGACTGCCATGGCTGCCCATCATGGCAGGGGAGAGGCCACTGGGGTTGGTTTGTTCTCACCAGCCAGCTCAGTTGGGTGCATGACTGTCCAGTGCCCTGACCTGAACTGGGCAGGGGTGGTCCTACTCCCCTGGCTATGTAGCTGGCGTGCTGGCTGCACATTTGTTTTTACCCAATGTCAATGGCACGATTCAATCATGTCCACAGCATTAAGCACACCTTTAAGTAGTCTGATGGATCAGTTTAGAGTCCTCTTCTTCTTAGAGGATCAACCCTTAATTGGGAAAGCTGTTACTTATATGTTTACAATATGGCATCAGTCCCTCTGTAGTGAATTAATAGACTGATTGAAGCATTTTTGCATTACAGGACCAAGAGAATATTGTATACATTTGTAACTACTGAAAGGATACTATGAGTTTCATATATGCTTTATTTGCTTGCTATATGCTTTATAGTAACTTTAGTTTAGGAATATTGGAAATGCATATTATGAGGAAAACAGGCTGGCAAGAGGAAAAGGAAATGAGAGAAATATGCTGACAGAGATATATTCTTGCCATCTAGCAAGAACAGGACGAGTAAAGAACTGTCGTTCTCAGAACATGGCTGTACATAAACAAGAAAGAAGGTTGCAGATAAGGACTAAGCAATGTAATGAGAAAGGATGGCCTGGTCAGACACCAAGATGCCTCAGAGAAAGGGGGCGTGGGCAACCCATGGCCAAAGATCAGGCCTCCCATCTGAAGGGAGGGGTAGGCAGGATCTAACTGCTCAGGACATCCCATAATAACAGTGTCTAAGCAGAAAGCACCACAAAACTGAATAGCCAATGGGAGAACTTTCCAGGCTTAGCACTGACAACCCCGCACTCTGGATAATAATAAGGCAGTCACTGGATTAAAAAGGCCAGCCCTAGACAGGAAAGATGTCTTCCATGGTACCCTCTGACCAGCTATTTAGGTGGCTGCCGGTTGATCGGTGCTTGACCCTTTCCAATTCTCTCAAAGGCTGTGAAAAGTCAAGACTCCAGCAGCTAGGTTACTGCATAGACCTCGATCGGACCCCTGCCCTGCCTCTCTTCTTGAGACCAGACCTGAGACCTCTGATGCGTAAGAACACATGTATATGTATTTGTGTGTGTGTGCTTGCTGTTACAGTAGGTGAAAGCTATTGCTAGATGCAAGTGTATTGGTGCTTTACTCCCAGTTCTTCCTATATGATATAGTAATAAACATATGTCTATTCAAGGGGCTTGTGCTCTGTTTCATAGTGTTTCTGCCAAGATCCTGGAATTGGGAACTGCCTACTAGGGGTTTAAGTCCTGCCCCGGTGGGAAAGATAGTGAAGAGTTCCAATTCATTACACCTCCATGTGGAAGTAATAAGCAAAGGGATCAATTCTGCTCTTACTGTAGGTGGAACCACCAGGTTTGAGGGATACATGTCCACCCCATAAATTTCCCAGGAACCCTTTGTATCCTTTCATCATTTGCCACCCGTCCTATGCAGTGAGTTGGTGTATCCTTCCTCACATACATTTAGCCAAGGTTGCAACCACAGTTACCATTGGAGAGGATAGACAGGCCCATTGGACAGGACGGGCAGGGTTCAGCATTCCCGTTCCCTACCAATCAACTGATCTATGAGGAGAAGAAGCACCATTCATCCTCCATTGCAAAATCCCAGACTACAGATTTCAGTGCAAATGAGGTTTTCTGCCCTGCTCACACTAAAGTTGACCACAGTAAATGTCTAGCATATCCCATCCCTTTAAGTCAGAAAAGTTGTTTCTGTTCCACATCGGCATAATTGAGAGAAATGTGGCCCAGTAAGCTTAAACAGTGGGAAGAAAAATGGACAAAGTACGAAAAGCATCAAATTGAACAGCTTGTTGGCTTCAGTAATTATTCTGAATGGAAGTCAGCTGCACTCCTGTTTCTTCCCTGATTTCCTCTTGAAGCCACTGATCATGCACAGCATTTGCACAGGAGAGAACTTAAAACGAGGTGCCTCACTTTCCATCTTGCCTAGGAGGCAAGCTAATGACTTCCTCCTTCTGCCAGCAGTTCAAGCACTTGGCTTTGAAGCTGCTTTTAGCATAAAACCTAGAAATTCATCATGTGAGCTTTAATGAGAACCATGTGCTCATGCTAAATTATGGGACCTTTAGATTTTATTTTTAGAATGCAGCAAAATGGTAACAAATCAATGTTTATATTATGGGATAGGGATATGAGGATGTTTGATTGGCAGACTAGGGTTTCTCTCAAACTGGGGTAATTCTGACAAACTTTTGTTGTCCTTGTCTTCAGTGGAACCCTTATTTGGCCTGATGAACAGCAGGAGGCACAAGATGATGCTTCAGTCTTAACCATTTGTTTAATAACAAAAATATTTTATTTATTTTTCTTGTATTTTTAACCCACTGTCTCTTGCCACAGGCAACTCGGAGCAGCTCACAACAATAAATTAAACATATGAAATCTTATAAAACAATATAAAACAGTATAAACATAAGGCGGAACCACATAAAACACACACACACACACCCCTCACCTCCCTACCTGAATCCCTCACCAAAAATCCTGCAAGAACAGCCAGGTCTTACACTATCTTGGGAAAGAGGGGAGGTCAGGGGCCAGGTGGGCCTCTGTCGGGAGGGAATTCCACAGCCTAGTGGAAATTCCACAAAAATATGTGCTTTTAATTTTCCATTAAACTCAAGGAGTTCACAAATAATAAAGAATATTTCTGGAAAATGTGCAGCTTTCTCCTCTTTCTGGAATATCTAGTTGAATGTGATATAGGTAAGTAACCAATCTAGTTGGATGTGATACAGGTAAGTAACCAATCATCATCTACATTCATATGGTGTTTTTAAAAAAGCAAGGCTAGAAGGAGGGGTCCATGCCCATTGAGTGGTTGTCAGGTCTTGGCACTGAACCCCTGACCTTTGGGATCCTGTGGCAGTGCCTTGTGCTATTGTGCTTGTCACGAGTTGGAGGTCTGCACCCCCACTTTACCGGGTTTGAGTGACTCAGTTTCCCTCGCTCACAGCCCACTTGAATCAGTTTTTCTCTCTGGCCTGCAGCAGGGACAACTCCTTTGTCACCCAAGGGCCCGATCCTTCCTGTTTACAGACTTTATTCTCTGGGTTCGCAAGAATTTGAAAACCCTTGTTGCTCACTTGTGTTCCAATGTTAGACACAGACACTTCTTCATAAAGATAAGAAGTCAGTTTATTGATTTACATAAGCAAGATAATTACTAGAAATCAAAGGTAAATATAATGCATTCCTAATCTATACTGGTTGAATTCCTAGATAAGAATCTTACTCTTCTAAAGTCCATTTAGGTTCTTCTCAGTCCTTGATGTAAGCGACTGGGTCTTCAGTCTTAGAGTTGCTAGAAAGCAAAGTCCTGGTCTCAGTCCATNCCCACTTGAATCAGTTTTTCTCTCTGGCCGATTCAAGCCTGCAGCAGGGACAACTCCTTTGTCACCCAAGGGCCCGATCCTTCCTGTTTACAGACTTTATTCTCTGGGTTCGCAAGAATTTGAAAACCCTTGTTGCTCACTTGTGTTCCAATGTTAGACACAGACACTTCTTCATAAAGATAAGAAGTCAGTTTATTGATTTACATAAGCAAGATAATTACTAGAAATCAAAGGTAAATATAATGCATTCCTAATCTATACTGGTTGAATTCCTAGATAAGAATCTTACTCTTCTAAAGTCCATTTAGGTTCTTCTCAGTCCTTGATGTAAGCGACTGGGTCTTCAGTCTTAGAGTTGCTAGAAAGCAAAGTCCTGGTCTCAGTCCATAGTTTCCAGCCTTGCTGGCTGGCAGGATCCAGGATGCAGATGAGAGTGTTCAACATGGCTCTGACCAAGCGATAGTGAAGATGGCTTAATGGCCCTTGCTTAAATAACAATTCTGAGTCCTTTGTTTCTGCTTCCCGCCTTGGAGAAACCTGAGGAAAGTAACCAGGACGATCCATTTGCATCTCCAGAGGGTTCTGTCTAGCTAGGGTTCCCAAATACACATTCTTTAAACTGTCTCCACTTCCTGGAGTTTTGTCAGTGTCACAGTCCTGATTTGAGTTTTACAGTTCGCAATTGTAACATTACATACATGTTGAACCTTTTGCTTTACATATTTACTAGACTTGTAGTCTACATGCAGGCCAGTATCACACATGTGACCCCTATGTTCCTCCGTGACAGTGCTACCATTTCATCTTCCCAAAGTCTGCCTATTGCTCTGTGGAGGTCTGTGTTTGACTTGCTAACTGCACCCCGTCTCTGGTGCAGCCCCTAGCCCCTTCCACTAATTCTTGATTGGCTTCCAGTGGGCATAAAGCCTGATGGGAACAACAGGGACAACTGTTGCCTTCCCTGTTCCTGCCCAGCCATTCCAGGAATCCTGGAGCTATAGCCTGGTCTGGCCTGGCCTGGCCTTCCTGTGTAGCTTTTCTGCTTTGGTTAAGTTACTCTCCTGTTGTCATTGTCCCCTATAGACCCTGGGTGGTAAAGATCAGGAAACCTGCATACATGTTCATAAATGGTTACCGTTTGTTAGTATTGTATAGCCGTGTTTGGTGTCTAAAGGATCCATGTAATGTATAGAATGACATGGTGCACAAGCCAGAATGAAAGTTACAATAACAACTCAGAGACTGTAACAGGAAACCTTGTGAACTCTCCACAAACATGAGGAAGGTCATGATACCACAGATGTTTATAATTCCCATGGATTGTATTCAAAATGCATTGTAAAATTCGGGAGGCAAGGTGACTGTGGTCCTTTTTAAACAAGCGGAATTTCTCCCACAGTTTGAATCTGTGGCTCTGTGAAACCCCCGCAAGGGGAGGGGGGGGGGCTTTAGATACTCTTCCATGAACTGGAAGTCACCCGGGCACCATTAGAAACAGTGGTGTCACGCAACTCGCAGGTTTTTTGAGACATGGCATTGATAAGACCTCAATTATCAGGGTCTTATCTATGGCATGTCTAAAAAAATCCAGGAGTTGCGCACCACCGCTGTTTCTAATGGTACCCGGGTGACTTCTGGTTCATGGAGGAGCATCTAACCCCTCCCCCCACGGGGGTTTCCCAGAGCCACAGATTTGAACTGCAGGAGAAATCCCGCTCATTTAAAAAGGCCCTAAGAGAGTTAAACCCTTATGGGCTGGAACACTTCTGAGGAGAGCTGATCCAGTAGGAGCTGTAAGAGGGGAAACTGAGTCACAGCTAGCCTAGACTGGGGCAGAGAGGACCCAATCCCATCACACCCTGTCCCATAGACCCCCCCCTCCCCATGGAAATCTAAAGTACCACTTCTGTATTCTGATTTGGTGCCTCTCTGTTGTAGCCTCATATCCTGGCTCCCCTTGGTGAAGTATTACCCTTAGCCTTGCTATTGTACACTTGTGTGGAGTTAAGCTCTGTTGCCTCTGAACCCTGTTATTAGATCTCTGTGTATTGTGAAGTCTGGTTGCCTTTGAGGCCTGCCTTCTCCCCTCTGTTCCATACTTTGTGCTTGTCAGGGGCGGTGCGCATTGCAGGGCACCAGGGGCATTGCCCCTCCTGGCCTGATCCCCCTCCGCACACTCTTCATAAAAAGAAAGAAAAAAATCAAAAAGAAAAAAACCCTCACCTGAGTCCCAAAGGCACCGAGGGGGGGTGGGGGAGCCAAGTTCTCCAGTTCAGCAATCAGCTGAGTGCTCAGTGCTGTTGTTATTGTGCCTCCCTGGGCACATATGCAGGCAGGAGCTGAGGGAGTGGGGGCCAGTACCTCCTGCTGAGCCTGCTCTAAGGAGTCTCTTAAGGGACAAAACTTTACAAAAGTGATTTGGGCTATTGGACTTAGAGCCCATGCTGCCTGAATGGGGAAAAGTACTTTGCTTTTCCCACCAGTGGGGGCAGTGTTCCACAGAGCCTTTTGGGCTGCTTTCACAGACTCTGTCTGGACTGGAGACTCAAACGCCCAGGCAGTGTGTTCCAGTGTGCACAGCTGTTGCTGTTGAAGGCTCAGGCTGCCTGCCTGTACCCCATCCCCTAGGGTGCGGTTAAAAGAGAGCTCTCCTCATTTGGCATGCTGGTGATCTGTGCCATTTTGGTGGAGAGAGAGTGCTGGCTGGCCTGGCTTGTTTGTGGCTTTGTTACCCCATTCTGCTGCTGGACCTGCATCAGACACATCCCCATTGGTGAGTTAGTTATTTTTAGTTATTTTTCTGGGAAACACTGGTGAAAAGGAGGCCTGGGGGGCTGCTGGGGGGAGAGAATGGGGCTTATGGGGGGCTGATGAAAATGGGGCTGGGGTTAAGGGGACTGCTGGGGAAAATGGGGCTTCAACAGAGCTGTAACAGTGAGGCATGTTTTGGGGGACAAGTGGAAATTGTGCTAAGGACTGCACATAACATTGTTGCCTTAAGATGGTTTGCTTTGTTTGCTCTGTGTTTGCATGATGCATTGCTGCTTTCCTCCTCCCCTCCCAAGCATGATTAGAGATGCCATTTTGTAAATTTGTGGGTCTCCTGGTCATGGCTACTCTTTTCTTAAAATGGTCCCTTCACTGTTTCACTGCTGCTCTCTGCTGGAAAGTAGTTTCTGGCCTCTCTGCTTGTGACTATGTGATTTTGAGCATCTTGCCTGGGGTTTTTGTTGAGAAACAGAAATGCATTGTTTACATTTTGATGGGGCTGGTTTGGTGTCAACAGAGGCCTGTAACTGGCCAAACTTTTGATGCTGGTCTCGAGGGGCCTGGTTTGGTGCAGCCCTGGAACTGGCCAAACTTTTTTAAAAGGCCTGTTTGCTTGGACAGGCATTTGGCTGTTAGGGATAGGGTGTAGTTACTAGGGATGCCGACCTAGATAGGCCTAGTTTGGTGGCAATGCAGCCCTGAAACTTGCCAAACTTCTTTTAAAAGGCCTGTTTGCTTGGACAGCATTTGGCTGCCGGGGATACAGTGTTGGTACTGGGGATGCTGGTTTGGATGGGAGTGTTTGGTTGCTATACAGGCCTGCAACTGCTCTCCTTGTGAACAGAGGAGAAAGTAGGTAGGAGCATGGAAGAAGAGAAGGCTGCAGACAACAAGGAGACCCCTGTCCCCCACTAAACCCATCTCTTCCCCTTACTCTTCTCATGCACCAAAACCAAACCCTTTCCCTCCTATTCTCCTCTGTTGTCTTTCTCTTCCCTTTCATTCTCTTCTGAGAACTCTCTCTGAGAAGAGAATGAAAAGGATGCCATGAAAATCGAGGATTCGAGGGGTCAGGATAAAGGTAGGCGATGGCAATGTAATCTATTTTTGTAACCTGCTATGGTTAATTTGGACCCGGTGGGAAAGAGTGGATGGGACCCCAGTAAGAGGACTCTCTATCCCTCAGTGGTAGTGCTTCACACAGCAGCAAGGAGTTCCCAGCATTAACTAATGTAATGTCCATCCAATGTTAACACTGGGAACTCCTTGTTGCTGGGTTAAGCCACGCCACTTGCCTTCTGCTGCCCTTGGCTCCACTTACTGCTGTCCCTGGCTCCGGCCCGCCAGCAGCAAAGCCGCCGGCAGAAGGTTCAATCCACTCACTGCCCCACCAGCCTCAAAAACCACCAACCGCCACTGGTGCTTGTTAAGCATTATTGCCTTTGACTCCTGTGTTGTATGTTGAGCCTTGGTGTTTTGAAGGTCTGCTTTCTTCCCACTGCCTTTCCCAGTCCTCGCCTGATTCTTGTTAAGGCTTGCTGTCTCTGAAGCCTGTGTTCTGTCTTTAGCTGCCTCAGTCCTTGCTTTACTCCTATTAAGCCTGGTGTCCCTCTGCAGCTTGCATTCCTCCTCCTTACCTTTCTCCACACCCTCTGACTGCACTCCTCACCTTTAGAGCCTGTTCCATGCTATCCTCCTGCTAAGCCTGGTGTCCCTCTGCAGATTGTATTCCTCCCTCGGTTTGCCTCCTTCCATCCTCTGCTGACTACACTCTTCCTTCCCCTTAGAGTCTGTTCCCCTCTGAGCCTTGCTAAATACAACCCTTCTCTGCCTGGAGTCTCCCACTCTCCCAACTTGCTGGTTGCAATCCTACCTTCCTTAAGGCCTGTCTCTCTCCACCCTTGTTAGTTACATGCTTGTTGTGTCCCACTGAGTGTTTCTCTTCTCAGTCCCGCTCGTGGAACTCCTCTTTCTGTATGTCTTTCTCACGTTTGATCTTGCCTTATACTCCTGCCTGGTAATAGGATGCTTGTCCAGTTCCCTTGCACTGTGCACTCTGAGTTTCCTGGCATTGCTCCATGAGTGGCTGAGAGGGGGTGCTTTGCGGCTCATGGGAGTACGCACCAGCGGCTCCACCTTCAGATGGGCAGTCGAATCCGTGGCCCATGGGGGGTAGCATCTCATCTGAAATCACCCAATGACATCACCAGGATTCTCAGCCCTTTGCTTTGGAGCACCATAGCACTTGGACAGTGTCTGAAAGCGCTCCCCAAGAGAACGCTCAGTAGTGCTTGGGAGTCCCAGGCTGAGAAAGTGCAGCAGTTTCCCAGCTCGGCTGCTCCAGGTGATGGCTATGGTGGCTCCGCTGAGGCTTTCTGTTTAGTAAAGGAAGCCCTGCCCCATCACCCTGTCCCTTTGCCATTTCAAGCTGGATATAGAGACTTCAAGCAGCAAAGGGACAGAGAGTGAAGGGGCGAGGATGCAGAGGGCTCTGTGGAGCCGTCGAGCCAGGCAGTGCTCCCAAGCCATCACTACGGTACTCCAGTGCTTCCTACGGGAAACAGGTTGAGACCCACTGGTCTAGAGTGCGGTTGCTGTGTCAGACCCAAATATGAGAGAGGGATATAAAGAGACAAGGGCGGCAATGATTGTGTGTGTGTACAAAGTAGTTAAGACAATACATTTTTATTAAACTTCTGTTGAGAACAAAACAAACTCTAAACCCCTTCCTTGATCCCCAACCCTCCTGTGATTCCACGGGTCTTTCTGACCCCAAAGGCTGCTAAAAAAGTCATAAAGCTGTTTTGGCAAGCCTGAACCACTCCTCCCCCCCATGTATTCCTCAAGGAGTGTGAGGTCAACTGTCCTGTGTTTTTTCATGTTCCTCCCCCCTTTTTTTTTAAATGGAGGGTTTTATCATTTCATCATCAGGGGTCCTTTCGACCCCAATGTAAGTCAATGGGGAAATGAAAGCACTATACGCCCTTTGCACTGGGGGTCATGTTGACCCCTTGCACATATATTCTTAAAATACATGTGTTTTTTAAAGAAATGAATCTTAACCCAGCACCTGCCCTCCTAATTAAAACCCTCAATGAAGGTGAAGGACAAAATGTAGCACTTAGTTTGAGTTCACAAAAGTCATTGGTGATGTGTTTAGGGAAATATCACCATAAAATGCTATGGGGGGGTTCATTGACCCCCGGTGAAAGGTCAACTTAGCAACTTCTATTGTTCCTTATCTTTACACATCCATTAAGACCTACTTAGAGTGAACTCTTGACACTGTTTTTTTATCACAGCCATTAGCAGCTTTGTGTTGGAAAAATACCAAATTCATTCTGCATGGGGGGTTGGGGGTGTTGATGACCCCTGCATTTACTGTGAGATTTGGAGCTCACTTGAAAAGCCTGATCTTTACACAGCAATGAAGACCTAAGTATTTAGAGTGAACTCTTGACACTGTTTTTTTAAAATCAAAGCCATTAGCAGCTTTGTGTTGGAAAAATACCTATTCATTCTGCATGGGGATGTTGATGACCCCTGCATTTACTGTGAGCTTTGGAGCTCACTTGAAAACAGTGAAGCCCTGCAACCTGTATTTTTCATTAATGTCCTCTAAAATTGGCATATCTGGCCATCCTACTGTGAACTCAAGACTTTTGAGCTGGCTCCTCTTCTCCTTTTCTGGGATTGGAGGGGGTCAACATGACCTCCTGTACCGTTTTTGTTAGTTGTGCTACTTTACATGAGGGGTCATGGTAACCCCCAATACCATGGGGGGATGTTTTGTATTTCTGTTTTTCAGTTGTTATGCTAATAAACTGTCAATTTCCCCCCCTTAATCTCGAGTCCATTTCAAATCAAACACATTCATTATTTTTCAGCTATTTATTAAATGGGGGTCCTTTCAACCCCCGATACAGTTAGTCAGTCAGTTTCTCAGGCGCAGGAACAAAGCCACAGTGTCTAATTGAGCCAGTGTGGTGTGTAGTGGATGATGTGCTGGAGTTGGGAAGCTAGGGTTCAAATACTGCCCTAACCATGAGCTTACTGGGTGGCCTTGGGCAAGTCACAACCTCTCAGTTCCATCTGTAATAAATGGAAGTGTCTGTCTGTCTCTCCCTATGTTTCCTCACCCTTGTCTAGCTTCGATTGTAAGCCTGAGCAGGGACCTGTCTCTAATAATAACAATTGTAAACTGCAAGGTACGCTGTGCTGGCACTATATAAATGCTGAATGATAATAATGTGTATAAAGAAAATGCAAAAGTTCTTCTTGACAAAATGTCTAGCCCTGATGTGCTGCATGTGCAGATATCACAAAACCATACCCAACCTCCAGCAATATAAAGGAAAGGATTAACCTGCCATTCAGGCAACAGACAAAGTAGCTGAGATCATACTTTTCATTGGACCAGCTTATGTTGTTGAGCTCTCTGCTGAGAAAAGCTTGCATCCTCACCAACAGAAGTTGGTCTAATAAAAGGCACTAAGCTTGTCTTTCTCATATGTGGGACCAACACAAAAACTACGGATTCCACTATGCTGCCATTGAATATTGACAATGGAAAACAAATTGCCTCTTGAGACAATAGAGTACAAGTTCCACAGGCATTCCTATAATTATAGGGCACATCGTTTGAAGTTATTTTGTAATGTGTGCTCATTTGCATATCAAGCATCCAGCTAATTACAGCAAGTATTCTATTTATGTAAAAATCTGAATGACTTACACGACAAAGGAACCTAAAAGATTACAATGGGCAAGCTGATTCCTTGGGCTGGGTTGTTTGTTTTCCTTGAGAGAGGGCATCCATCATTTAGATGTAATAAGCAAGACGCTCTTAAGACACTGCTTCTTTTCTGTCCTTTCTAACAGGCTCTTTCTTCACAGCCCATAAGCTGATCTTGGCTGACATCCACAGTAGGAGGATCCCTAGATAAACTCTTTTTGGCTACACATATTCCAGATATTTCACATGTCACTGCACTGGGCTTGAATTTCCTCCCTTGCTCTAGATCTGCTTCTTTATTTGACAATGTTTACAAGGTCAGTTCTCAGCTTTGTTCCTCCTTTATTCAAATGCAAACAAACCAATTCCATCCTCCTGTAAAATACTGTACTTTTGGCACAAGGACTATGCAAATTCTCAGCTGTAGCTTATTATGCCTCTATTTTTCTGGCTGTTGATTCAGTTTATTGTCCTTGTTAGCTAATAGCCGGCTCCAATTTTTGTTTCCATGGATAGCAATTTAAGGGAGGTTGTCCATACTCCTGTATGTAACAGAAAACATGCTAGCCTATGCTTGGGAAAGAGGACCTGCCCTGATCTCCTTTTAGCTGCTTTTAAGGAACAATCCTTGTATTGTCAATGCACCCCCCAAAATTAATACACGGAGACAGTGGCTAGGTCAAAACTGGCTGCACTTTTAATTATCAATCAATAAGGCCGGTGGGTAAATTGCTCAGCAATTCGGGTCCAGTGTGCTAGCTCTAACTTACCTTATTAACTCGTGCCCAATCCTTAATCAGGGCACCAACATAACCTGCCCCCCTTCGACAACACTCAGGCTCTGGCCGAATAGGGGGGTGAACCAGCCCCAACTTTGGGCGTGAGTAGGGAGGTAAATGTCTGCAGAGTCTGAGGACAGTGCATGTCCTTACCCATATGCCAAGACACCCCTCCCAGGGTCGTGACCCCAGAGCCTGCCATGTCCTGCATGACTCTGGGTACCACTTTCCTCATCTCTTAAGGAGATGACTCTTGATCCTATACCTTACCTAATTATCCTATCCTAGCACACTGGACCCCTGCAAGTGCGACAATTAAATATTTCATATCTTATTCCAATTAAAACATTTGTCTCATGAACTTCAATATTGCCAATTCGAATTCCCTATTTAATACAATTATTGAGTTGCCAATCAAATGCCAATTATGATTATCTAGCTTCATGCCAATACCAATTGAATGCCACAAAAACCTATTTAACCTACTCTGCACTGCTGAGGAGGCGAAACCTGCGATCCTTGTAATAAAAGCTAATCGCCAAAATTCCTCCTCGGCTCCCTAAAGGCAACCGGTAACAACCCGCAGTGCTAGAGGGTGGGATGGGTGTGGCTGCTGCTTCCTCCTCACCCTAACTCAGAATGCCACCTCACGCGGCTCGGAGCAACCCCAACCCCTCCTAAAAGGGGTGGGGCCACACCAGTTTGCCCGTGCTGCGCTTCAGCGTCAGCGCTCCACGGGCCGGTTGCCTGGCAACCACACATTCTCTGGCGGGGAGCATTCTAGGATGCCTCCCCGCCACGGCTCTCCTCCTTGCCACGGCTCTCCTGTGAAATGCTTGTAGTTGGAATTGTGAGAAACACCCAGCCACGGCTCTCCTCCTTGCGCCCCTGTTCCATTGCGGTATGGGGGAGGGGGCGTGGCAAATGCCCGTCGCCCCCATCCGGTAGGCGAAGGGGGCTTTGCTTGCTGGCTGTTGCTGGGTTTTGTTTTTCTTTCACTTCTCTAGCCCCATTGGTAGCATCAAGACCAAGCAGTAAAATGAGGGGGTGAGGGAGTACTCCTAATAAAGACAATGTGTCTCATTCTTCTCCCACTTACGCTGTTGCACTTTTCTAATGGATGGTGTGACCACCATGCACTGTGATCATTTGGGCCCACACAACCTCCCACAAGACTTTGGCTACTTGCCCCTGTCTAGATCTGCATTGACCATCAGTAACTAGACACAAAACAGCTGCATCCTCATCCATAACATGATTGCCCGCTTATCTCAGTTGGTTAACTCATAGGGCTAACAACAGCAAGGTTATGGGTTTAATAGACCTTTTTCCAGATGCTGGGGAAGAATGACAGATAATGGATTATGCCACACATTGCCTGTTTTTGAAGCACCCAGTGCTGGTCAATGTTGGCAACAGAGTACTAGGCAATTTGGACCATTGATCTCAGGGGTGCAACTAGGGTGTAATGGACCCCTGGCCAAGAAGTCAAGATGGTGCCCCCCCATCCCCTTTGTCTCTCGCTGGGCCTGGGGGCACTGCCCGGCATGGCGGACCTGGGGGTGCTGCCTGGGCTGGCTCACATGCATGTGAATTAACTTTAAAGGCACTTTTGCCCTTCCTCAAAATGGAGGTTGTGTCTGTGCTCACTGCACCCTCATTGATGGTTTACAACTGGGTGTTTCTCACAATTCCAACTACAAGCATTTCACAAGCAGAAAGCAAGTAATAAAGCACGCATGCAGAGGAGTTTAAAAGTTCAAAACCAAAGGGTTTCCCCAACAGCTGCCCCCCTCCCCCCACCTGCAGTCAGGGGAGTTTCTCCCAACAGCTGTCCCAGTCCCCTCTCCCCTCCACCTGCAGTCAGGGGGAAAGAAGAACAAGGTTGCTGCAGCAGCTTGCAAGTTAAGCTGCATAGCTCCTTAGCAAAATGCAGCCAAGCCCAGCACAATAATCTCAATAGACTGACTCAATGTGGCCCCTTTCCAGTTTCAGGATCTGGCCCCTGAATCTAGTTCCTCTCTCTTACCCTCAAGCACTGGAAGAAAGGATTTGTAAGGATTTGAACAGTACCCACCTTCAGGGGCCACGTTCTCCACCAACAAACCCCGTGAAGGGGTAGGACTTTGTCTTCTCTTTCCAGGGGCCAAGTTTTCTGCCAACAAATCCTGTGAAGGGGTAGGATGATACCATCCTTATAGGGGTTAAGTCCTCCGCCAGCTAACCCCGAGAAAGGGTCGGACTCATATTCTTTTTTAGAAACTCAACTTCGCACCGATAATCCCTCTCTAGGGGTTGGTCTGGTTGAAGCCGTCTAAGGGGTCTTGGCCACCTGTGGTGGTGTTTACTTTATATGTACTTTTATTTCCTGTTGTGATATAAGGATTAGCTACTTGGGGGTGATAAATCAGGATTTTCAATGACTAGAAAACGCAGATGCCAAGGGGCTATTGCCCTAACAGAACAATCTCACTCTAAACAACTGAAATTGGATGCTTTTGTGGCCTCTGCTACAGCCACGAAAAAAGGGGATGGAGAAAGGGTACCAGCTTCGGCACCCCTCTGTGTGGATTCATCACAGCCTAAACTAGGGCCTAATACAGCGGTAGAGGGTAAATCTAGCCCAACTGGTTCCTTTGATCCCCTGTTGATTAATGGTGACAAGAGTCTCAATTTTGAAAATTCCTTTTATCAAATGCTGATTCCTCTCCCTTAGTAATGTTTGGCAACCAATGTTTCTTGATAGGTGACCTTATCAGGAAACTGATTGCCCAATTGGATAACATTACCTTATTATTGCAATCCCAGAAATCCCATCTGAGTATAGTAACAGATTTTATTGATGATTATAAGGCTGGTAAGATAGTCAAAGAAGTTCAAAAAGTTATTAGAGCTAATATGGCTACCAAATCTACAGGTGATACCCCTAACCATCCGTCCTTAGGCATAAGTGGGGTTTACAACACTGATCCCCAAGGCAATTCCCCTTCTACTTCTAATAGGTGCAGTACCCAAAACGGTCAAGATAGGGTATTTTCAGACGTCACGAGTAGGGCTGATGCGGCAGCAGCTGTTACCGCTCCGCGATTCCATTCCTAAACCTCGGCAT
>QEPC01012145.1:2106321-2117111 GCA_003113815.1 Sphenodon punctatus
TGTTAGGCGAGCGCGTATGCACCCCCACTCACCATGGGCGCGTGCACCACGTCATTCACATGGGGTTCCCCAAGCCATGAACACACAGAAATCTGCGTGTTCATGGCTGGGAGAGGCCTGTGTAAAAAGGGCCACATTCTCACAACTGTCTTACTTATACTATCTTAGGTAGGAATTTAAGATGTAAAGCAATATCTATTCTGTCTTTGAAAATAAATCTGCAGATATGGTTCTGAGATTATTATGGCTGCTATTTCACTAACTCTTCTTAATGAAGTTATTGCTAACAGGCATACTGTCTTTAAACCCGCATCCCATAACCAGTTCATTTTTGCCCCCCATATAATCAATTCACGCTGCCCTGTGGGCACAAATTAAATGGTTATGGGTGGGGGCAGCATGAATTGATTATATGGGGGCAGGGGCACAAATGAACTGGTTATGGGGTGGGGGCCGCATGAACTGATTATGGAGGCACAACCGAACTGGTTATATGTCTCTTTTCATGGCATAATGTGCTTAATAAGCTGGCTGCATTTTGGGTGTCTTGTGTGTGTGATAGCAGCACTTCTGGACTGGTCGCACCTCATGCATGCACAAGGCACAGATGGCACCAGCAGCAAGAAGCAACAGACCCTGGAGGTCAGACTGGCTAAGCTCACCCCCTGGCCCCTCCTCCAGTAAGGCAGTGGACGCAGTCAGTATCTCTGTGCCTGCCTCACTGCCTGCTTGGCTGCCCCTGCAGTGGAACCACTCCTGGGGAGTGGTGGTAGACACTCGGCTGGGAAGGGGGGAAAGCATTGGGAGGCCATGCTTCTCCATGGTTGCTTGGAGGGGTGGAGAATGGGAATCCTTCCTGTCCAGAGGGAGTAAGTTTTATATAAATGTATACACTTGCATAATTAGGTTGGGCCTAATTATGCAAATTAGACCCTGCACCAAGACTTCGCACATGCCCTCATAAACCCTGGGGCCGACCCTGCCCCAAAGGGTACCCCTTCGGCAGCACTAAGGCTTGAGACTGGCCAAAGTAGCTGGTATATTTTCTCTTGGAGACTCTCATTAAAATTCTGGCTTAAACTTGTTAAGACTTCGAATGTGGGTTTGGTTCAACTTATGTTTAAGGACACTCATAGATAGTTATTTGCACCAAATAGGATTCTCGCAAGAATACTGTGCGAATAAAGATTTAAAATCAGCCTGGGCAGAGATTTCAATGAGATTGTGCGATATAGATAGAAAGGAGGAATTGGCCAAAGTTGATAGTTCACCTCCTATGAAAGGTTATAGCTTATGGGTCCCAACGCCCAGAAAAATGGCTCCATACCGGACTTCATTTCTCCCTTTTAGAGAGAAATACTTATTTTTAGCTGCCTGTTTAAATGCCCTCCCTTCCAAGGTGCTTGATGGCCATTTCAGTGGTATACCCTATATAGATCATCTGTGTCACTTTGACCAACAGACTACAGAGTCTACCCATCATATACTATTTGAGTGCTATCTTTACTACTCTTAGAACTACTTATCTTATCTTTTTGATTGATAAATTCCCAGGTAGAGACCCTATTGCTCTTTTGAGGATAGCCCTGAGTGATACTGATAATATGGTCACCAAGGAAGTAGCACATTTTTGAGGCTAGTTTTTGCATTTCAACTTACTTTTTTGGACTCGAAACCCAGAAGCAGTTGTGGTGTAGAATTATAACATATATGCTTTGAAAGTCTTTTTTATTATATTTTCTGTTGTTGTTAGTTACACCTAAGTTAAATTTGAAGAAAATTCTAATAATGTTCAGATTATATTTCTTGTTTACTTAATTTGGGTTCTGTTTTATTTATGCTTTACCATTATTGTTGTGTAATTATATTTATTTTTGTTTCTTTTTTATTTTTATTAATTTAAATAATTTTACTAAGGTTATGACTTTATTTATGCAATGGCCAAAGGCCACTCAAATAAATGTTAAAAAATAAAATAATTGAAAATGTCACTGTTCCTTGAATGGCAGCAATCATGTGAAGCAGCTCAGGAATATTCAGGGACCCTGTGCTAGAATGTTTCTCTATCTCTACTACCATTTCTCCCAAGTCCGGAGCCCATGTGAGGTAAATGATCATATGGGGGGATTTATTGATCTTTTCCAACTCTGACTGCCGATCAATATCCCTGGCCCTTTGAAGAACCTTGGAACGTACTGCATACAGAACGTTATCATCTAAGTAGTCTGTTGATAATTCTATCTTTCGTAATTGGTTTTCCATATTACTAGACCATGGTTTCTTAAACGAATTCTTCTTAACACATTTGAGCAACTCAGAGCTCTGGGCACTATTAACTCGAATCCAGAACTTCAGAGCCAACTTGAATGCTACCAGATGTCAACTCTTTTGGCCTAATTTCACTATAAGGACAGCAGAGGGTGTGCCCCTCAGCACCCCCAGAAGACGCTGTAAAAAATTTTGTTGTTGTTGTTTTAGGCATGGTCATAGACCATTGCCATAAAGACAAAAGAACAAAAAGTACAAAATTTCCATGACAATAAACACTAAATACAAATTATAACAAGCATTTGGTTCCTATAAACAATTGGTTACAATGAACCTAAACACTAAATAGCCAGTACAATAATATCCATTGGGGCATTCTCATAAATCACAAAGAAAAGAGACAAAATAAGCCTATAATACTATATAAGGGATTCTAAACTAAAAAACTCTAAATCTCTAATTCAGAATTAAAATCAAACCACATTATTGCATGGACATAAGGCCAGGCAAAAGCATAAATTAACAATACAACATACAATAAAGTGCTATCAGACTGTAGCCAGCATATAATTCTTGGCCGTCAGGGATAAAAAATAATACTGAGAAATGTCAGGCTCCCCATCAGAACCACACCTTAATCTAGTAAGGGAGTGTATCCTAGGAAACACTTTCTAAGATGCACAGCTTGCAGTAAAAATGCTGCAATATTCTTTGTAATATTAGGGTCAGAGCTGTCAAGAACCACAGCCAAAAGGGCCGGATCTGATCTACCTGGGTATTTCCTCAAAATGGACCCCAAATATTCCTGCCGCGACTTATCATACAGGTGGCAATGGAAAATTATGTGCCCAATAGTCTCTATGGTCAGATTATCAAATGGGCATAATCAATCTATATAAGGAGTGCCTTGAATTCGGCCCTCCAAGACCGCGGAGGGAAAAGCATTGAACCGGGCGGTGCATATAAGTTGCTTAGCTCTACCTGAGATGGGAACAATAAGATAATTTGCAACCTGACCCATCTCTGGGACAAAGATCCTATAGTCCCGCATATGAGGGGACCTGCCCAGCTTACCAAGCTCCAGCTGGCGACCCATGTCCTCTGATCGAGAAAGGACCTCTTGCCGGAGTGCGGCTGGCTGTTTATGAGACAAATACTCAGGTGAGAGCCCCATTTCTCTTAGCTGTGAATCAAGCCTTTGAGACCACTGACTTACAAAAGAATCCTCCAGCACTGCCTTCAAAAGTAATGCACCCTGTTTGGTTCGTATCTTAACCCAAAATTTCAAAGTTGCTTCCTTAGCAACTTGCAACCAAGATTTTTGGCCCAACTTGGACTGAATTGTCACTATTGGGGTGCCTCGCGGGGCTCCCAAAAGTCTGTAAAAACTTTGTTTGAATTGTATTTAGGCTACAAGAAGAGACCGGAGCCCAGAGTTCATCTCCGTAAAGGAGTTGAACCCTAACTTTACTATTAAAAACTTGAATAGCTGAAGTAATGGCACAACTTCCTGTCCTTGCAAAAAAACTTTGAATAACAAGGGCTAAGCCCTTCGATGACAAAGTCACCCTCTGGAGATGATCCGTCCATCTTCCTGACTTCCTGAACAGCAGGCCAAGATACTTAAAATTTGTGACTTGCTGTAACATATTGCCCTCAATGATCCACCTATGGCATTTCCTTTTGTTGGTTAAAAACTATGACCTTGGATTTAGAAAAGTTGATGGATAGTTTATTAACCTTTTGTTGGTTAAAAACTATGACCTTGGATTTAGAAAAGTTGATGGATAGTTTATTAACCTTACAATAAACTGCAACGGCATTCATTTGTCTAGATAAGCCTATGCGCATCTGGGAAAGCAAGACAACGTCATCTGCATAAAATACACAACCCACCACGTGTGAGGCCAGTCTAAGGGGAAAAAGCGTATAGTCTGCCATAATAGGGATCACATCATTAATAAATAAATTTAAAAGGGCAGGAGCCAAAACACATCCCTGTCGCACTCCCTATCGCCAAGAGGTAAACATTTAATTCTCTTTGTCCGGGTCAATCCTTTCCCTTCAAGAGTGTTGGAAGGCCGTATAAAGGGGATTCCATTTACAGACCGGTTGTGCCTGTTTTACTATCTGGCAATAGAGTCTGTGGAGCATATCCTTCTTCACTGCCATTTGTATGACAAGTTGAGGGAGAAATTTTTGGCCCTGCTTTTTGACAAATTTCCGGGGACAATGGACTCCTTTCTTTTGGGTCTTGCTCTAAATAGCACTATTCCGCAGATTTCCATGGACACCGCTCAATTCTTGGTTCAAGCTTTTTGTATTCACAAACGATTTCTGGAGTTTATACCACTATATGTAGATTCTGAGTCATGCTATTGGGTGGCCTGGGTTATTAAGGTACTTCTCATATTCTATTTAAATAATATTTATGTATTGAATTGTGTTTACAGAGGAATTAATCCATTTCTGACTTATGTATATTTTACAGTTTCCTATATGGAATTTTAATTTATTTTTTCCTCTGTTTTATTTCATTGAACTTTTATTCTTTATTCTTCTTTTTTGACTATGACCAAAGGTCCCGCCTAATAAATTATTCTGTTATCTCTACGATGCGATTCTTGGACTGAAAGAGAGAGTAAATTGGCGACAGAGTAAATTGGGAGCAAGTACAGGTTATTTGAACTTTCATAATAATTGCAATAGAGACAAAGTAGTATAGTTATATCTTTCATTGGACCAACTACAATTGGTGGCTTTCGGACCTCATAGGATCCTTCATCAGGCAAGCATGATTACGTTATCACCGTACTACTTTGTGTCTATTGCCTATATTTGTGACCAACACAGCAACCTTACTTTCTCTACAGTCCATAATAATTGAAATTCTAAACTTTTGTCTGTGTTTATTATTGGATTTTTTTGGTCTTTATTGTATAAATATGGATTTTTAATTTCCCTCTGTCACGGGTTGGAGGTCCGCACCCCCACCTTACCGGGTTTGAGTGACTCAGTTTCCCTCGCGTACAGCCCACTTGAATCAGTTTTTCTTTCTGGCCGATTCAACCTTGCCACAGGGACAACCCCTTTGTCACCCAAGGGCCCGATCCTTCCTGTTTACAGACTCTTTATCTCTGGGTTCACAAGAGCTTGAGAACTCTTGTTGCTCACTTGTGTTCCAATGTTAGACACAGACACTTCTTCCTATAAAGTTAAGAAGTGAGTTTCTTGATTACATAAACAAGATAGTTAAACAGAGTGGTAATTAGAAATCAAAGGTAAATATAACGCATTCCTAACCTATACTGGTTGAGTTCCTAAATATGCATCTTACCCTACCAAGGTCCATAAGTTCTTCTCAGTCCTTGATGTAAGCGACTGGGTCTTCAGTCTTAGAATTGCTAGAAAGCAAAGTCCTGGTCTCAGCCCATAGTTTCCAGTCTTGCTGGCTGGCAGGTTTTAGGATGCAGATGCAGTTGCTTAAGATGGCCAAGGGAGAAAGAAGATGGTTTAATAGCCCTCGCTTAAGTACCTTTCATGGTCTCTTTGTTTCTTGTTCCCACCTTGGAGAAACCTGAGGTCTGTCACGTAGGCAACCCAGGCAACCTGAAGGTCGATTTGCATCTCCACAAGTATGTCTGGCCAGGGTTCCCAATACACATTATTTTTCTCTTTGCATTTCCTGGAGTTTCGTCAGTGTCACAGTCCTGATTTGGGTTTTACAGTTCTCAGTTGTAACATTACATACATGCTGCATCTTTTGCTTTACATATTTACTAGACTTGTAGTCTACATGTAGGCCAGTATCACACGTGTGTGACCCTATGTTCCTCCGTGACACCCTCCCTCAAGTAAATTCAAACCAGGCTGATCAAATTTAGTTCTTTTAAAAATGAGCTGCATCGTCTGTTACATTTCACAATGAGTAGAACATTCACTTCTGTGGTCCCATTGGACCATGTGTATTTGTAATGAGTGACTAAGTTGACCTGCTGCCTCCAGAAACTCCACTGTCATGCAGCTAATCCTGGGGTCACCATGTGAGGCCAAACCACTTGTACAGCCTCAAGGTTGACACAAAATCAGGCAACAGTTAATGTCATCTCAGCCTCTGGTAACATCCTAGCATAAAGTCAGTTGTTTTTGTGCATGTCCCAGTTGCACTGGCAATATTGTCTTTTCCGGATGAGTGATGGTAGAAATGTTGAGACCATCCGCAGCAAAGACAAAAGAATAAAGAGGAATGAAACAAATGTGCTGATGCTGTGTGTAATGCACTCAGCACGAAGGGCCTTGTGTACCAAATGGTTTGGGATGGAGAGGTGGGGGTGGAACAGTGTGCCAAACGCGACAAAGCAGAGTGAGTGGGAAATGTTGCGGTTGTTTCCCTTTTCAGGGATTCCAGATAACAAAGATGACAAGACTATCAATCTTTTGCAAGACTTTACATATACAAAATCTCCTAATTTTAACAGTCTAAGCTCCATTTGTACTACTTTTGCTAAGGCACTAAGTGCATTTCTCTCAATGTTCTGACTGTGCATGGTAGGACTCCGGATTTTATTCTTTCTGTTCCTCATTCTCTCCCTCACATGCACACACAGATCCAGAGGCTATTTTTATCGTTGTAGACGTTTCAGATAGAAAATCAACCATTTCAGATACTTCTCTCTTATGGCTCAGATCCCAGCTTTTAGAGAAGAAAAAGCTTAAGATTCCCTATCTTTTCATCACAAATAAAAACTGAGCACTTGAAGGACCCTATTGTGATTTTACTAGGCTTCACACTTGTGTCAATACATTGGATTCAATGGAGTTGGTCCAGGTCCGTTGTATTCTTTTCAAGGTCTGAGTTGCTTTCACCGGAGCCTTCTGTATCATTACAGTATATTTTCTGTAATATTTTGACACAGCATGAAGGGATATGAAGGATATAACAGTGAATACGTCAGCTGTTAGAACAGGCATGAGTCCTATTGAGACTTGCTCCCATGCTAACTGCTAGCATACCGTCTAGGCCACCAGAGGACTGCACCCTTAGAGAAACGCAAGAAAGAATGGAAAATTTGAGTAATCTTTCAGAAAATGTTTGGGCTCCACTGGCAGTGCAGACTAGCCTTTCCAACTAGTTTCCAGAGATATGGAATGCAAAAAGATAGACAGGAGTGCAGTGACGTAGCAAACCTGTGGCAGATCTCAGCTCATGTCCCTCCTATGGGCTCCCCCTATGGGCAAGGTAGCAGAGTCTCCAGAGTGGGGTGAGAGCCCCCATTTCAGGCTGACACTACGCTAGAGGGGCCCCAGCCATGAGCCCCACTGCAAGCCATTGACACACCAACAGCCTAAGCACCGCTAGGAAGTTTTCAGAGTGGGTGGGGGAAGGAGTAGCACTCTGCCCCCACCCATTTTGAATATTCCCTAGCGGTACTCAGGTCACTTTGAAAGAGTCTCCATCCCCCCCCCCCCCCCGACTCAACTGTGCTGCCTCACTCCATAATAGTTATCTATGCCGAGAATGAGGTACTCATAGGTAACTGCTTCTAAATTCAGCTAGTAAAAGTATTATTGCCTCCGCATATTATCAGCCAGCAGGAGCTAAGTTTTATGGTGTATAAAGTTCTGTGGAACCAATCAGAACTAGAATTGTTTTTCTTGTTTATGTGGTCTTGATTAAATAGTTTTCACTTAATCTTAGTGAATTCAGGCACCCAGGTTTGACATAACTGGACTCTAATCTATTCCTTTTCTTTTGTAACTAGGGTCACATTTTCAGGATGGTGCAGGGGAGGATAAGCTAAGAACAAGCCTCTAACAAATCCAGTCTAAAAATGGGCCTCTTTTACAGAACTGGTGCTGGCCCCAAAACAGCCCACAATCCCAAGAGGGATCCCAGTAGCAGCAGCAAGTCCACCGTGCCACACAGGATTCAGTAGAGCTCCACAGGGATTTGGGAGCTCCTAGAAGATTTGGCCCTGAGAATGCTTCAGTGCTGGTCACCCTGATCACCCTGCCTTTGGGCTGATCCTGCTCTTATATAAACCCTAGATGAGACCCTTGGGTAAATCAGCATGGCTTCATTGAAGTCAGTGGTGTTATGATGATTTACATCCCTTGAAGGTTTGGCACTATTTCATGGTATTGTCTTGTGCACCAAACTCCTACACAATAACGTGAAGTAGTGCTGAAACAATGGGTAAAAACAAACGTGACAGCAGACCAGTTTGGTAGGGATGGGCGAACAGATCATGGTTCGGGTTTGGTCGTTCGGTTCGGTTTGGTCATTTGGTTCGGTCGCCACATTCGGGTTCGGCCGTTCGGTTTGGTCGTGTTCGGTTTGGTTTGGACATTCGGAAAAAGGTATTGTGAGATCCCGTGATTGCACCAGAAACCAGAAATTTGAGTGTGTGCGGAGCTGTGTGGCGAGAGAGTGTGTGTTTGGCTGGCTAGCTGTTCGGTTCGTGTGTTTTGGCTGTTTGTGTTTGGTTTGGCTGCGTTGTTTGGCTGGTTGGTGTCTTGGTGAGTGTTGGTGTGGTGTGTGACTGTTGGAGTGTCTGTTTAAAAATAAAAATAAAAAAATAAAAAAAATGGAGACGAAGGTGACCACCACCATTAAATGCCGGGCCTGGGGGAAGGCCAAGGTGGCGGAACCAGTGGTGGAGGAAAAGGTTCCTCCTGCCGCTGCTGCTGGACCTTCGGTGGTGTAGGAGGAGCCAGAGCCGGCGGGCACAGGAGGTGCTGCTGCCACTGCTGCCAGGTTTGTAAACTTTTTTTTTTACTTTGAGGATAAGAAACTTAAGGCTCTATCCGTTAGAGCAAGCTCACTGGCATGCGGGTGGGTGTTAGGCATCAGTCAGGCACAAACAGTGGGCATAAGCAGGTAGCAGCGGATGTCTGCCACAGAGAGAGAGGGTACTGTAGTGTGGGAGGCTCTTCCAGCAGTCAGGCATGAGCAGCACCCCCACCCAAACATGTGCCTGCCAGCCATAGGAAGGGTCTCCACTCTCCAGTTGCCATCCCTACCTAGCACCCCCAAATAAGGGCAGGATTTGCACATGCCAGCCAGGGTCTTTCCAGTTGCCATCCCTAGCACCCCAGGGACAGCAGGATTTGCACGTGCCAGCCAGGGTCTCTCCATTGCTATCCCTCCCTAGTAGCACCCCAAGGAGGGCAAGATTTGCATGTCCCAGCCAGGGTCTTTCTAGTTGCCATCCCTAGCGCCCCAAAGAGAGCAGGATTTTCACGTGCCAGCCAGGGTCTCTCCATTTGCCTTCCCTAGCATCCCCTAGCACCCCAAGGAGGGTGCCAGCCAGGGTCACCATCTCCCGTTGCCATCCCTAGCACCCCAAGGAAGCAGGACTAGAGGCATCATCATAAATACATGATATTACTTAGGTGTTGTTTATGTGTTCCTGTTTCAGAGATGAATCAGATGCCAGCGCTGGTGCCATGCCGCGCAGGACACCCAGGTGGAGGTCGGACTCACCAGTGCCACCCCCAGACAGTCAGCGGACAAGGTCCGATGTCTGGAGGTTTTATGAGAAGGGTGATGGAATCACCATCTGCAAGGTAAGGCATGGGGGCTGGAACAACAGTGAATTGATTGCTCTATGACCTGTTAGGAACAGAAGTCCCCTGCAGAGAGAGATTGGCCACCCAATCCACCCACTTGTGGAGACAGAATGCTGGCAGGGCTTAACACAGACCACTGGTCTGATGCAGTATTGCACTTCTTATGTTCCTATCTTTTTATGCTCATTAGACCTGCGGCAAAATAATCAGGAGGCAGAGAGAGGGGACCACATCGGGGCTGATCGCCCATATTGAAAAGCTCCATGGCCTGACGGTGAGGTGGCAGGAGGACTCTGGCATGGCCATAGATCCTGAGCATCAGTGCCAAAAGAAGGGAGGGGGGGAAGGTAACCTGGAAGTGACGCCATGTAAGCCCTTCCCCCTCCTCCAGCCCTGATGTGGAGTCCCCCGAGCCCTGGGAATCTTCTGCGGCCAAGGCCTTTCAGGCCGAAGTGGAGAGGCCTGGCCGCCAGATGATGATGGGCGTACGCACCATGGAGAACTGCCTGGTGGAAAAGTTCCAGGCTCTTGAGGTGGAGAAAAAGCAGGTGGAGGCGTACTCCCAGTACATCTCCACTGAGATGGAGAGGCTGGAACTCTACCACCAGGCGGTCTCCAGGTGGCATCAAGACTTGGAAGGGGCCTTGGAGTTTGCCATTGGCCACAGCTATGAAATGGGAGAGCACAGAATGGCTTCCCCTCAGCCCTGAGCTGCGCCCCGGCACCTTTTGCCTTTCCCCCAAGTTCCAGGGGACAGGCCCAAAGACTAATAGTAGTACCCCTTAAGTTTCCTTTCAATGTTTGGTTTTGGTTTTGTAATGGTTGTTGTTGTTTAAATAGTTTTAATAAAAGTTGTTATTTGTTGTTATGAGCTTCATTTGACCTGTCCAATCTTTTATCCCTATATGCTGAAGTTCTGGCTGGCAGGTACCAGCAGCATCTGGCTGGCT
>QEPC01012145.1:2118843-2140846 GCA_003113815.1 Sphenodon punctatus
CACTGCCCTCAACCACACTGCTTGCCCTTTTGTGCTGGGCCCCATGCTCCCCAGAGTGGCCTGCACACAGGAGGAGCTGCTGGAAATAGGGGTCTTGCTGCTACTTATCCTGCTGCTGGTGTTGCTGCTACCGCTAGGACTGGGGGCAAGGATAGACCCAGATGGCTGGAAGGGGTCACTGCTCCCACTCCCACCATCCACAGGGGCGTCCTGCTGCATAGTCCGCTCTGCCTGCCAAAACGTCTGCACCAGCGCACCCTTCCGGAGGCCATAGACTGCTGTCTCGCGTGCCATGCTGCCCCTGATCCTGGGGTCCAGCATGGTTGCCAGGACATATTCCTCCCAGTGCAGGAGCTCATCAAAGCGCACACTCAGCCCTGCCTTCAGCTTCCACGCTAGGTCAAGCGCCTCATCAGACATCTTCCTGCCCGCAGGGCCACAATCCCACCCCCCAAGAATCTTGTCCAGCTGGTGCACCGGGGACCCTTGCTCAGCCTGCTTCTCCTGGAGGAGCTCGCTGCCCTTCATGCTGCAGTTGAAGAACCCCACCAGCTTCCTCCCCCGGTTGACATGGGAGCTAAGGGTCCCTGGCTCAATCCCCTTCTCCCCCAAACCCAGAGTATCCTTGACCACAAGATGGAGGGTGTGTGTGGCACAAGGGATGCTTGTGAAGCCCCTGTCATGAACTGCCTTCAGTATATTGGCCGCGTTGTCCGTGACCACACACCCCTTGGTGAAGGCCGTGCCTGCCATGGCCCACTCCCTCACCATGGCGTCCAGGGCTGCCTCGAGGTTCCTTGAGGTGTGGGAGCTGTCCATTACATGTGCCTGAAGCAGGGCCCACCTATACCCTGCTTCAGCACCCCCTCCGGCCACTGTCAAGCACTGCCTCTGGGTCCTGCCACCAGTGTGCAGTCACTGCCAGGTAGGCGTGCTGGCCACAGGTCGGTGGTGAAGTGGACCGTGGCCCCCCCAGCCCCTGCCAGCTGCTCCCTCACCCGCTCCTTCAAAGCCCTGTACAGCTGTGGCACCACAGTCCGACTCAGGGTGGAGCGGGAAGGCAGCTTAAACTGGGGGGCCAGGAATCCAATCAGCCACTGGAAGCCTTTGTCCTCTACAATTGAGAAGGGCTGCCCATCCAGCGCAATCATCTTGGCCAACAGGCGCTTGGCTTTCTCCTGAAAAGCCACCTCACCCTCTAGCACCCGATGGCCTTGGCAGCTGCCCCCACCCCAGCTCCTCCATAGTGGACTGATGCTTCTGCTGGTGAGGCTCCTGCTGCTGTTCTTCCCCCATACTGCTCCTGCTGCTAGAGGCAGCAGCAGTTGGTGCAGGACGTTTGCCCGCTGAAGGAGCCGGGCTACTGGCCGCTGCTGCAGTCGGGAATCTGCTGGCACCCACTTCCCCTACCTTCCCACTTAGCATCAGAGCACTGTGGCATGCCTTGAGGTGCCTCGCCATTGCAGTTGTCCCAAGGTTGGCGAGCACCTGCCCACGCTTCACCAACTTATTGCACAAAGTGCACTGCACCTCTCTGGGATCATCTGCCTGCACCAGCTTAAAATGTTCCCAGGCTGAACCCTTCTGCCCCACCCCGGCTGATGCACTGCTGCCAGCGCTGCTGGGAGGGGGAGAACTTGGTGGCACTGGTGACACAGCTCTGGGAGGAGGCTCAGCCATTGCCTCAGCTACAGACATCTCCTCTAGTGTCTGCCTCTGACTCACTGTCCACAAGCACGGTGATGTCCCGTGAAGGGGAGTAGTGGGACCCTGAGGCTAGACTGCCTGTGCCCGCTATGCTGCTGGCACTCTCCCTGTGCCCCCCTCTATAGCTGCTAGTGCTGCTGCTGCTGCTGCTACTCCTCTCCCTACTGACATTGCCCAGGGATCGGGCCCTGCCTCTAGCAGCCGGGTTGGGATTCACCAGCTCTGGACTGCTGGGGATCACCTCGACAGTGGGGGACATTGGTGACCCTGGAGGAACATCAGAAGCAGCACCAGCACCTGCTCCAGCACCAACAGCAACAGAGACAGACGCAGCCTCAAGTCCTGCAGGCCTTCCAGTGCACAAAGAGCACAGAGAGGGGTACAAAACTGAAATGAAACCTAAATCAATCTAATGCTACTCAAAATGGGGGGAAAAAAACAGGGGAAGGGAATCAGGGCTGGAATATATAGAGAGGGAGAGGGAAAGGATTCAATGGAGGAGGGGAGGGAGGAAGGAAAATTGAACACAGGGAGGGGTAAAAACAAAAAATAACACCTAAATCTATCTAATCTAAACTAAATAAATGAGAATATGAAGGTAGATGGGTTGGATGGGTGAAATAGGAGGAGGATTGGAAAGGATTGAGGAGAACAAAAGTGCTGCAAGAGGGAGCCTTCTGAAACGCCTGCTGTCAGGAACAGTGACTAGCTCAGAAGGCGTTGCCAGGGGGGAGGGCAATGAGTTTTGTTACTTGCTGCACCCGCTTCACCGCAAGCCCCATTGGCTCCTTGCAGCCTAGCCTGTGACCAATCGCAGACTGCGAAGCCAGTGGTCTGAGGAGAAAAGGGATGGTGATTGGGCCGGCTGACTGCTACTCCAAGCCTCACCACCCCTGGTGCCTGTAAGTCTGCTCCTCAGCTGACTCCCCCTCCCTGTCACGTTTTGCCTTCCAGTGGCACGTTTTTGCCACCCAAACTCATCCGAACGCGATCCGAACTGACCGAACTGTTCGGTCGTTTCGGAGTTTGGAATCTGGTTTGGTTCATTCAAGTTCGGATTCAGGTTTGGGTTCGGTCGTCCGAACAGGCCAAGTTTGGGCCGAACTCCAAACTTCCGAACGGTGTTTGCCCATCCCTACAGTTTGGCCCGCTATGGACCATTTGGGCACAGGCCCCACCTGCATGTGTGTGCAGGCACCACCAGATGTTGGCTTGTGATTGCCCCAGGCCATGTTGGCGGCTAGCCCGGGCTGTGATCCCACAGCCCTCCAGGGTCACTGCCCGGGCTAGGGTCTGCCTGATCAGGCCATAGCCGCCCACCCCAATGCTGCACATATGTTCCTGGCCTGGCCATAAGAGGCAGCCATGGCTGGCCGTCATTGGCTGCTATGGCTGCCTGTCATGGAGGCAAGGCACTGGGTGCAGCACAGGGACGGGTGCTGGGGACGAATGGCCACACGTTCCCCATTCTTCTTAGCCCCGGACTGTGCGGTGGTCAGCCCAGATGAGCGCATGTTGTTTTGCACCCTGGTCCAGCACGCACGGTGTCTGTCCGCCCGGCGTTACTTCTGTTTTTACCCAGTGTAACCGCAGGGCTGGATTTTGCACCCTGTCATCCACGAATGAAGCCACAACAGAACCCCGTTCACACCAACGTTATTTCCGGCATCGGGCTCCTCCCCGTTGCTGCATCTTTGCCTCGCGGGTATTTTGCCGTCGCAGCCGTAATAGGTGTGAATGTGGCCTCAGTGGGCTATCTGGAGATGTGAATTATATTTGTGCATCTGAAAACACCTTTTCATTTCTGCTCTAGTCTATACCATGCTGCTTCCGCGTTCCCTTTGTAACGGCCCAAGCCAGAAGAATCCCTGTATCGGGGGATGCAGACGCTGTGCCTTTGCTCGTCACGGCCATGCTAGCGAAATCTGGGATGCAGCACAGAACTGCTTCCCTCCACAATAAGCTAAAAGGGAGAAGGGTGTGCTTGAATTAAGGAAACCTTTAGTACATTAAGTCTGGAAATCCAGCTGGCATGACTGGGAGGACAAACTGCTGAAAAATTCATTGACCTTTTCACTTATGTTCACAAGGGGTCAATAGGAGACAGCTGTCAGAAACGAACATAGATGTCTCAGGGGATATAAGAAATGGTGCCAGAAACAAGATTCAGGAGAGAAGAAGTTATAAGAGCCAGGTAGAAACATTTCAGGCAAGAAGTTAAAAAGCAGACACTTACTGGGGACATTCTTTGGAAACACAAGAGATCTTGGTGGACCAAGAGGAATCGAAAGCAACATCCATGAGATGGGTTTTAGACAAAATCTAGGGAATGGTACATAGGGGGTGCAACAACTGCTAGGATAACAATGAAATGTGCCTGTTCCTTGGCTTTTTCCTATGTCCTGATCAATGTCACTGCTTGGCTCCAAATTTCACCCCTCCTTCCCAAAGTAAATGTTGTATTCCTACATCTCTTAAACAGAGAGTTATGAATAGGGACTGAGTGGGGACTCTTCAAATGTTTTATCAGCCTTTAAATGGAGCTGATTATAATTGTCCTTTAGCTTATCTGTCCCTGGACAGTTCAGCATCAGTCTTTTCACTTATATTCAAACACTGTTTGAACCATTGTGCACTTGTGTTACTGTTTTGCTCTTATTGTGTAAGGAGTGAATACACAACAGCAACATTTAGATCAGGTCAATTACTTACAATCCAGGTCAGCCCAATGGTGGACAATGAAGGCCTCCTCAAACAAGCACTCGCTCTTCTGCTCTTTTACCAGTCTCATCCAAACAACTCTCACTCTCTCTGTTATCTAGTCTCCCTACCTGGATCCTGTCTGCTCTTTTGCATGTACTTGCCAGTGGTTAGATAGGACATATGAGCTCTGGTCCTCAGTGCTTCTTGGGTGCAAGCCATTGGGGCTTGTGTTGGAAGAACACTTTGAGGATCAGATTCCCATCAATTCAGTCCTCAAAGTGCTCTGCCAGAGCAAGCCCAGTGGAAGTGAATGGGGCATGTGTCAGTGGAGAGCTCTGGGGAATGGGGTCAGGAACAGCATGATCCTCAGAAAACCCCTCCATGAGGAACATCCAATGAGAGATGCCAAGATTTGTTCTAGCAGAGGGGACAACAGAAAGGGAGCTTATCTCCCTCTGCCCTTGACATCAGATAGCTTCTCTGAGGGCTGAGGGGTCAATCCTACATGCTAAGACCTCGAAGGATCATATCTGCACATACGTTGTTGTTATTTTGACTCTCAGGTCAAAGAATCTTTTTCCCACTCAAGAATCTCATGAGAATTTCACCACCATTCTAGTGAGATTCTCGAAAAAAAATGAAAAGCCTCTGCGCATGCACAAATGGCCTCCAGGGCCATCCTGCACATTCACGGCCCTTTTTCAAGAACTGTGTCGGTACCATCTTGGAAAAGGGCAGGCAGTTCTGCACATGTGCAGACCAGATGCCCTTTTCCAAAGTGGCATCAACACGGTCATTTTGCGCTGTGCAGAGGCTTTTAAAGAAAATGTTGAGAATCAAACTGTCAGCTAGATCTTCTCAAGCTCTCGCTGACAGTTCTCAATTCTCGCGATAATCAAAATGATTCTCAATTCATCCTTATTCATTTCCATGCTCTGACATGTTCTGGGCCAGGGGTATGGCTTCCAGGGCAGGCTTGGACCGTGGCATTTCATTTTTTACAAATTAAGCCCTGCCCTCAGTATATTTGTATAACTAGCACTGACTTCAATAGAAGCTGCTTCTATGTTTCCAAGGGAAGAATCTGGGCAGAGAGGATATGTTTTTATTATACAAAAGGAATTCAGAAACAAAAAAAACAACACACATGAAAATATTTCCAGTAAAGCAGCATATCCTTCCCCCTGATAGTAACATGAGAAGGTCAGCCATAAACGCACAACAAAGTAAACAGCAGTTGACAGATTTCTCAGTTAAATGTGTCTCCAGAGTTACTCCCATGTCTCATGCTTGCTTGCTTTTGTTTATAGACACCTCAGAAAAATTGCCTCCAGTGACCTTGTTTCATCATTTTCTGGGATCTGCCTTTTCCCCTAACATTTTTTGTATAACATTATTTTTCCTGTGTTCTCTCCAAGAGTTATCTGTTGCACTGCTTCACGTGATTTCCTTCCCATTCATTCAGCTGTTGATTTTATAGCTTCTTCCTTCCTTTCTGTAGGATATCCTATAGTCTTCCTACATATTGTCTTCCTCTGTCCTCCACCACAGTTTTGTTTGTTCCCTCCCTGGGCATCTACAGTAGCTGCTCATTCTGGTCTTGATGCAGTCCGTAAAAAAAATACAAGTGCCTCATAAATTCATAAACTTCTTGCAGGCCTACAGTTGTCAACCACATAAAATATAAAACTCACCTTGTTCTAATTATGGTGACTGCGGCATTGGCCAAAAGTTAACATAGTCTTCTCCTATATTTAGAAAAGGAAATAACACTAGTTATCACAGGTTCCAACTGGAAGATTGCATCCCCCCCCCCCCCGGTGACTGCTGGTTATTGTGAGCACAGAGAGAGCAGGAACGCTGAGGACACTACCCTAAGAGCTGCCTAATTCTTCCTACAATTCCCTACCAAACAAAGCTACTAGCTAACTCTCATCCGAAACTTGTACACTGCAAAGCTTCAGCCTGTATTTAATCCTGTGGGAATTTTGCAAAAGGGGAACAGCAGGTGTCTCCCCAACCGTATTGCTTAGGCTGGAAGTGGGGAACCTCCAGTCCAGGGTCTGTTTCTGGCTCATGGCTGTCCAACCTCTGGAGGCTTCCATTCACTGTGACTGTCCAAGGAGCACTTCCAGACTGGTGGCCATGCTGTCTACAGAGACAGCCATCTCCCCCACCTCCCGTAGAGCCTTGTGGAGACATGGATTCGGCCCCCTGCAAGGTGGAGGTTCTCCACCCCTGTCTTAGGCTGTTTTCAGCTCTTCCGGAAGGTCTTAAAACACCTTACCCACCCTGTTCTCACCAATAGGATGGTTAAAGTCTGGTTAAAGGAGAAGACTTGTATTATACAGCAGAAGAGTGGCATGAAGAGGGCTGCTTATTATGTAATAACTAACCATGCTTGAAGTCAGCGTAGCCTCATCACTAAGGTATTCAACTCGGATTTGGACCTGGGAGAACCGGGTTCAACTACCATCTTATCCATGAACTCACTGGGTGGCCTTGGGCAAGTCAATTCTTCTCAGCCTCAGTAAAATAGGACCTTACAGGGTTGTTATGAGAGTGCGCTAGATACAGACTGTAAAGCACTTTAAGCAGTAATAAATGAAAAAAAAAAAAAAAGTAACAATAACAAAGAAGCTTGTGTGAACACACACACAATCCTTTATATTAACTGTTCCTGATAACTGGGGACGGGGGGGGTGGGGGAGGAACAGCAGAAAATTAAAAAAAAATGTAGAGTAATTTAATTTGTTTTTTCAGCTTTCACCCTGCCAAAGATCCTTTTCACATGAGATGGGCCCACTCGTGTCTACGTAGATCCGCTGCATGGGCATGGGTGGGCGCTGCCCGTGTGACCACCACAGCAGGTGGGTGGAGGTGTATGCACACTCCCACGGTACACCCATCTCCACCCACCTCCACCTATAGCCCACGCGTGGAGCAACCAGCAAAAATGGTGGTTGCTCCATGCGTGGAGGTGGGTGGAGATGGATGTGTACTCATGTAACGCCCCTGCACCGGCGCACACACCCATTCCCGCCCCCGCACCACCATAGGCCCATCCCACCACACCACCGTAGGTCTTTAGGCCCTTTTCAAATGGACCATGGTGAGTGGGGGGATGAGTGCATGTCTGCGGTGGTTGGAGGTGGGTGTGCGGCTGTTCCCGCGGGTGCACACCCATCTCCACGCATGGGGCAACTGGCATTGAAGTCTGTTGCTCCATGCGTGGGTGATGGGTGGAGATGGGTGGAGCGCGGGAGTGCACTCACCCCCCCCCCACCGTGGGCACCGTTCCCACGGACGTACACTCACCGCAGGTGGCGTTCACACAGGTGCTGCCCCCCCCCCACATGTGTGAAAAGAGCCTTAGTTTCTGCCCACATGAGATACTATCATGAGCTCCAATGTTTCTTTTCTTAAAAAATTTATTTTAGGAAATTTGGGTCCTTGTCCAAAGGCTCTCATTGACTTTAATAAGCTTTAGATAAGGTCCTTGGTGAATATAAGTGTAATAATTACAACAGACAGTTGCAAGTAATCAAATTCACCTGTAAATGGTGAAAATTTGAACGTGCAGTAAAAATTTGAACGTGCAGTATCACCTGCACTACAAATTCATCCACGCTACAAGTGGGTCCACAGTTGGTATTTTGATTTACTTATTAAGAGACAGCAATGCTGAAGTGACAAATGCGGTGGTGTCTTTTGCAGTCTCAGAAATTACGAATCCAAAGGGCTGAACAGCAGGACATGAACACTCTTTAGAAGCAGGAGCAAGAGCATGTTTAGTAGGTGCTTGGTTGGCCTATCCAGTGCCCCGCTCTTTGGGCCAGGGCTGTTTCTCTTCTTATGTGCCGGAGCCTGGCTTGCTTGCCCAGTGCCCGTTTTCAGGGTAGAGCTGATTATTTTTTACTCCACTGGAGTCCGGTTTGCTTGCGAAGTGCTTGTATCTGGGCTAGAGCTGTTTTTCTTTTACCACCATTTTTGCTATGTTTAGGAATTTGGCTTGCTTATTTAGAGCATGTCCTTAAGGATAGAGCTGTTTGCGACACACACAGAGCAGAGTCTCCCTCTTGGGTTCCTGGCACAACATTGGGAAGTACCAGGCGATGCACACAGGTACTGATACAGCATATGGTATTGAACCTAGAGAGACTTGAACGAAACAGAATAAGATTCTCTAAAGCTTGTTAATGGATATTTATTAAGGTTGACCGGCTGGTCAGAGCGGGGGCTTGGAGCGTCGTCTGCTTACCTGTCATCAGCTGTGCCGGGAGTCGAGTCAGGGGCGGGGCCTGGACCTGTGGAGAAAGTAAAAGCTGAGCGGGAGCCTGCGGCAGCGCTGATCGGAGCGGGGGCTTGGAGTGTTGTCTGCTTACCTGTCATCAGCTGTGCTGGGAGTCAAGCCGGGGGCGGAGCCTGGACCTGTGGAGAAAGTAAAAGCTGAGCGGATGCCTGCAGCAGTGCTGTAGGCACGCACCAGGGTCGCGCACCTAAGGACCGCGTGCGCAAGGGCGCACCCTTGTGCACCCAGCCTTAGGTGGGCTGCCGGGTGTGCCGGGTCAGTATCATTGGCTGTTAACCTGCCTTGGACGCGGGGGAAGGAGAAGGATGTCATCCTCCACAGCCACTGGGCTGCCCGCTAAGGAGCCCAAGCCAAGGTGTTTGGAGAGTTTCTTCCAACCAGCTGCGGTGAGGAAGGTGGTTTTGCCAGCCTTGGCTTCTTCTATAACGTCTAATAATCGCTTCCAGCCTCTGGTGGATTTCAGAGATTCAAGTGATAACATGCAGAGGGCCGGCCTGCAGGAAGCTGTACCTGTGGTACCTATTGTACCCAGTAGGTCTTACCAATCCTCGCCCTACTCACTCGAGCTGAGACCCGAAGGGCTAGAATTACCACCTGACAAGAGATTAGCCGCTTTTCTGACAGAGCATGTTACGCTCATTGCCGAGACATTGCAGTTTGTGTTTCTTAAACTCTTGGAAGTCCAGGCTAAGCTGGAATCCTTGGGGGGGTAGGTGCAGAGGGCAGTACAGGGAAACCCTCTGAGTAAGGTACTGGGACAACCGCAGTCCTCTTCAACCCCCTCTATGATCCCACCTTGTCCTGCGAAATGGGCCTTGGGTTCCCCCCCCCGGGCCCTGTGCAGCCAACCCTGCAACATGACCCCCCGCCACATTTCATTCGTACTGATAAGGCTGAAGTTTTTGAGCTATTGGCTTCCTCACTTGTCTTCACAGTTCTCCCCCAGAGGGGACGTCACCCCCCTAAGTGGGCTACTGTTCTTGATGTAGCCGGGCACCTTCGTCTTCTTTTAACCAAAATACCGATCACTTGAAGGGCTATCCTATCAGTGGACCATTTGGTAAATTCAGCGGATAGGCAGATGATTATCGTGACCTTTGTGTCTACGGACATGATCACTCAGATTCTGGCCCAGAGGGGTAAATTGGAGGAGCAGGCGGTTTTTATTGCCCGTGTCTTTTAGCCCTGCTCCCCCCGTGGGGGGGGGGAGGAGGCAGTATAGGGTGTCTCCCAGGCCGACTTCTCTGCAGGACTTAGGGAATAGGGGAACGTGTTCTCCCCCTTGTCGTCCTTGCCCTTCCCTCTCTTCTGTTACAGATACCCAGGACCTCCAGCGATCTGTACCTAAAGGTTTAGATCCCCCAAAGCCTTCTTCCCGTAAGTCTGATGCTATTGCTTGCAATCAAGGAGAGGAGGATCTCCGTCCTAGTCGAACTGGCGGGGACGGCAGGGTTATTTTGCTTCCCCATCTAGATAAGGGGAGGCTGCCCTCTCCCCCTCATGCTCATTAAATCCATTTTTTGGAGTGACTTGAGTCGCTTTATGTGCAACTGGGTGAACTAAAAAGGGGGGGAATCCGGTTACCCCCCCACTGATTCGCTCTCCAGGAAGGTAGCCACTCCCTGCCCCCTACCCCTCCCACCCTTGATGCTATCTTCCCATTCCCATACCATCAGTTGGCTATCTTCCATGGATGGCAGCACAAGGGTGGAGGCCTGAGCCAAGAAAGATTTCATTATTTCTCCATCCATTCCAGGCTGTACCCGTGGACAATCCCCCCGAGCAACCCAGCCTGGATTGGGAAGGGACAAATCACCCCACTTGCTGCCCCAGGATTTCCCTTGTTGGGGCCTCTTGGGGGGAGGACCCGCCTGCAGTTACTTTAGACCCTTATTTAGTGAATCCTCAGTCTGTGCCATGCCTTTGTGATTCCCCGGATCCTCCCCGGCCCCATTGAGCTGCTTTACCTCCCCCCTGGCAGAGTTTTGAGACAGCGCCCTAGACCCCACGCAAAAAAATCTATGACAGGAGGGCTGGTTGGTGCGCCCCTCGCCATGACCTCTTGGAATATTTCGGAGTGGAGGTCGTACCAGTCAGACCCGGAGTTCTACAATTTCCTTGACTCTTATGATATAGTTCTCTTACAAGAGACATGGCTGTTGCACTCCCCCTCTAAGGGCAGCTGGAGGGGTTTTGACACTTATTGGTTGGATGCGATGGCCTCTCCCCTGCATGGTCGTCCGAGTGACGGCCTCGTGCTACTTATATCTTCAGCCCTGTCAGCTCCGGTTCAGTGCGTTAGCTATATTAAAGCTTATTTTACTCTTTTCTATTGTCTCCTCCCCTCCGGTTGTGAGCTATTGCTGGGAGTGGTGTACATTCCCCCGGTACATTCTGTTTACTACTCTTCTGATATCTGGACTAGCCTAACCACAAGAGTATGTGAGGCTACGGTCCAGTACCCGGAGGCTTGCCTCCTGCTGGGTGGAGACTTTAATACTAGGATAGGCAATTCTGTGGCCTTGCCCCCTCAACTTAGTCTTGATGGCTCAATGGATCTCTTTTATATCCCCACGCGCCATTCAATGGATCAGGTGGTAGGTCCTAGGAAGGTCCGCATGGACAAATTGTTAGACGCTCTGGACCTTATCATAGTAAATGGTCATGTGGAGGATGATCTGACGGGTAATTTTACTTTTCATTCTCCTATGGGCTCCAGTGTCTTAGATTTCCTGCTGATTCCTCCCTATTTGTTCCCCGCTGTGACCAGTTTTTTGGTTGCCCCCTTGTTTGTGTCCAACCATTGGCCCATAAGTATCACCTTCTGGGACTCCCCGCCCCATCCGCCTTCCTCTGATGACTTTGTTGCCTTGGATGGTGGAGGTCTCCCCTTGATCCCGATCAAGTGGACTGAGAATCTTAAAGGTATGGTGGTTGACCTGTTGAAGTCTCCACTGGTAACTGCTATATGTGCTGAAATTGCTGCCCAGAGGCCAGATACTGTTATGTGGTATGATGAATTGTTAGCAGCACTGACCCCAGTGATCACTACTCAAATACCTAGTGCTAGGAGTGTAATCTTTCAGTCGGGCCCCCCTGCCTGGTTTGATGCTGAATGTCGCAGGGCTAGGGCTCAGCTTTGCCGCACTGCCAAGAATCTGAAGTCGAACCCTTGCCAACCCCACAGGCTTCCTTGCAGAAAGATTACCGCAATTTGTTAGCATTTAAGCAAAGCGAGGCCCGGAAAGCTCTGTGGGCTGCTCTTACTAAGGTGGTGAATGACAAAGACTCCCGGAAATTTTGGGATATAATTCGTCGGTCCCAGAAAAGAGGAGGGCATCCTTGTAGGGCCTCCCTCTGTCCGGAAGTGTGGCAGTCCTTTTACGAGAAATTATTTTCCAATCCTAGGGTGGGGTCCTTCAATCTAGAGATCCTCCCCGCAAATAGGTTCCAGAGTTGGCCTCCAGTCATTATCAATGAAGTGGTCTCAATTATTGGTCGCCTCAAACCCAACAAAGCCCCAGGACCGGACTTTATACCTCTGGAATTATTGAAGAGTGAGCCGGTATGGTGGGCAGAGATATTAGCACCTTTATTTTCACATATCAATGAGATTGGCACTTTTCCACCTTCCTGGCTCTCTAGCACTGTCGTACCTATTTACAAAAAAAGGGGACCCAGTGCTCCCGGGGAATTACTGGCCGATTAGCCTTCTTTGCATTATAGCCAAACTATACACAAGGCTTTTGTTAACTAAGCTCCAGGCTTGGATGACAAGCCAGGAACTAGTTGAGCCAGAGCAAATTGGCTTTTGTGAGGGTTCTAACACAACTGACCACATCTGTGTCTTGGCAGCATTGAACTCTAAATCAGTCTCTGTCCAGAGGAAACTTTACCTCTGTTTCATCGACCTTGAGAAGGCGTTCGATTCCATATGTAGGGAACGCCTTTGGACCAAACTCCTTGCCCTTGACATAGAACCTAGACTGCTATTTCTTATAATTAAGCTGCACTCAGGGAATTCTCTCAGGGTGCTGGTTAACTGCCAGGGCGTGTTATCCTGGCCCTGTCCAGGTGAGATCGGGAGTGAGACAGGCGTGTCTATTGGCCCCTGCCCTTTTCAATCTTTTTTTGAATGACTCTGTTCATTATATGAGATCATTCAACACTCACCCCCCGAAAATTGGCGATCGCTGAACCTCTATATTGTTATATGCGGATGATATTGTATTGATATCTCAGACCCTGGTGGGCCTGAGGTGTGAGATGTCAGCTTTCGGGGAGTATTGCCAGACAGAGCTGTTGACAATTAATTTTGCCAAAACCAAGGTTCTGGTAGTGGGGTCCAGAAGTAGGCAAAAATTACATTGTTGGGCCATTGGGGACAAACCTATTGAGCAGGTACAGGCATTCAAATATCTTGGTGTGATCTTCTCCTCCCACAATAGCTGGCAGGCCCATTTTGAGGCAGTGCAAGAGCTGGAGGGGAGATCCACAGCAGCAATCATTGAGCTTTTTCTCGGCCGGGGGGAGGGGGAATTTGTCCTCCTGGCCTTGCAATTATTCAGGGCCAAGGTACTCGGCCAACTCCTCTATGCATTTCCAGTGTGGGGACATACCTTCCTCTCCAACCTGGAACGCCTCCAAAATAGATTTTTGTGAGTGATCCTGGGTGCTCCCCGTGGGACTCCACAAGTGATTTTGAGAGCAGAAGCCCTCTGCATTCCGCTCAGAGTGTATGCCTTGCAGGCATTCCTTAATTATTGGGTCAGGAAGCACTATTCTCCTCACCCACAGGATCGCTATTGGCTCATGCCGTTTTCTCTGGCCTAGGGGACAGTTGGGTAGGAAGGGCTGAGTGGGAAGCCCTTAATCTGGGTTTCTCATTTGAGAGCCTGAAACGTCTTGGGTGGGTGGCCGTTAAAAGTCTAATCAAAAGACGACTGTGGGACCAGACTCTGCAAACTGAGAGCGCACTGATGGCGGCTCAGAGGATGGCCCCCGAATTCATTTTATATAAGCCTCTGTTTCTGTTCCCTACTATCTTTTTGAGTGGAAGGATGCCAATAAACGCATGGCATTCTTTAAAATGAGGGCGAATGTTTTCTCCTCGGCGGTCCTGGAGGGTCATTATATGGGCATCTCGAGGAGCCAGCGACTCTATCCTTTGTGTCCTATGGGCGAGATGGATGCGCCCTATCATATTTTTTTCCGCTGTCCTCGATTTGCTGGCCCTAGGTATAAGTTCCTGGGAGGACTCCCCATGAGTGATGGGGGTCCAGCTGGTGGGTCGCAGGGACTCCTCAGTCCTATCGATTCTGAATTGTCCAGGATGGTGGCCAACTTTTGTTGGGTTATTCTCCTGATCAGACAATCAATCTCGGACTCTTTCTAACGCACCTGTCCGTCCTGTGTTGGACAAGTGGTCAGGATCTTGCATGGGGCTGGCTGTGTTGGGTTGTGCTGGGCTGGTGGTTAGTTGACCCATTATTCGGCCTTTTGTTAACACTTTTACTGTTATTTGGAATGCTTTATCTGTTTTTGGATTGTGTTCTCCCGTTTTATTATTGTTATGGCTTCGGCTAACCAATAAACTTATTATTAGAGCTGTTTGCTTATTACTAGGAGTCTGACCTCTAATGTACAGGGCTCCAGTAGGAATTGCTGCATCAGTCTTTATGGCTGCTAATTAGGTATGTACCAAGTCATTTTCATATGGGGTCCTTGAATGTTACGCTAATGAAATTGTTAATTTCTATTAAGAATGAGTTGTGTACGGCTGCATTTCTATCTAAGGGTGCTGTGTGAGTTTGAATTAATATAAGACCCTGACTAACCACATGCTGGCTATCCGGCATTGTTATGTTGTTTATTATATCATGGCCTATAGTATGGTTCATCTACGAATTATGTTTTAGTTAAAGTGTATTTTTTGTATATTTGTGTATTTTTGTATTTTTTGTAGTTGTGTAATTGTCTATTGATGTATTTATTTTACTTATTGTTTTTTTTCTTGATAAGACCTTATGGTCAAATCAATAAACTTTATTCATTTAATTCATGTATGCTTAGAGCTGGACGGGATGATCCGAAGCCCTGTGAATGCGTGTGCAGGGCACGCATGTCATGACATACGTATGCATGCAACCTGCGCGCACCCCCGTTACAGGGACTGTGACCCGTATTCCACAGTATTCCAAAAGTGGCAAACCATGTGGACCATATGCATGTATATGTGCATATGCATATGCACACGTGCGCTACACGCGCAGGGGTTCTGATCGTATCCAGCGTCTATACGACATTGCACAGTCCTGACTTTCAGTAATCCAGGGTATTGAAGCATTGTACTCTTGTAACATCCACAAGTCACAGTCTAACCTCTTGTGCAGCTCTTTTGGTCTGTGCACTGCACTGGAATATGAATGCCAATGCCGAAAATGCAGCTGCATCTTAATAGACTGCATGATACGATATCAGGCCAAAAGCTCCTTAGACCACCTGGTACACGAAATGAGATTCTTCTTTCCTCCTTTCAAAAAGGAAATTAAATGAAACAAGCCCTGTGCAAACATCCTTAACCGTCAGAAATAAACATGTCAAAGCAAAGCAAGTCTGAGATTCAAATGAAATGCCACCCTTAATCCACCTCCTTTTGGCTGAGTATATCACCAGATTTGTTAGATAGTCATTTTGTTTGCAATTGGGCAGTTAGGAGGACCAGGGATGTAGCTTTTAACACCTAGGTCAATACCAGATCATTTCTGTCCCTTTCTGACATGACTGTTGTGACCTCAATGCAATTCCAAGAGAGCAGAAATTAATGACTTACATCATAAAAGACACTGCCCCGCACCTCACAACCTTCTCCCTAAGTCTCAGCAGAAATACCAGTGACTGAATGGATCGGGAAAGTGGGCCCCCCCACAGCTCAGTGCCAAACCCCTCAGCTGGCTGGAGTGACTAGTGGTGTACGAGAGACCATACACTCAGAGGAAGTATTGCCATGGGTCTGTGGCATGTCTCTTAATAGAACTACAGAACTGTCAAGGGTCATCTAGTCCAACCCCATGGCCTGTATCTACAGCAGCCCTGACAAACACCCGTCCGACCTCTTCTTGAAAACCTTGAGGGAGGGCGGGTAGGAGATTCCACAACCTCTCTAGGCAGCTTTTCTCACTGTTGATCTATGCTAACAGATAGGAATTTTTTCCTAATATTTAAAATTAAGCCCACCTTCCTGAAATTTAAAACTACTGCTTCTTGTCCTGTCTTCTCTGGCAATGAAGAACAAATCTTCTCCATTTTTTGTTACAGCTTAAGCTTTTAAAAATATTTGAATACTGCTAACATATCCCCCTCCTTATCTACACATACCCAGTGCCATTAACCTTTCCTCATATGACATATTCCAGACCCTTGGTCATCTTCGTTGTTCTCCTCGGAATCCTTTCATATTTGTCAATACCCTTCCTGGAAATGTGGAGCCGAGAACTGTGAACACAGTATTCCAGAAGCCGAGTCTAACGGTAGTATAACTTTCTGAGGCCCTTTTCAAATGGGCCGACGGTGCAGGGGGATGGGTGGGTGCCACACTGAGTGGGCGGCGTGTGGGAGTGCATTCCCATGGACCCCCAACCAACTCCATGCATGCAACATCGGGCATTGGCTCCCCTTACTCCGTATGTGGGTGATGGGTGGAGGTGGATGGAGCGTGGGAGCATGCACACACCCCAATCCACCACCCGTGGCGTTCCCACAGATGCCCACACATCCCCCTCGCACCTGCCGTGATGTTTACACGGGCATCTTCCCCACCCACACACGTGTGTAAGGAGGGGGGACGTCTGTGTGAAAACAGTCTGAGTCTTGAATATGATGCAACCCAAACTGGCACTGGCCTTTATTGCAACATCATCACAACACTGATGACTCGTGTTCAATTTGTGATACACTGTTTAACCCCCAAATGTGTCTCGGAGGCACTGCTACTCAGTCATCTCCTAGCTTATATTTGCAATCCAGAGAGAGTGTGGTTGCCGTGTTGGTTCCAAGTGATAGAGATTTATTTATTTATTTTACAATTTTATACCCCGCCCCTTCTGCAAAGCATCTCGGGTCGGCTTACACTTTAAAACAAAAATATAAACATATAAAATACCAATATAAAACCACATTTAGGGTGAAGCCATAAAAATATAAACATAAAACAAAAACTGTTGTTGGTGGAAATGGAAGGACGCTGTGAGGTCTGAAAGCTTGCACATTTCCACCAACAACAGTTGGCCCGATAAAAGATATCATTCAAACTGCTTTGTCTCCATCTTATATTTGGGCATTTGCAATAGTTTACATTTGTCTTTATTGAATTTCATTCTATTGTTTTTAGCCCAAATCTCCAATTTATCAAGGTCATTTTGAATTTTAATCTTATTGTCTACAGAGTTTGCAGTTTCCACCAGTTTTGCATCCTTGGCAAATTTGATAAGTGTATTGCCCATATCTTCATTAATGAAAACAGTAATTGCATAGTATATTTGGTAAAACAAAAAGGTAGAGATGGCAGTGGGTACTGGTTTTGATCTTTTGAAAGCTAATCTTTAGGAATAACCCATTTATATACTGAGAAAGTTTTTGAAACAAGAATTAAGGTTGTGTGTGTGTTTTTTTAAAGGAAGCTTTTAATCACTTTTCTTAGGCTGTGAGTATCAAAACACTTACTCCAGAGTAGTCATACTGACTTTAACAGGACTACTCATATTAAGTAGTTGAAGACCGCAGTTTTAGCTATAGAGCAGGAGCTATTTCACTGATTCCAAAGAACTTACTGGGGATTTACTACATAGTGAAAGTGTTCAGCTGCCATATGGTTCTTTCTGCCATTTTTTAATCACTTAAAAATGGTGATACCCGAAAGTACTCTAAAAACCAAAGAAAACTCCTTAATCCTAATACTGGCTCTGATCTGACCTCTTTCCCCATCCCACGGTATCACTTAAATCCTCTGGCCTGTTATAAAATGAGATTGAGACAGTAACTATACTTTCTCATTTCCCAAGGGAGTTGTATTAATTAAATAATCTCTGTAGTTGACAGGCCACTCCATTGAATCCAACTAGGACTGCCACCTATGCAAATATTTAAGGAACACTTATGAAAAATACATGTTTTTCGTAAGGCACCAATGCAGGCCCTGCAACATGTATTTATCAAGTGTCCCTTAAAAATGTGCATAGGTGGCAACCCTAAATCCAACAGAACTCCACGTGGGCATTGGAGACTGCAGCTTTGCAGAAAAAGGGCCGCCTTATCTTGTTTACAATGTGTTTAAAAAGAAAATGAATGGAAACAGGCAGTTGTAGTATATCCTACACTTGCTTTCTAGTTCGTTAAGTAGCAACACATTTATTTTGTGCCCTCTTTCTCTTCTGCTATGGAAATTGAGCAGCTGCTGAGTTCATAAGGTTGTAAAAATGGCTACAGATGGGGCAAAGAGAGAGGGGAGCGGTGGGTTAATATGCAATATGTCATTGTGATTTGCTTCTGGCATACTATCTTCTTTACACAGACTGACCTTTTGAGGATTCCCACATCTGGTTATATTGGTGATTGAATTAGAAGATCCACTGTAACCAATGACCTAATTTATCTATATGAGGCACCACCATAAATTACTGCTTTCTCAGCAGTAAGCCTCCTTCTTCCCCATTGATCAGTCTGACAATTGGCTGCACAGACATGCCCTTTGTTCTGTGCATCTGTGACATTCTGACCTCAGATAGAAAATTCCAGGCAATTGTTCAGTACTGCAATTGGAAAATACATGGAAAAGCACCTCCTAATCCATGTAACTTGCAATTGCCATTGAGAGTGCACTTTTTACTTACAGCTCTTGTATCCAAGTTGACTTCTAGATTTGCATCCTACAGAATAGTGGTGTAGCTGTTTGGAAGAATTTATGATACTTTCCCACATACTCGCACCTGTAGCATGGAGTGCCATGTGTGTTCCAGTCTCCGGCCAGTAACACTTGCTCCATCCCCTGCAGGGGGAGACCAGGGTTGGAGCTGGCAATGCTGTAGGTGGACTGACCATCAGGGTGCTGCTGCTGCCGCCCTTGCAGGCCAGCTGTTTGGCTCCAAGGAGTTTGACACTAAATAGCTGATTAGTGGGAACAATAGCACCCTCCGGACTGCCTGCAGCAGGAGAACCTTTCACATGCACAAGAGGACCCTTGTCCTGGCCTAACTACATGCCCAGACTGGGATCTTGCAGCAGTAGCCAAGAAATCCTATTGGCAATGACCCCGTCACTTTTGCTTTAGTGCAAGAGAAAAACTTCAAAACCTTGGTGAAGGGATCATGAATCTTAGATATAAATGTAACTGCAAGAAATACTCCTGTGTAAAGTCCTGCTCTGCCAGTTTGCTCGATGCTTAGGAACTGGCATGTCTCCCACTCTTGATAAAAGCTGACTGGAGATACTGGATTAAGCAGCTTTACTGAAAGTAATGAAAATAGCCCCAGGAGAGCACAGATTCACAAGTGGGGTGGACCCAGGTAGGTGGTGTATGGTTGAATACTGCCTCTGAGACATGCACCCATCCTCACTCCTAAGTGTGCACATATTTAATGCCCCTCCCTTTCCTTCCTCTCTCCTGCACCCCTCCAAGTTCTGTTTGTTTCCTGGAGGGGAACGGGTGCATAATAGGGGAGTGGAAAAGAAGTGTAAGATGTGAGTAGGAGACAGTTCCAGTGAGGGACTCATTACAGTGTCTGGTGCTAGTGTTAATCCTTAGTGCAATGTGGCCAAACAGCGTAGGGATCACATTGTTAGATGGGCCCTGATGTTCAATAGAACGCCGTGCCTTCAAGTGGTATTTTCAAAATAATTTAGGTCCTATTTATCCAGCAGGCTGAAGAGTTCTTCTGAAAATCCAGCCGGAAGAGACATAAAGGGAGCTATTTTGTGCTCAAGACTTTTGAAAATCTTGCATTTATTTTGGTGCCAAATTAAGAATGGAATTTTTTTAAAAAATTGACCCCAGTTTTGAGTGCTGAATACTTGGCAATGTATTCCTGTCCTCATTTGGAAATCTGTGTTTTAGTAACTTAGGCTACAACCCATCAAATCACTTTACTCTGGAATAGTACCGTGGCCTTTAGTTTGACTGCTTTAGAGTTAATGTTTTGAAAATTTGCAGCCTAAGTCTCACTGAAAGTCAAAACTTCACTGCCATCTTGCAAGGAAAGTAAAGTTAAAGGACAAAAGTCACTGTTAAAAAGTCAACTTGGTGTGACAATAAGCATTATTATTTATTATTATTATTAGCAAGCATTTATATAGTACCAGCAGTGTACCTGGCACTTTACAAAGTAATGGAATAGACACAGTCCCTACCCTAGGGCTTACAATCTGAGAGACAGAGGGGGCGAGGGGGAGGTGAAGGAAGGGGAACAGAGGGAGAGACAAGGGGCGTAACATTCACAAAGATGTGAGGTCTCAGGTGCACATGCTTGGCTTGGTTACATTGAGAATGATGGCTGGCTGGTCCATGTGGTGAGGATGTGAGCACACAGACCTCAGGTAACAGATTGTACTGGATGGAAGGTATCAGCAGGAGTTAGGAGATGGGAGCAAGGAGTTGGGGAGAGCAGAGCGGAAGAGGTGTGGCTTGAAGAGGAATTTGAAGGTACGAAGGGAGGGGGTAGGGAGGGAGTTCCAGGCGTAGGGGGCAACTAGGGAGAAGGGACGAAGTCGGTTAGGGGAGCAGGGGAGGTGTGGGAGGGCGAGAGGGGACAGAGGAGGAGCAGAATTCACGGACTGGAGTACGGAAGGAAATTAGCGCAGAGAGGTGGGAGGAGCAAGGTTGTGAAGAGCTTTATAGGTGAAGACTAGGAGCTTGTGCAGGGTTTGTTCAGGAAGGGGGAGTCAGTGAAGAGAAGAGAGGAGGGGCTGCACGTGGTTGAAGTGACGGGTGAGGTGGAGGATCCTGGCAGCAGAGTTTTGCACAGAGATAAGGGGAGAAAGATGAGAACGGGGGAGGCCAGTGAGAAGGAGGTTACAGTAATTGAGGTGAGAAATGACCAGGGCATGAACAAGGGTTTTGGCAGAGGAGACAGAGAGAAAAGAGTGAATCTTAGCAATGTTCTGGAGGGAGAAGCGACAGGATTTGGCAACAGAGTTGATGTAGGGTTTAGAAGAAAAGGGTGAGTCAAAGATGAAGCCTAAGCTACGGGCTTGGGAGACAGGAAGGATGGTGACCCCATCGATAAGGATCAACAGGGAGGAGGGAGAGGAAGGATGGCGGGGGGAAGATAAGGAATTCAGTTTTAGTCGAGAGACAGCTGGCGAGGCGAACTTGAACAGATGGAGAGAGAGAGGGAGTAGACAGAGTTGAGTGTCATCAGCGTAGAATTGATATTGGAAGCCATGGGAGGCAATGAGTTTGCCTAGGGACAGGGTGTAGATAGAGAAGAGGGCCAAGGACAGAGCCTTGGGGAACACCAACCAAGAGGGGAAAGAAGGAGGAGCTGGAGTAGGCAAGAGACATGTTGAGGTCAGAGAGGTAGGAGGGGAACCAATCGAGAATGGAACCACGGAAGCCAAGGGAGTGAAGTGAGTCCAGCAAGAGTGAGGAGTCAACAGTATCAAAGGCAGCAGAGAGGTCGACAAGAATGGAGTAGAGCCGATGAGATTTAGCCACAAGAAGATTGTTGATGATCTTAGCGAGAGCAGTTTCAGTAGAGTGAAGGGGGCGGAAGCCAGATTGGAGGGGGTCAAGGGTGGAGTTGATGGAGAGTAAGTCGAGGCAGCGGGAATAGACAACACATTCAAGAAGCTTGAAAGCAAAAGGAAGGAGTGAGACAGGACAGAAGCAGAGGGGTCAAGAGTGGACTTTTTGAGGATAGGAGAGACAGTGGTGTGTTTGAAGGTGGAGAGGAAGGAGCCAGTAGAGAGGGAAAGGTTAATGATGTGCAGGAGGGAAGAGGTGATAGTGGAAGCAATGGAGTTCAGGAGGCGGGAGGGGATGGAGTCAAGGGGGTAAGTGGAAGGGTTGGAGGAGGAGAGCAGGGAGGAGATTTCCTCAAGGGAGGTGGGAGGGAAGGACAGGAGGGGAGGAGGGAGAGCGGAGGGAGTAGGAAGAGGAGAGGAGTGGGAAGCGATGTCGAGGCAGATTATTATTATTATTATTAAGAAATATTTATATAGCGCCAGAAGTGTACCTGGCACTTTACAAAGTAATAAAATAGACACGGTCCCTGCCCCTAGGGCTTACAA
>QEPC01012145.1:2152116-2162576 GCA_003113815.1 Sphenodon punctatus
GGAGCCCGGACTGCCTTCCCTGGTGTCCAGTCGCCCTTGTCTCCCCCCCTTCCCTGTCTGTGCTATCCTCCGTGCCTGCATGTGTGTGTGTGTGCTTGCTGTGTGTGGGACCTGTGCGCTTGTTCTCCCTCTCCCCCCTCCCTTCCCGTTTCCCTGGTGTGGGCGTTCCCTTTGGTGCCTTTTGGCTTCTTTTGCCCTCCGGCGGCCATGTCTGTGTCCTGCCCCTGGCTGGGGGATTCTGGGTGTGCTTGCCACGGCTGGGGATCGGCGTAACGTCTGTTGCGCTGCCCCAGTCCGTGATCTGATGGCTTCATTCCCCTCCGTGGTCCAGGCCCCGTCACGTCTGTTCGGGACTTTTTTTGGCCCCGGGGGTTGCTGTCTTCACCCCCCCCGGGGATCCACTGTGGTGAACCGCCAGCCTGTAACGTCTGAAATCACCCTTTGATAAATTGGTTTAGGTTTTTTTCCCAACATTTAAAAAACAAGGTTTTAATTTCATAGTTAAGGCGGTGAATTAATCATTTGCAATAATTTCACATTTCCCCAATCTAATAATATCACCATACCTTAAATCCTATACTTTCAACTTATTACTTCACCACATCACATCACTATTTTCCACACTCTCTATATCCTTCCCCCCCTCTATATCCTTCCCCCCCAGCTATTTCTGTGGTGGCAAAAATTTGAGATGACTTGTTCTTTATGCCCAGAAAGTTATATCATATACTATTGTACCATTCTCATACTGGGTGATTTAGAACAGTCTTCCTAGTTAGGTTAGACCCTTGTGTGTTTCACATTTTGGTTGTTGTCTTTTGTGGGGGTTCTCCTTCTTTTTTGTGGTTCTGTGTTCTTTTGCGGAGATTATTGTGACCATGTGGAAACAGATGGTTGCTTTTGATGATGAGGATCGAGCACGGATTTTATCCGGATGTTCTTTATTTAATAAGGAGGATGCTGATAGTGATAAAATAGATTGGCAAGAATTAGACAATTTAAAGAGGAAGCATGTTAGACTGGAATTACATTCTGCAACTTTAGCAGAATACTGTAAAGTGGACAGAATCCCCAGAGGTTTAAGGATTAGGAAGGTTCCTGGCATGTTTGTTCAAGACAATGATTTTAGGAATTGATGGGCAGTGATTTTGAATAAATGTTCAATTGATCTCATGTTGCTCATTATTGATAGAGCCAGTAAAGAAATACAGACATTAGATTCTACCATTTTGCAGCTGGAATCCAATTTATCTAAAACAAATTGGATTCAAGTTTCTGAAAAAGAAAAACAACTAACTGATAACAAGAACTGAATAATTATTATAAAGAGCTAAAATCCTATAAAATTTAAAAAAATAAAAGAGATGAATTTGATTACGCCAATGCCAGGGTTTACCCATCATTAGAATCCAAACTTTTATCAAAGAAATCGGTTCATTTTCAAGAATCCACCAGTCTTCCCTCAGATTCAGAATTTAGTGATGAAGTAGGGGATTTTTCTGATTCCTCAGATAGAGAAGATTGTGGGAGAGATAGGGCACGCAATTTGCATTTTTTAGGGAATCGATCTTTACCAGGAAGATCATTCCACAGACGGGACAATTACAGGGGAGGACAAGCCAACAAGAGGAAGGTTTAGTAGTTAACTTGTCCTCATATAGATTAAATCAGATAGAGAATAGAGCGTTGAACAAAGGACTTTCATTCATTCCAAACCTAAGTATAACAGTTTTCAAATGAGAATTGATGTGTTTACATTGAATTTCATTCGTTGGATTTTCATTCGTTCCAACACCTAAGTATAACAGTTTTCAAAAGAGAACTGATGTGTTCCAGATCATTAATGATTTGGAGAAGGTGTTAAGAGTGAGGTGATCAAATTTGCAGGTGACACCAAGTTATTTCAAGGTAGTTAAAACATGATCAGACTGTGAGGAACTGCAACAGGATCTTACGAGACTGGGTGCCTGGGCATCTAAATGGCAGATGAGATTTAATGTGGACAAGTGCAAAGCGATGCACATAGGGAAAAATAACCCAAACTATGAGTACACAATGCTGGGTACTAAGCTAGGAGTTACCACTCAGGAAAAGAATCTGGGGATAATTGTGGACAATACAATGAAATCCACAGTACAGTGTGCAGCAGCAGTCAAAAAAGCAGAGTGTTAGGAATTATTCGGAAGGGGATAGAGAATAAAACTGAGGATGTCATAATGTATCTATACAAATCAATGGTGTGACCACACCCAGAATATTGTGTGCAGTTCTGGTCGCCCCATCTCAAAAAAGACATAGCTGAACTAGAAAAGGTACAGAGAAGGGCAAAGGGTATGGATCAGCTTCCGTAAAAAGAGAGGCTTGGCAAACTGGATCTCTTTATCTTAGAGAAGAGAATAGAAGAAGTTTATAAAATCTTGAGTGGTATGGAACGAGTAGATAAGGAACGGTTATTTATCCTCTCAAATAGTACTAGAACTAGGGGACACTCCATGAAACTAGCTGCCAGCAGATTTGAAACAAATAAAAGGAAGTACTTTTTCACTCAACGCATAATTAACTTATGGAATTTGTTGCCAGAGGACGTTGTCATGGCCAGTAGTATAGCTGGGTTTAAAAAAGGACTGGATAAGTTCTTAGACTAGTGGCTATTAACCAAGTAGTTTATGGAATGAACTTCTTACTGTTGGGAGCTGGGAGTGAACAACAGGGAATGGATTGCCCATTGTGACTGTTGGTTCTTCTCCCATGTGATCAAGATATGCCACTGTCTGAGGACAGGATGCTGGGCTTGAAGGACCATTGGTCTGACTCAGTATGGCACTACTTATGTTCTTAAATTGATACGATTGCTAAGACTGAATGATTTCTTTGGTTAATCTGTACAAGTGCAGATTAAGATCTTTAAGCCCAAATCTACATTTATGCTGAACAAGTTCAATACAGATATCATTCCTTTTGAACGAGTTCTTTTGAGAGACATACAGGTTCTTGAACAGAATTAAGTAACTTTTGGGCACAATTTGTCCTATCAGGAAAGAGTAGCCTTGGATTCATTATCCAACAACTCAGATATAGTTATAAAACCAGCTGACAAGGGGGGTTCTATAGTGATTTTGAATCTAGCAGATTATTGTTCAAAAGTTAATAGACAATTAAATGATTCCACATGTTATATTCCAATTGAACAGACCCCACGAGAGAGATTAGTAAAATAATTGCAGTTTCTATTATGGAAACAACATCTTTGGGATATATAATGGAAGAGGAGGGGGATTTTTTTGATAAATAGAACTCGAAGAGTTCCCGTTTTTTATGTTTTACCAACATTTACAAGGGTATTTTTCCTCCTCCGGGTCGACCCATTGTTTCAGGGTCCAGTTCTGTTTTGGAACCTATTGCACAGTATTTAGACTTCTTGAATCCTTTTGTCATTAACTGTCTGTCATAATATAAAGGATACTAAGCATTTTGTCAATATTATTGAAAATATACATGTGCCAGAGCATACTCTTTTAGTCCCAATGGATGTCAATTCGTTACATACGTCTATCCCACATGAAGGAACGAGAAGGGGTGTAGAACATTTTTTATCCAGAAGATGTCAATTACATCCACCCACTCATTTTTTGTTAGATCTTTTGGATTTGAGTTTGGAGAAAAATTATTTTCAGTTTGATTGTCAACTTTATTATCAGATAAAAGGGGTTGCTATGACTAGTCCCACAGCACTGAGCATTGTCAATTTATATATGGTCATATTAGAGGAAGCTGTCATTCTTCACTCTACAAATAATCCATTTTTGGAATACATATATTATTATGGTTGGTTTATTTATAATATTTTTGTTCTGATGGATGGTAATATAGATTTGGAAGCTTTCATAGAGTGGAGTAATGGTATAAGTGATCACATCAAATTTACTATTCAGTGGGATTGGTCCAACATACCTTTTCTTGATGTTAGGGTCCATATATCAGGAATGTCTTTGTTGGTGACAGGTTACTCTAAACCATCAAATAGAAATTTTATTTTACACTATGGGAGTCATCATCCAAAGCATTTGAGAGATAATTTGCCATTTGGGCAATTATTATGTTTAAGATGCAATTGTACTCAAGAGATTGATTATGAATCACATGCAAGTACATTTGCTTCTCCATTGTTAGATAGAGGCTTCCCCAAACAAATAATAGAATCAGCTAAGAGACATTGTTTGACTATATTGAGGAAGACTCATGTCAAATCAATCCAAAAGGAGTGATGATAGATTGCATTGGTCGATGCAATTCACTCTTCTATCATATGCTATTAAACACATTATTTATAGACATTGGCATCTTATTCAAAACATCCCGGGATGCCATATACCTCCTTGCATCGGGTACAGAAGGACACAAAATATTGCTGATAGAGTGGCTCACTCAGATATTAGGAATATTCCAAATAAACCAGATAAGATTAGGGGACAGTATAAATGTGGACATTGTTCATGCTGTTTGCAAACCATAGAGATGAAACAGTTTAAAAATCCATTCAAAGATAGAGTGATCAAATTGCGACATTTTACAAAGTGCAACTCAGCGTATGTTGTTTATGTCATCATATGTCCTTGTGGATTGATGTATATAGGACAGACCACACAATCACTTAGAATTAGAGTTATGGAACATAAAAGTAAAATTAGATGTGATAATATAGAAGCACCATTGACCTAACATTTTTTAGATAAACATCATACTCCAAGTGATCTAAAGGTCTTTGCTCTAGAACAGATGAAGGTTCATATATATAAAGGACAAGATGCCAATTTATTGCTTTCCAGACGTGAGACATATTGGATTTACAACTTAAGAACTCTTTCCCCATGGGTTTTAAATAATAAACTTGATATGACTGTTTTTAAGGACTGTGGCTTATACATCTGTTTCCCTGGTCATGTATTTTATTCTTAAGTGTTATTGTCATGTGGACTCATCCCAATTTTATGAATAAAGGTCGCCTCCATTCTTTATATATAGGAGTATTTAGATATTGATTTAGGGTTTAAGTGTATGAGAATGGGTACATATTAGGTGTTCATTCATATTTATATTTTACATTGTATATGGCTTTGACTTTGTCAATGTATTGGCAATTGTTTTGTCCTGGAATATGAATAATGGTACATATATAGGTGTTAACTTATATTTATTGGTCCTGTGCTCTCATATGGTTTACAGTACTGTTTCAGTTAGTACAATGGAAAATGCCTTGCCCTATAACTTAAGTACAGAGGTTCCAATCCCAATGTGGGAAGATATTACAGAAGGACACAAAATATTGCTGACAGAGCGGTTCACTCCGATATTACCATGTTGTATATGGGGGTTTTTTTCTCCCTTTTTTGTAATACTTTCTTTGTAATCTTCATTGTTTTGCTCTGTGTTAAGTTTCATATGGGATTTAGATGAATGGTTTCAACTTATATTATTGTGGAGACATTAAATAGAAACTATCTGATAACTTTGATAGAATAGTTTCTTTATGAGATTGAGATAAATGTCTCTCTCCTCTTTGGTCATATATTTTGCCATAGTTATTTAATGCTGTCTGCATATTTTGTATTGAAATGAAACAGTCTCTATGGATAATTTGATACCGTTTGACTACAAAATGTTGGTAACGTGCCTGCGGGACAGTGCGGGGGTGGGCGGGATCATTCTTGAATGGTTCTGCTCATTCCTGACCGGAAGAACTCAACGGGTGGTACTTGGTGATTATTTTTCATCTTGCCAAGACCTCCTATGTGGGGTCCTGCAGGGTTCGGTTTTGTCCCCTTTCCTGTTCAACGTGTATATGCAGCCGCTCGGCAAGGTGATCAGAGAGTTGAGGATGAGGTGTCATCAGTATGCGGATGACACCCATATGTATCTCTCATTTTCGACCGACCCAGGCCTGGCTGTCTCAGTGCTTAGCCGGTGTTTGTCAGCTGTGGAGGCCTGGATGAGGGATAACTGACTGCGACTGAATCCTGACAAGACGGAGGTGATGTTAGTGGGTAAGTCGGCGGGGTTGACAGCCCCGTCGATTGACAGAGTCTGTCCTCCATTGACTTCCCAGGTACGGAACCTGGGGGCGCACCTCGATGCGCAGCTCTGGCTGGATCTCCAGGTGGAGGCTGTGGCGAGGGGTGCCTTCTGCCAGTTACATCTGGTGCAGCGGCTTTGGCCACTGGTTTCGGTTCCTGACCTGGTCATGATAATCCATGCCTTTATTACCTCTCAGTTAGACTACTGTAAAGCGCTCTACGTGGGACTACCTATGGTGATGGCTCGGAAGCTGCAGCTGGTGCAGAATGTGGCGGCCTGGCTCTTGGTGGGGCTGGGTCACCAATAGTCTTCCGGGCCCGATTCAAACTGTTGGTTCTAACCTATAAAGCCTTACATGGCCAGGGCCCTGCTTATCTGCAAGACCTCCTCACTCCCCGGGTTCTAGATCGGCCCTGGGGTCACCATGTTAGAGGTCCCCCGGGTTTCCCAGAGACCACACAGGATAGGGCATTCTCGGTGGCCACGCCACGCCTCTGGAATTCCCTCCCGGTGGGGGCCCATCTGGCCCCTGACCTCCCAGTTTTCCGTAGGAATTGTAAGACCTGGCTGTTCCATCAGGCATTTGGCGAGGGAGAGGGGTAAGGGGTGGATGGGGAGAGTGGGTTCTTCTCTGTTTTGTTTTGTTTTCTGTGGGAATCTGTTTTGATTCTCATGTTTTAAAATGTTTTAAATGGTTTTATATTATATTTATATGTTTTATCATTGTTAGCAGCTCTGGGCTGCCTGAGATGGGAAGAGTGGGGTAAAAATCTGTAAAATAAATAAATATAAAATAAATAATATGGAACTTTAGTATTTTACAGGTGTCATCAATTATACTGACATCATGAGATCATTATGAGACAGGTGGGTTAGCAATTAGCATATGTCAGGTAGTTCTCAGTAACTTGAATGATCTTCAACCTGAATCAGATTGAGCTGGGCTCTCTGGGATACACAGTGTGTATACTCTCCTATATTGGCGTATGACGTATGGTAGTTCTCCCATTTTATATAGTGAGAATATCTTTTTGTCTATTATGAGAAACCATATTTATATTGAGTTTGAATTTATTGTTTATAGACAAATGGTTCTTTGATGAAAGTGAAGTTATCTTATAATTCAAGAACATCACAAATGACCCAACAGACAGCTTTTTCATCACTCAACTATGTTGAAGTAATTATACATTAAATTTTATTCATATTAGAGTTTTTAAGTTAGACTTAGATATTTACAATCTTTATTTAGAGATACAAGTTGTGATTCATTCACATCAAGAAGATATATCATTAACATGAGGGATGATTTACAGCATTAGAAATTCATCTGATATGACATTATTAATAAGATCTCTCGACAAAGAGACTTATGAAATGAGTCTTCTCACAACCGGTGACTCACACACACACACCACGAAGGTTTCCTAAGGAAGCCTTGGGAGGACAAAAGGGAGGTGTTCTCCCTTTACACGGAATGGGCGGCTAGAAGCGCCGTCCATCCCGCATAAAGGGAACCCTGCAATGAAACAGTGCCACAGGGGGCACTATTTCATTGCAGGGATAGCCCAGGGCTAAAAGTACTACCTGGGCGCTGCACACAGGCGACCGGGCCAGACTACACCTGTGCAGCAGCTCCCAGGCCCCCCCGCACAGCCGACTCGGCTGTGCAGGGGGGCCTGAGAGCTGCTGTACAGGCTGCTCTTAGGCTCTCCCCCTCCCTCCCTCTGAGTCCTCCCTCCAAGTCGAGTCAAACTTTGACCAGACCCAAAAAGAGAAGCCAGCGCGCCATCCGGAATCCCGGATGCGCTGCCTCTGGTGAGTAAATTGCGGGGGGAGGGGACAGACTGGGGATGAAATGGGGGGAGGGGTGCTTGCTCTGTGTTTGCATGATGACAAAATGGTCTCTCTACTCATGCTTGGGAGGGGAGAAGGAAAGCAGCAGCAATGCATCAATTAATGCATTGCTGCTTTCCTTCTCCCCTCCCATCATGAGTAGAGAGACTATTTTGTACATTTTTGGTTCCACTGGTCATGGCTACTTTTTTTTTTAAATAGTCCCTTCGCTGTTTCACTGCTGCTCCCTGCTTCTGGAAAGTAGTTTGTGTGGACAGGCATTTGGCTACTGGGGATAAGGTGTGACTGCTGGGGATGCTGGTCTGGACTCGGGACCTGCTTTGGTGGGAATGCAGCCCCGAAAGGGGCCAAACTGTTTTTTTAAAAGGGGCCTGTGAACTTGAACAGGCAATCTGTTGGTGAAGCTACATGGGATGCTGGTCTGGATGTGTCTGATTTCGTGGCAATGCATCCCTGAAACTGGCCAATTTTTTTTTTTTAAAGGCCTGTGTGCTTGCACAGGCATTTGGCTGCTGGGGATGCCTTATGGGGCTTATAGGAATGGTTTGGTTTATGTGTGGTTTTCTGGGTTTTATATATCTGTGCATGACCTGGCAGAGGAGGTGAATATAACCTGCCTAACTGAAATTGCTGGATTAAGTAATGTAATGTCCATCCAATGTTAACCCTGGGAACGTCTTGCTGTTGCGTTATGCTGCCTACCATTGCCCTGGCTCTGCCTACCATTGCCCTGGCTCCGCCCCTAGACTCACCCCTGGCTCCGCCCCTAGGCCGGCCAGCCTTACTGCCCCTCCAACCTCAAAACCCACCAGCCACCCCTGACAAGGGTCCTTATTCTACTGTGGAATATGGACACATGCGATGGATTTATCTTTACCATTAGAGATTGGTCAATACCTCCATAAGAGAGTTGTAGATTAAATTATTTATTTCACATCTTTATAAGAGATAGTAAAATATATAGGACTCTTGGTACATTTGAGGATTCTGTGTTATATCCATTGGCACTGACGGTTTGTATTAACATGTAGTGCTGACCTGATAGTAGAGTGGTAACTGCTTGGCCTTGAGACTTTAATATACAGGTTCTAATCCCATTGTGGCAAGATATGGGTATACTGTCCTATGTTTGTGTTATAGTTTTTCTTTACATTATTGTTTGTGTAACTTTATGCCTTTAGCTCCTTCTGTGGTGGTAATAAATTTGAGCTGACTTGTTCTTTATGACCAGCGAGTTGTGTCATATACTATTTTACCATTCTCATATTGGATGATTTAGAACAGTCTTCCTAGTTAGGTTAGACCCTTGTGTGTTTCACATTTTTGTTGTTGTGTTAAATAGTTTTGCATTGATTTCAAACCAAGCAGGACTGGGCTACAGAAAGGCTAATTAGGAGCAACCTCTGCAATGTGCCTCCGGAAAGGGGCTGCTGGCTTTTAGCATTTCCCATGGTGTGTTCAGCAGCTGGCAGAATGATGACCTCCTTTTGTCAGCAAGCCAATTTTTCAACACTTGAGGAAGAAAACAACTATAAATTTTCTTTGAATCATAAATCCAAGAAACACCATTAGATTAGGAGAAAAGTTCTACTGCTGCTGGCACGGAAATACTTTGAAACTCGATCAGCAACTCGTATCGGATGCTGGAATGTCTGTGGTCACAATCTCAGTTTCCTGTTTATGTATTTCTAATATTTTCAGTGAGTTGGCATTTATTTTGCTGTAATGGCACATGAATACATAGCATATGCTTTTCTCCAACATTGTACTTTTTTTTATGAATGACATGACTCATTTAGTTTTCTCTTCCTTGATCTTGGGATTCATTCTGATCATGTGCCTGTCTCCTTCTGACTGTCTTCAAAACCACCCATAGATCAGTATTGTATATATTATGTGCAAGCTCCTAACTGGCAGAGATGGAGACAAAGGGTGATTTCAGACGTTACGGGAGGCCGGTTCACCACAGTGAACCCCCAGGGGGGGTGAACAGAACAACCACGGCCCGGGGTGAATAAAAGCCCCTAACAGACGTGAGGGGACCATGACCGGGAACCGGGCCGACCCATCACGGACCAGGGCAGCACAACAGACGTGATGCCGATCCCCAGCCGTGGTCAAAACTCCCAGAAGGCAGGGGCGGGACACAGACATGGCCGCAGAAGGGCAAACGAAGTCAAGAGGCACACAAGGAAACGCCCACACAAGGGAAACGGGAAGGGAGGGGGGAAAAGGGAGAACAGGCTGACAGGTGCCACACACAGCACATGCACACACACAGCGGACCCGCAGCGGGACACACTGCATGACCACACGTCCGGGCACACACACACACACACACCCCACACACACACACAAGGGAAAGGTTGGGAAGGGGGCAGGGGCGCCCGGAGAACAGCACGGGGAACAATGGGAGGGACGAGGGGGGGCACCGCCAAGGGGCAAGGCACAGGCAGCAGCAACCCCCACCCCCATAGCACCCCAGTCCACAGAGGCGCCCCCACAGCAACATAGGCAGTCTAGGAAGGGGG
>QEPC01012145.1:2181334-2191349 GCA_003113815.1 Sphenodon punctatus
TATCAAATGCTTTCTGGAAATCCAGGTACACTATATCTACTGGGTCTCCCTTGTCCACATGCTTATTTACACCCTCAAAGAATTCCAACAGGTTAGTGAGGCATGACTTACCTTTACTAAATCCATGTTGACTCTTCCCCATTAAGTCATGTTTGTCAACATGCCCTTGGTTTGGTCCATGCCCAGAACATGCCTCTTGGTCCCCACCTCCTCACCCCAGTGAGAAACAGCCTGGGTGTGTGTGTGGGGTGGGAAACAGGGGGGGGGAACAGCCTTGGGGGGATGTGGGGTGCCTTGGGGGTGAATCCTCCTCCCGCACCCCCCCAAGGCTGTTTCCCACCCTGCACCCCTCCAAGGCACCACACACACACACACCCCAGGCTGTTTCACAGTGGGAAACAGCCTGGGGGTGTGTGCGGGATGAGGATAGGATTAGGAAGGTCAGGAAATGAATCTTCTTACCTGGTGCTGGGAGCTCAGCTGAAACGGCAGCCATTTCTTCTTGGAGCATGTGAGGCAGGGACCAGCGCACATGCGCGCTGCTCCCTGCCTCAGGCCCCCAGCCCAAGGCATCTCGCCAGGGTGCTTGCAACAAGCGCCCTGGCGAGAGCTTTCCTTGCACCCATTAAGCGCAATGGGAAGCTATAGCTCCTCCCTCCACAGCACGTCCTATACGTGCTGTGTAGAGTGGAGGAGCTCGCTGGGTTGAGCGCTCAGCCGCCCAAACCGCATTTTCCATTGGAAAACGCGGTTGGGCTTAGCATTTTGAGCCTTCTGGGACCCACTCCTCTGGAGTGGATTCCAGAAGTCAACTACAGCGCCGCCGCAGCCTCTGCCTTGCCTTTGCTTCAGAGCGGAGGCTGTTGCAGCACTGTGGTCAGTTTCATGTCAGTTCCCTGAAACTGACCACAGCGCTGCTGCAGCCTCCACTCTGAAGCAAAGGCAAGGCAGAGGCTGCGGCGGCGCTGTGGGAAGCGGCGGTGAGTTTTTTTTCTTCTTCTTCTTCTTTCCTCTCGAGCGGCGGCGCGGCGCCTGGCTGGGCGCTTGGGGGGGGTGTCAGCGCCTCCAACGCCCTGAGAGGCGAGCCGCGCCTGCCCAGCGCAGTCTTCCTGTTCCCCTGTTAGGTTGTGGCCATGGTTCCACAAGCAACTCCATCCCTTGCCTCAATGGCTCCCCCTGCCGCCGTTCTCACAGTCTGGGTGAACATGCATGCCCTAGGCTCAGGGCAGGGCACTCATGCTGGCCCTGGGCAATGGAGCTTGCACAATTGCTCTTGGTGGGAGTGAGATGCAAGACAGCCTCTTTTCCATGTCACTGGCAGCCCCAAGCTCTCTTCTCCTCTCCTCCTCCCCCTGCCCCCGTGGGGAGCATTCCCACTCCACTTACAGGGAGGGGTGTTGCGGAGGGGAATGTATAGCTGGTCTTCAGGTGGGCAACAGAGGGTTGTGGGGGGAGGGGCTTGCTTGGGTACTGGGCGGATGTGTGACGTGTCTTGTGCATGGGTGCTACTTCTAAGGCTGCTGTGGGGAGGATACCTCAATCCTGTTTGGAGGAAAACAAGTCTTCAGTCTGTTTGGGAGTTTGTCTGTCAGAAAACACTTTATTTATTTAGCAATAGCTATTGCAATAGGAGAGACCTTTTCAGCAGCAGAGATTGTCTCTGGCACAAGAAAAGAAAAGTCTCTGAGGGTCACAAGAGTTTGGCACGTTTATAGCACTCTGCGAAAGCCTGAATTGTATCAATTCCTTATCAGTTACACAAAGAGAAAAGACAGAACTTATTAAAAAAGCATTCTGTGGTCTGTCAGCAAGATTCAGTTCAAGGATTTTTCCCTTAGTCCAGCATATTTCTCTCACCCATCTGTGACGTACTTACTTGACCAAAGTTAAGTTTAAGGCCTACTAAACTTTACTTCCACACCTGTCTCCCCCTCTGTCTGTCCCTGGGTGGCAAGCGGTGCCCTCTCATCAACAGATTCGGGTTGCCTATGTACATGGCCAGGTGCGTACGTGTCCGGGAAACTCAGGGTCTCTAGCTGGGGAGGGGAGATGGCCATGGGTTGATTATGGGCCCAGCTAGTTCCCTTATCTTGTGAAACAGTAACAAGGTGTGGATGGAGGCAGATATAGAGAGACTGCTGGCAGACCCACCCTCTTGTAAGGCTGCCTATGGGCACGAGCCACCTGCTCCAGTGGCCCTGTAGGACAGAGTGCCCAGCTTGGGTTCAGCCGACCACTGAAATGGGATGCCCGGGTGTGTTGGGCCCATGTCCTATGCTGCAACCAGGGCCTGGGAAGGACAGCACTGTTGACATGCCAGAGGACTGCTTTCTCAGACTGCATGCTGCTGCTGCTGCTGCTTCCTCTTTCTCCCTTTTGCCTCTACTGCATGACCTATATTATCCGTTATTAGCGTGAGGGTCTGCAGAACAACTATAGGCATTAATGTTTTTCACATGTTGTAAAGAAAAATATGATCTATGTTTTAATTTTGTGTTGTCATCGTGTGTACACTACGCCTTTACTTTCTCCTTCCAAAGCCTGTATGCAATTCAGTGGCTCTGAAACAGCTGGTCCCTGAAAATATAAACTCGCTCATGTTACCCTAGTAAGTGAGGCATGTTGCACTTCTATTAGAGAAAGGATCAATCACATTTCTATAACATCATCCTATTCTGTGGAGTAAGAAACTGAGCTAGACCTGACATTTTCTTGTCAAAGCATATTACCAGCAGAGATAAATATCGTACTTCTGGGTAACCACTTAAATGGGTTTCACAACAGGGTGCTCTCTTCCTCTTTGTAAATAACCACAGATGCACATTTGGATTCATTGTGAAATTGCAAGGGGAGGCTAGTCTGTCTGACACGTAAGACAAAGATCAAGTCAAAAATATTTTCCAGTTTATTTCTAAACTTTCAAACATACCTTAGAATCCACATTTAGAAAAGTAATGTTGGTTCTTAAGAAATGCACAGGTCTTGCTTCAATCGAGAATAGGAAGTAGTTCTTTCTGGGGAAATATATTCAGTACAGAATGATTTGCTCTCTAATCAAACTACAAACCTGTTTTTGGAGGTCAATTAAAGTGTCTAGAATTAAGTGTAGAAAATCGTATACTGCTGCAATTTTTAAAATTACACTCAAGTAAACAGATGGACAAATGCTCAAATCTGCTACTGGTAAAATTAACACCTGGCTGTTAACCTGAGAGTTTAGAATGGTGGGAAATGTTTTTAGATGGTGATCTTCATTTATTTATTTTACATCTGTTATTTTTGTCAAAATGGTAAATGTCTCTATTTTTTTAGGGAAGGGTTCTTCTCATTAGTTATAACTAGGACTAAGATTTTGTCATGGTAGTGACAGAGGTCATGTTTTTAGTGAATTTTAGTGAATTTCCCCCCCTCACCAGGACCTAGTCATGACTTTTTAGAAAGAAATACCGTGACAGAACCTTAGCCCTAGTTATAACCTCTAGGTATCATACCATTTCAGCATATTTCTTGCAACATCACCACAGCCTTTTAAGAAACTGTTGGATTAATGTTGGCGTTTGATTAATGTTGATTATAATATTTATTGCAGTGGTGCTTAGGAGTTCCCAACACCAAACCAAGATCACATTGTGCTAGACAAATTATAAACAAGTGACAGTAAGACAATCCCCTGCCCCAAAGGGCTTATAACCCACGTATATATCAACCTTTCACTCTTATCAAGTGTAACACAAAAAAAGGAACTTTATTTGAAGGACAACTTTAGAAAAGCGACTGGAAAGAGCCAGTCTACAGGTCTTAATATGTACAAACTTGACTGTCAAGATATTATTGACTTGTATTTAAGTCTGCTGTCTACTGTAATCCCCAGATCCCTCTCAGAAGGGCTTCTGCCCAGCCAATCACCTCCCAGTTTGTATTAGTACCTTTTGATCTTTCTCTCCTTTGTGTAAATACTTTTGTATTTGTCTTTATTGAATTTAATATTATCATTTTGGATTCTGATCCTGTCCTTGAGTGTTTGTAATCTTTCCCAGCTGTGTCATCAGCAAATGTGATAAGATTATTCTCCACCAAATTATTGATGAAAAAGTTAAACAGCACCTCTGTCCCAGGACAGACTCCTAGAGAACCACATGTGCTACCTGTTCCCAATCTGATAATGAACCATTGGTTACCACTATCTGGGTACAACTATTCAACCAGCTGTGAACCCATAACTTGCTTAAGAATATGTCCGGTGGAACTGTATCAAATGGCTTACTAAAGACAAGGCATATTATGTCACCTGCATTTTCATTGTCCTCTAGTCCTGTCGTTTTTTCAGAGAGAAGTTTGGTCTGGAATGACTTGTTTTTGACAAACTCATGTTGACTATTTCTTAACATCTCACTCACATCCACTAGCCTGAAACTCAACTGTTTTATTATTTCTTCAAGAATTTTATCTAGTGTTGAAGTCAAGCTGACTGCTCTGCAGTTTGCCTAATCATCCTTTCCCCCTTTCTTAAAAATCAGGAACTATGTTTGCTCTTCTCCAGTCCTCAGGGACCTCAGCTGTTGTCCAGGAGTTGGTTTGTTTTTGAAGATAGTCAGTGGTTCAGAGATAACTTAGGCTAATTCCTTTAATACACTAAAGCAAATTTCATCAAACCCTGCTGACTATGGCCCTTTTCACACAGACACCCGAACACTGATAAAATGGGTGTTACATTTTATTATACAACACCCATTTTATCAATGTTAGCCGGTCTGTGTGAAAGGGGCCACTATCTAGCCTATGTAGATATTCTGTAAACACATCCTTCCCTATTCTGACCTGTCTCCAGTTTCATTCTCCTTCATTGTTTAATGTCATGAATTGGTCACTTCTTAAGAAGGCTTTTGAGGTCCTCAGTCTCTACTTTGCAACAATCTTCATTACACAAGTATATTACTCATCAAGCAAGTATATGATTCATCAACTTTGTCTGCTTTGATCCAGTTCTGACGAGTGAGTAATAAATGGTATTTGGTTTTGGCTTCATTGGGTATCTGTTTTGGATATTTCACTGTAGGCCCTTTTCGCACAGACACTCTAACACTGATAAAAAGGGGTGTTACATTTTATTATACATGTTGCAGGGCACTCTAGAGCGCAACTACAGCCCTGCAACATGTATAATAAAATGTAACACCCCTTTTTATCAGTGTTAGCGTGTCGGTGTGAAAAGGATTGTAGTTATTTGACATTTTGATTTATTTGGTATTTCATTATTTCAGTTACTTTATTTCAGCACTATTAGCTCAATTGTACATGTGCAGTAGCCAAACCTAAGGCCGTTTTTAAACTGACTGTGGTGGGTGGGGGGATGGGTGTGCGCCCATTCCCACAGGTGAACACCCATCTCCACGCCTCTCTATCCACGGAGCATCGGGCATTGGAACCCATTGCTCCATGAGTGGGTGGAGGTGGGTGTAGTGCGGGAGCGTGCATGCACCCTCACTCATCCCCAGCGGCATTTACATGGGCGCCTCCACCCATCTCCATGCAGCGGAACTGTGTGGAGATGGGGGGGGGGGGGGGAGCCGTCTCACATGAAAAGGGTCTAAGTAACCAAAATACCAAATAAACTAAAATAAGAAACATGTCAGGGGTGGGGAACCTCAGGCCTCATGAGTCAAATGCAACCCACAGTGAACCTTTATTTGGCCCCATTCCAATTCTGGATCTGGCCCTGGATCTATTTCCTTGTCCCCAAGCACTGAAAGACTGAGCGTAGGGTAAGGAAGCCGAGATGAGGGCATGGATACAAGGGTAGAAGTCAGATCCATGACGCACATCAATGATCTGGACCCTCCTCTTCTTGACTGCACCATGTAAGCTGCCCCTGGCTCCAACTTCTATGTGGCCCGCAGAGCTTGTACTAATTTTCAAACTGGCCCCTGGGTGGGAAAAATATCCCCACCCTTGGAATAAGTAAATATGCAAATATCCATTTGAGTTGTCTATATTATCTGAAAGTGCAAATGTCCGCTGATATAAAATCTACTGTTTGTTTCAGCTCTCATTAGGTGAGACTATTAGATACAGCTGCTAGCATTTAGTGACTCCTGTATTTCATCACTGCATAGCACTGCTTCACATCACCTCACAACTGTCCCTGACCAGAAGGTCTTTTGCCACAAAGCAACTGAATTACTGTAATATGTCAGACTGGGAGAAGGAGACAAAGTAGCTCAGGTGGTGATATCCTTTATTGGGCCAACTGTAGTGGGTGAGAATATGCAAGCTTCCAGGACACTACCCAAAAAATAACATGTAACTATCATTCTTGTTACGTGCCTGAGGAAGGGCCCCGAGTGGCCGGAAAGCTTGCATAATCTCACCCACTACAGTTGGTCCATTTGGCTAGATAAGCAAAAGGCCCCTTAGAAGTCATTCTTGACCAGTTAGTCTGCATACTCCCAAGAGAAACTACCGCTTTAGAAACATGATTATTGTCAGAGGCCCAGAAGTTAGTCTTAAGTGAAGACTATCTGCCCAACACAGGTTAACAGTTTCCTGTCTACATTTTATTTTTATTTTTTAAATGAATCTTCAAAGATGAGTAACAGGCCCTTGGTCAATTAGGAACCCTCTTTGCTTTTAATCACATGTTTTAGTGGAAGATATTAGTCACTTGAGTCTTGCTTTTTATGGTGCTTTAGAGGATGAGCTCCACATAGTGAAGTGATTTGTATGCTTCAATAGCCCCTTGCATAAAATCAACAACCTAGATGAATCTCCAGAAGCTGTTAATCTTAAGAGATGTCTTAACAGTGTTTGACATATTTAAACACATGCTTTAAATTAATCTAGCTGTATGACTCAAAGTCTGACAGTATCACAAAGCCAAATGCTGTCCAGACCGATTGCATTGCATGGTAAATTGCTCAGATTACAAAAGAGTGCCCTGCAGACACACATGGTTCCGCCCTTTGGCACACCCGATGACATCAAAGACGAAGGTTATTAGTAGGAAACTCATTGCATATCTCATTGTCACAAGGTGACAGTTAGGAAGACATGTGACAGAATGACAGACACAAATCCAAGGTTACCCATTTCTTCAAAAGATTTTACTAGATACCAGAGTGCCTGATACGGGAAGCAGGCTTTGCTCACCATATGGGGAAGAAGTCATCTGGTAACCTGTGCCAGGAAGCGAATGACCGGTCCCATGCAAGTTTTTCTTGCCTCAATCACTGTGAGGATATTGGAGCAGTCTATACTTGGGTCTTTCCACCTTTTGGAATATTAAGATCTGCCTCACTTCAAAAATCTGTGGCTTAGAGGTGGGTATTGTAGTCTCTGTTAGTAAAGATAGTGAGGCTTGCACTTTGGACTCAGTCAATCAGGATGTGTTGAAACTTCCATTGAGGAGCTAGAAAAGGGAAGCAGGGGTCAGTAACAGAGTGTGTGTTTTTAAACAAAATGCTACCACATATGGCCAACCAGAAGCCACTCATCTGACTGCCCATCTGAAGGTGTTGTGGGGGGATGCACGCACCTGTGAGCCACTCAGCACCCACTCATGGCCACTCAGCGCAATGCCAAGAAAGGAGGGGTGGGCTGTGGCTCAGGTGGTAGCGTGCATGCTTTGTCTAACGTCCCAAGTTCAATTCCCACCATGTCTGATTCAGGATCTCTGATAGCACACCTGGGTGAAGCCTCTGCCAGAGACCCTGGAGAGCCAGATTTGAAACTCTGCTACCATGTCATATTGTGACAATACTGGACTTCCCCCTCCGCCATGGTCCATGGCAGGCACCTCCTCCTCCCCCCGCCCCCTTGCTCATTTAAAAACACCCTCTGTGTTACTTGACCCATTCCTCATCCATCGTGGTGCATAACATGCCAACCAAAGTGCTGCACTCAACTTAAGTGGGTACCAAAACTTCATTCAAGGTCAGTGGGTGACTGTTTGTCATGGGGGAGCACAGAAAGCACCTCCGTAGCTGAGCATATTTAGCAGTGGTCCAATCACATGTAAGTCACTTTCAACCATGTAGAGGGGCCATGCTAGGCTTTTGGGGAGGTGATTCTGCATGTTCCAGTGAGAGTGGGTGATGGGCACTGTAAATGAGGATTTGGTATCCACTCGGGTCTAGCATGGCACTTTGGGGTGCAGTGTGTGTGTATGTGACCTTGCACACCTGAATGAATAAGGATTGTGTCACCATGAGGCCCAAGGTCATAACTTTATTTGCTGCTTAAATTGCTGCACTATTTTACATGCAAGATTTTAGTCTTCTCTGGACCCTTTTAAAATTATGTTTGAAACTATTTTTATAGTTACTTTTGTATAGCTCTTAGCATTTTCAGTCTGCCCAGAAAAAATCAGGATGGGTGGCGACTCTTGTAACAAAACATGTATGGGAATTCTGACCTGTCAATCATTGTCCTGAAAGGGAACTAGGGATGTACAGAAGGGAACCACATTTGTTTTTGTTTTTATTTTTGTTTTCATTTTTAAAAAATCCATTAGCTTTTGTTTTTCATTTTAAAAAAACCCATTCACTTTCATTTTACATTGTTTCCCATTGAAATCAAAGGTAATCACTTGTCAGGGCTTGCATTTCTTTAAATAGCAGTTTTACTTTGCTTCTAATACACTTTCCCTTCCCCCAAACTTGCACAGATTGCCCCAGGGTGGCAGAAGTATCAGACAGAGTGGCACACACAGCAGGCAGGCGGAGGACAAAGCAGACACTGGCAGGCAGCAGGCGCCAGGGACTGAAGCTGCAGGCACTAACATAGGAGGCAATGAGGTGCCCCACATCTGACAAGACTTCAAGTTTCATGGAATGCTCCCAGGAGGTAGAATATCAGAGACTGGCACACAGCAGGTGGGCAAAAGACAGCGCATCAGGAAGTCACTAGCAGGTGATGGGTGGGCACTGAGAAGCAGCAGGAACTGGCAAAGGAGACTTGCTGTCCCAAGTATGTTAGGCTTGAACTTGCAGAGAATGCAAGAGGAGAAGATATGAGAGAGAAACATACACAAACTGGCAGCAGCGGCAGAAGGGCAGAGGACCAGCAGGGACTGGATTCAGCATAGGCACCCCAAAGTGTGGTAGGGTGTCAACTTGCAGAGATCACCTCAGGGAGCAGGATGTATGAGAGAAGGACACCTTCAGGCAGCAGCAGCAGGACAGAGAAGCAGCAGGTGCTGACTTTTGCATAGGTATCCCAAAGTGTGGCAGGGTGTCATCTTGCACAGACAGGAGATATATGTGTGTGTGTGTGTGTGTGTGTGTGTGCGAGAGAGAGAGAGAGAGAGAGAGAGATAGATTAGGGAAGAAGCAGGAGGCAATCAGAGGTGTGACAGTCACGAGCTTTGGCATAGGCACCCCAAAGTGTGGTAGGGTGTCCAATTGCAGCAGAGATCACCCCAGGACAGCTTTGGCACCCCAGGGTATCAACTTTCAGAGAGTACCCCAAGGGGGCAGAAGATGTGTGAGAGAGACCCATTCGGGCAGCAGCAGCAGAGACATTAGGAGGAGCAGGCGGCACTGACTTTGGCATGGGCACCCCAAAGTGTGTCAGCTTGCAGAGATCACCCCAGAATTGGGAAAACAACTTGCAGAGATCACCCCAGTGGGGGCAGGATGTATGGGAGGCGGCAGGAAGCAGGCAGGCAGAAGAGCAGCAGGCACTGGCTTCGGCAAAGGCACCCTAAAGTGTGTCAGGGCATCAACTTGCAGAGAGTACCCGGGGGCGGGGGGGATGAGATATGTGAGAGACACACATTTGGGCAGCAGAAGTAGTGGGGGGGGGCAGCAGGCACTGGCTTTGGCGTAGGCACCCTAAAGTGTGTCAAGGTGTCAACTTGCAGAGAGTATCCCAGGGGGGCAGGAGCTATGTGTGAGAGAGAAGTACAAGGAAAGACCTATCCAAGGGGACCTTTCTGCATGTGCCATGGTGATGTGAAATAACTGAGATGTGTTTCGGAGTTGTTTTCCAGTCTGCTAGCAAGCAGGCTACAAGAAAA
>QEPC01012145.1:2196084-2210241 GCA_003113815.1 Sphenodon punctatus
GGGCTTGGGGGACAGGCAGGATGGTGACTCCATCAATAGTTATTGACAGTGAGGAAGGAGAGGAAGGATGAGGGGGGAAGATAAGGATAAATGCTTTTATATATGTTATTATTTTTTATTGTAAGCCACCCCGAGCTGTTTTAGGAGGGGCGGGGTAGAAATTTGAGAAATAAATTTAAAAATGTGGGTATTGACTGTGGTGAATATCTGGCGGCTGCTGAACAGACATTCAGGGCGCTTTGGCCCCGCCGCATGATTGACTGTGGTTCACTGTGGTTGAGCGTGATCTCGTAACGTCTGAAAATACCCAATGTTTGTGTAAATGCTGTCGGCTACATGAATAAGTCAAGAAAACATTACAAATGTCAATTTACAGCAGACTTGAAGTTTCTCTTTAATTTCCTTAACAGTTAGGCAGTGTGTGCCATGGAAGATACACCATACAGCAGGGGTGTAGAACCTTTTCCCTCCCAGGGGCCACTTTGAAAATTAGTACAAGACCCAAGGGCTGCTTAGTATTTGGTGAGATTAAAGGTTGAGATCAGGGAGAGGAGGGTTCAGATCATGAATCTATGCCATGATGCTGTCCGCAGTGTCCTTGGGTGCATGCCCCCATCTCTCCTTCCTTTCCTGGGACTCACTCTTTCAGTAGTTGGGGGAGGAAATGGATCCAGGGGCCTGATCCAAGAACTGGAAAGGGGCCAAATAAAAACTAGCCGAGGCTCATATTAAGCATCAGGCCTGAGGTTCCCACCCATGCCATTTAGCTACCCTTCTCTCTCTCTCTCGCACACCCACCCACCATGTATCATATGTTACCATCCAGAGAATTCATGGAAGTGTAATTTATACAGAAGTGTAGTCTTCGTTGTGGTTACACTTTTATTTAGGCCATTTCTATGTTAGCATCTCTTCCCAAATTGGGAAGGGAGTGTGGATCTGACGTGTTCCTTACTCAGCATTTCAGTTTGTGGTTTGCTGCTGTTGGGCAAGCCCATGACTGCAGGATGGAACGCAAGATGAGCTGCCACTCTTTGGAAAGAGGCGGTTTGAACAGAAGCAGCCATTTGCTCAGACTTGCCCATCATCGACCCTCCACACACACTGCTTTCTAAAACTGCTCTCTTCATTACTTCTCTACAGCGATCGCCGATGATGATGTAAGAATTTCCTCTCTTATCTGTGGCTGTGTGGAACAGCTTTCTTGCTTTACTGACTCTCCATCTCATTTCACTTATGACAGATGAACACATCTTTCCTCATTGTCTCTTTCCAGTGTATTGTTTTTAATTCTCTTTCTAGTTCTTATTGTTTTGATTATTCTCTAATTCCGTTATCCCACGCTTTAAGGCATTTTGGAATACATATAATATGCTTTGTCCAACTAACTTTGACTGGATTATAATGCGATGCATGGATTTTATCAGCAATCATACTGAATGGGTTCCACACGTTCAATCTAACTACAGTCCTTTGTTTCCCTTCCAAAAAATTCTGAGATATTCAGTAAAGCTCCATTCCAGGACTTAATTAATCTGCTCAGTCTTCACTCTTTCCAAGCTGTTCATGAGACCCAAATGCCTCTCATGCTGTGAGGTCAAGAAAACGTTATGCAGCTAAAACCTCAGCTTGCAAACAAACTTAATCAGTTGTTACTGGTTTAGCAGGTAGCAAGGGCCACTACAAAAGCAGACAGGAAGCAACTCTAGAATGTGAAAAAATAAGCATGTTGAAGACTTCACCACAGAGCGGTTTTCTGCAAAGAGCTTTCAAGCTGGGGGTTCACAAGTTACAGTGAAAGAATGCTTTGTGCTTGACTGAATTCCAGATATGCAGCTCTGGCAAAAACTGAAATTTTCATTCACTTTGAATCAAGTTCAGATGCATTAATACTGTTTCCATCACATTTGCCAGGGAAATTATTTTCAGCATGTTTAAAAATATTCATCAATTATGCTTCTATTTAACAAATGTTAGGATAGATTGAATGTTCTTAAAGGGCCAGGTGCAGGAAGGAGTCTTACATTTGACGACACTAAAACTGTGTCATCGTACAGCTTGGCCTTGGCAGGAGCCCCTGGACATATTTTTGCTGGCTGTAAAAGTGACCAACTAGTTGCACATTGGTTTATTAATTTGCATCAAGATGGAAGAAGCACAAGCTTTTATAAATATAGGAGTTGAAAGATATGACAAAACACATGCATTTTTAGACAACATTCATAGATGTCGAGGAACAAGTGTGTTTATTTGTAAGAAAGAATCTGTGCTACTGGTGAGATAGAGGCAAACATCCTTAATGACCCAGAAGGAAGCAACTTTTTATTATTATTATTTATTAAGTGCCAGAGGTGTACCTGGTGCTGTGCAATCAATAATTATAGACAGGTCCCTACCCCCAGGGGGTCTACAATCTAAGAGGCAAGGGAGAGGGAAACAAGGGAGAGGTGAACATCAGGAGAGACACGCGTACATTCATGAGATTGAGAAGCTGCAGGTGCATGTGCTTCACTTAGGCTGCTTGCTCACGTGCTGATTTTTATGCGAGATTCGATCACATGGGTTTCTTGGTGAGCTGCATGTCCACATTACCTTTCCTCTGGGGCATGGATCTATTATTGAAAAGAACAGATTCATGCCCACGTTACCCTGCTCCCCTATTGGGTTGGGCTAGGTGGGGGATGGTGCCAGGAATTGCCTCCCTCCCCCAGCCCGGTAACTTATCTGGGGGCGGCAGCGGCGGCAGCAACAGTGGCTTTGCCAGCTGGATCCAGGCGCGGCTGCTCTGGAAGGCCCCATTGGGAGGGAATGAAAACGGCCGGAAGTTATGGAGAGCGAGCTGGAGAAGTTGCTGCTGCCACCACCAGCAGGTGAATTACTGCAAAGGGGAATTTCACTGTAAGTTTATCTTAGGGTGAAATTTCCCTGCGCACGTTAAAATGTTACTTGACTTTTAAGTCACGTGAGTGACAGGGCTGGATTTTCCAGCCCCATCATCCATGATGAAATTCACATGAAATTTGATGCTGCACGAGGAAGGGCGTGTACCCACATTACCCAATCTCCTGTTAGAAACGAACGTGAGACTGGGTAATGTAGGCAAGCAGCCCTAGTTACAGGAAATTAGATTCTGAGTGAGGGGGAATGCCCCTTTTCTCTCCAGTTCTGCTTCTTGCATAATCGAAAACATAATAGGATTTATCCTTATGGAAGTTGCTAAACATTCTCTAAATAAAATGCAACTTAGAAAGTGTATTGTACATCAAGACCAAGAATTCAAAATGGGCTTGTTGTAAGGTTATGCAGTGATTAGTCATGAAAAACTTATCAGAAATGAAGCGCACCGTTTTGGGTGAAGCCACATGAGACGGGGAAGGAACAGAGTTTGGATAGCCTTACCCCTCCCTGGGTAGCTGGACTACATGATACAGTGCATCATGTGGCTGGCGGCCGCCAGATGTTCCCCCTGCCCCAGGGAAAGGCGAAGAGCTGGCTGCTAAGTGACACATCCTCGGAAAATTCTGTGGATGCATCGTGGAGCACCCTTGCCCCACATGGGGTAAGGCTGCCCAGGCCGGGGCAAATCCAGTGACCAAACACGCTCACCCCACCATGCAGGGAGCACCGCTGTGGGGCCTTTAGAAGTGGGTGCTGTTGCGCGAGTCCACATTACAGCTGGGGGGCACAAATTTGGATGTGCTTGGGGGGGAGAGGCGGGGCAGAGCCAGCCGTCTGTTTGTGTGGCCAGTGCTATGGCCCACCTCGGCCATGGCAGCAACTCTGGCAGGGACTGGCCTGTCCAGTTCCCCGCATTTACCCCACAGTGTGGCGGTGGTGGCGATTGCTGCCATGGGGCTGTGTGGGGATCAGGCCCCTGCAGCTCATCTGGCTACACCCTTTGAGTGCCTGTTGATAGGTTAGAAATCTGGGTTGAAATTAATAAAATGAATTTCAACTGAGATAAATGTAAAATTCTGCATTTAGGAAAGAAAAACCAAATGCATAAGTATAAAGATAGGGGATACTTGGTTTGGAAGCAGCACATGTAAAAGTGATCTAGGGATCATAGTTGATCACAAACTGAACATAAATCAGCAACGTGATTTGTCTGCAAAAAAGGCTAATGTAATTTTAGGCTGCATTTACAGAAGCATTGCTTCCAAGTCAGCTGAAGTAATAATTCCATTCTATTCAGCACTGGTCAGACCCCACCTGGCGTATTGTGTCCAGTTTTGGGTGCCTCATTTTGTCAACATTGTGGGTAATTTCAGACATACTGGGCCCAGAGGCCCGCCATGCTGAACCACGGACCAGAATCCGTTTCGGATCCCGGTCAGGAATCAGGCCGTCTGTCTTTAGATGTGCCAGCCTGATTCTCACCAGGAATCGGGGAGGGGGTAGGCCTGCACGGTGCGACGTGTGGCTGCACAGCCCCCCCGGCTGCCCGTCCTCCGGGATATGGGCAGGTGCAACAGCTAATTCAGCCGCTGCGCCCAATTCCATCCTGTGGTCGGGACCATGATCCGCCCGGGCTGCAGGTAACAGACATAACCTGTGGTCTGTCCCGGATTGTCGCCAACCCAATCACGGTTGGGGCCTGATTGCACCACGATTCTGGACCTTCGGAGGGCCGGAGGGCCAGAATCATGGTCAATCTGATTCCTGCCAGTGATTCACTGGGGTGAACATCTGTCGCGAAGCAAAACAGACGTAACGGGACCAACAGCCACCAAAGGAAATTCACTGTGGTTGACTGTGGTATCGTCACGTCTGAAATTACCCTGTGTCTCCTTAGAACTTGCTCCAATTTGTCAAGGATGGCAAAGAGTCTGGAAAGCAAGTCTTATGAGGAAACGTTGAAGGAACTAGCTATGTTTAGCCTAGCAAAGATAAGTTTAACGAGAGACACAATAGCAGTTTTCAAATATCTAAAAGATTGCCACCAAGAAGATGGCATAGAAATGTTCCACATTGCTACAGGGGGCATATGGATTCAAATGGATTCAAATTAAAGGAAGGTAGATTTTGGTTAGATATCAGGAAGAGCTATACAGTCATGGAACAAGTTAACTAGGGAGGTTGTAGGCTCTCCATAAGAATTGCCATACTGGGTCAGACCAATGGTCCATCTAGCCCAGCATCCTGTCTCCGACAGCGGCCAATAATGATGTTTTGGGAGAAGCACCCAACAGGTCACAATGGGGGATCCATTCCCTGTTGTTTTTCCCCAGCTCCTGTCATGTTCCCTGATCCTGTCTGGCAATAGCTGTGAATGGACCTATCTTCCAGAAACTTGTCCAAACCTCTTTTAAACTCAGCTATAGTACTGGCCCTTACCACAGCCTCTGGCAGTAGATTCCACAACCCAATTATACGCTGAGTGAAAAAATATTTTGTTTTAAACTTGCCACTCATGAGTTTCATGGAGTGTCCCCTAGTTCTAGCTAAGACGGTAAAATAGCTGCTCCTTGTTTATTAGTTCCACGCCACTCATGATTTTAGACCTCTATCATATCTCCTCTCAGTCGTCTCTTCTCCAAGCTGAAGAGCCCCAATCTACCAAACCTCTCCTCATACAGGAGCCCTTCCATGCCCTTGATCACTTTTGTTGCCCTTCTCTGTACCTTTTCTAGTTCAGCTATGCCTTTTTTGAGATGGGGCGACCAGAACTGCACACAATATTCGAGGTGCGATCGCACCATTGATTTGTATGGAGGCATTATGACCTCCGTTTTATTCTCTATCCCCTTCTGAATAAGTCCTAACATTCTGTTTGCTTCTTTGACTGCTGCTGCGCCCTGCGCTGTGGATTTCATTGTATTGTCCACAACCACCCCCATCACTGGAGATTTCCAAAAAGATGCTGGACAGCCATCTCTGGGGAAATTGTAGCTGTAGTCATCCTGCATCCTAGACATAGGCAACCTGGGGAGGGGGTGGGGAGTGGTAGGAAGGGGCATGTGCCCCCCCTCCCCCCGATTTTAAGAAGCCCTACTGAATCTGTACAGCCCCCATTACTGTGCCCCCACTGTCGACAGTTACTGGTCGCCTATGATCCTAGATGACCCAAGGTCCCTTCCAACTCTATGTTTCTATGAAAATGTTGTGAAGCCAACAGTAGAATTGATTCAAAAAATGACTGAATAAGTTCTTAGAGGACAGGTCCATAAATGGCTTTGAGTCAAGTAGGTCGGAGGATGAGACGTCCAACTGCAGGGGCCATGGGCGGGTTTGCACAAAATAGAACATCTACTTGAGATCTGTTGTGTACTTCTCTGAAGCAAAAAAAGCTGCCAGTGTCAGAGATAGGACGTTGGGTGAGATGGACCATTAGTCAGCCACAGTATGGCACTTTGTATGTGCTTATTTAGATAACACAGTCGTTTCTTAACTTTGTGATCCCATTTTGAGTCTTCAATAGGATCCCATAACTCCAGAGGGTAATAAAGCCAATTAAAGCACATAGAATATCAGTAGGGACCCCATGTGTTTACTCCCCTTAGGCTTCCAACCCGTAGCTTGGTCTTGATGAATGGCAGATTTCCCTACTTGTGCTGGAATCATCACACACTGATTGCCACCTGATACAGAAAACTAGAGACCATGCACTGGTGGTCTAATTTAGCATGGAAGATCTTCACTGTATCCCAGTAAAGAACTTGTTTCAGAAGTTCCAGAGGAAAAGATGGTAATAGAGACTTCACCTGTAACAGCATAAAATAATGTATTTCTGTATTACAACTCAACTTTGCACAGGACATCTTAAAAAAACAAAGACATCATTATATTACAATGTATAAAATAGGGGAGGAGTTGTTATTTTAAAACCATGGCATGACATGTGTGTTGCATTTTTAGAAATATTTAGAAAGAACAAGGTGCTTAAAAATCTCACAGCCACAAAGTTTAAAAAAAAATAATCCAACACTATGTCCGTTTTTGAAATCAGAACTCTATTTCACAGGCGACTAATATTTATTTTCAAAGGGTCCAGGCCCTTTTCACATGCCCCCCCCCCCCCTTGCACACGTGTGCAGGTGAGGGGACGCTCTTGGAAATGCCACAGCGGGTAGGTATGCGATGGGGGGGTCGCCTGTAGGAACACCAGTGGTAGTGGGTGGGGGTGCATGCACGCTCCTGTGCTCCACCCATCTCTACCCACCTCCACCCATCATCCATGCACGGAGCAATGGGTGGCAATGCTGGTTGCTCCATGGAGATAGGTGGAGGTGGGTGTGCGCCCGTGGGAACAGCAGCACACACCCCTCCACCCGCCGCCAGCGCACCTATCCCCCCACCCACCACGGCCCATGTGAAAAGGGCATTAAGTCAGGAAAAACTCAGTTTTGAATCAAGTAATGGAAGCAACGGGAGTTTTGCCTCCACAAGTAGTGCAAGTTGGAGCCCAGAATTATTACACACATTTTAGTTTTGGCATAAATACTTTTGCTAGGTCAGAACCCTGGCACGTGAAAATAGGCAGAGCTCCAGTAACTTCACCAGCTCAGGATCTGGCACTAAACATCCCTGTGATGGATTCCAAAGCACTGTTATAGAAACAGACATGGAAAGGACTAATTCTCCAATAGGAATGCCTGACTTCTGGGGTTGGGCTGCACAGCTGAGGGCCCTGGTTAAAAGACTGTAGGAGAGAGAAGGTAAGGTGACCAGATAGCCCTGCTGATATAAACCTGATCTGAGGGCTCAGTTGAGGTGGTAACCAGGGAGATAATACTAAGGGGAATTAGCTCAGCTCAGGTAAATGGGTCGCTGAGACAGCTTGTGTGAGAAGCCAGTGAGTGACTTCGCTGAGGATGTAGAAAGCCTGTCCTGCAAAACAAGTCACTAGGTCTTTTGAAGCAGCAGGAGAATCTGGTGGCTTTTCTCTGGGGACCCGAGACTCAATCCTGGGGCAATCCAGCTGCTTATAGTCCCTCTGGAAGCCTTGCTGTTCTCATTAAATTTCCGTTTAACTATGTCAAATCCAGGATAGAGGTGCTTCCTGCTCTCTCTTCCTCCTCCTCCTCAGCACACCAGTACTGAAGCAACCATAATTTGTCCCTTGGGGTTTAAGCTATGCTAAAACTGTATGCGATGGAGTGAGTTTGACTTAAATGTAAGAGGCAGAGAAAAGTGGCTCAAGTTTCCCATCAGGAATAAGCTGCTGTGAATGAAAATGTTTATACAGGTACAGCACCACAGGTGGGTAATGTGAAAGTGGCAGCACTTGGATATCAGATAAAAACAGCACTTTAGTGAAAACCCTGCACAACAGTCTGGTATATCAGCACATCACCATCACTGAAGCTGAAACACATCTGGAAGTTGAGATATGGAATTCCAAGAGAGTCCTAATTACAGTTTTAAAAATGGTCCAGCAGGTGCATTTGTAAGCAGTGGAACTAGTTAAAATCACACCAATATTTCCCCAAACACCTAGTTATGCCATTGGCTTAGATTGGATTGTAACTCTTCAGCAGGTATTCCTGACAAATTTAATCGCCTCCCAGGGAAGTTATTGCACATTTTTACAGGGAGATCTCAAAAGAAACATTGGCTTGATTGAACGATTTAATTTTAATAGTTTTTAAAAGCACATAAAATCAGGGTTCTCTGATTTTAAAAATAATTTATTAAACTTTTCCACAAAATTAATGATTTTCAGTAGTCTAGAACAAACTGTATCATGCGCTGGAGGGCCAAATTCTGCTCTCAGTTACATGTAACTCCCATAGACCTTGCTGATTTCACAAGTTAGTTCCACTTCTGTGACTGATACAGAATTTGGCCCTGGCTCAGCCAAGGATATAAGATATGTTCCTACAGACAAAACCTAAAGCTTTCAGATAATTCTGTAGACAGTCTGGCTGGCTGACTAATACACAGTTTTTGTCATGTGGACTAGGGGTCAAGTCTGCATTTTACAACATTCAGCAAATCTTTGAAGCTATCAGTGAAAGATGAAGGAGGAAAAGAAGAAATAAAAGTTCACAGTAGCAAGTGTTTTACTGGAATCATTTATCTTTTATAAGTGCTGACAAAAAAATCAGACTTCCAGCTCAGTGACCTGGATCAATACCTTTCAAAATAATCACAGCTTTGTTGCCTTAGCATTGGCCTTTCTTGAAACAGCATTCAGGTAAAACTGACATTACTGAGATTAGCACCTTGAAATTATTTATGAAAATAGCTGCTCTCTCTTCAAAGCCTGGGACAGGAGAAAAGCTACAAATTAGTCATATCTACTCTGATCCTTTAAAAATGTTATTGTATAGAAAATATAGATGCATATGCTCCCATATTCCTCCCAAAAGGTAATAAAGCCTTCTGCAAATACTAAATTACGGCTACTTTCTGATGTTACATGGGAGGGGCAGGAACTTGCACAAGTTCCCATCCCTCCCATGTAATGTTGGAAAGCAGCCTAATTTAAAATAGTCAAGGACAAAGAATGCACTGAAATCAATGGGCATTTTCCCTAAGTACCACCAGGCAGCCCAATCCTCTAAGCACTCTGCTAATGCTAACCCTGGCAGAGCACTCTGAGGACAGGAACTTACATGTCTGATCTAAAGCCCACAGAAATCATTGGTCTGATTGTTATTGATTTGAGGGGGCTTTTAATTATGTACCAAAATAAGGAGTGCAGAATTTGACTAAAAATAAATAAGTATAATAAGCCTGATCAAATGTCATCCATATCTCAACATCCAAAATGGTGGCACACTATACCCAGTACTGATTGTGCTTTAAAGTTGGGTTTGTTTTTCGACAGTGCTGTGTCATTTCAGGATCGAGTTTTAGCCAGTCGCTTTGCAGAGGATCCTTTTTGGTCGAGGCAACTGGTGTGGGAAGAAGCTGCTCCCATCTGACTGCCACGAGCGGGATGGTCCCTGTTGCATTGTCAGTGCTTTTCGGCAGGGGTGTCACCGTGACTGTCGGGACAGTTAAGCTCCTTTCTGGACAAACGCTTGGGCTACTGGGGACTGCGGGTGATTGATTTTTAATGAGGGGTTTTGTCTTTTCTGTTTTATAGCACATTAGGAAAACACACACGGCAATAACAGTCACAATGAGCAAAAGGGCCACAGAGACCAGTGGGATAATGATGGGCAGAGGATTGCTGCTTTCGCTGAGCTGCACCCTGGGGCTGTTGGCATTTGCTTTAGTTGTGGTTTTTGTCCATGCCGATTTGCCTCCTGTTGTTTCCTCGTTAAGCAATGACCCTTTTTCGCTTTGATGCCCCCAGCGATTCCTGTTTTGCCTCCAAGACTGCAGAGTCTTTCCTGGCTCTTCTGTAAGCAGTTTGTCATCTTTTGAGGAGGTCAGTGACACATCCTTCAAGGCAAGGTGACTCTTTACACTGATTGCACTAGCTAAGAAAGGCACTTCAGTTGTAAAAACTTGCACAAGGAAAGGATCATATGGCACTATGGTGTATTGAAAATAACCTACAGCGGGCTGCACGTTGTCTGCCCTGAGGATAAATGTGAATGAGTCATTTAATACCTCAATGCCTGTGAAATTAGCCTCTGTATCAAGCAACACAAAGCCTCTGTCAACATCATTCTGCGTGAACATGGTAACTCCTTCAAACATAGCATCATTTATCAACCCCCTTACAATCCTTCCATGAACCGGTGGCACGATCACTTCAAATTTGGGATCACTATTTGTCAGGTTAGCCAGTTCAGTGGCATCCAAGTCCCTCGTCCTTAGCTTGTAAGCCACCCTATTTGGGACTTTTAGATCAGAAGTAACTTCCACCAAAGGCTCTGTTGTGATGTTGAGAACCTGCCCTGTTAAATTACTTTCTGAGGTGAATAGCATAAACCCCATCCTATCCTCAGATGCAGCAAGGTTTGTCATGTGATAGGATAGCCTTCCTGCATATAAGTCTGCTTGCTCAAACCTCATTACCTGTTCATTCCCATTCAGAAGATGCCCAAATTTGAGTGGCTCTGTTACTTCATAACTAATCTCAGTGCTTTTTCCATTTGTGGCAGCCGAAAGTTGTATATTAGTAATAGTGATGGAAGTCTGTCCCTGTGGAAGTACCACATCTGTAAGGTTGATCAGGGTGAGAGAGACAGGCATGACCTCAAGGCTGAAAAGTTTGTATAATGGACGGTGTTTGCCATCGGTCACACTAAAGTAAAAAACCCCAGAAGATGAGCTTCCATCTTGTACAAACCAAACTCGTCCGTGATTAATATCGGCTTGTGTGAAATCCTGTATGGATTCATTTGGATGGTTCATTAGTGCTAGGTAGCCATTTTGGGGATTGCTGATGATGGTGTACTTGATTTCCTCTGGGGTTTTGTCTAGGTCTTCAACGTTCAGGTTTTCTGGCCCAAGCACTGCCATATCTCCTTGCAGAGTCTTCAAAAGCAGCTCTTTAGTCCTTATCTCCGGAGCTTGATCATTCACAGGAATAATGGTGATATTAAATGTTTCCTCTAAAACATCCGAATCAGGCTTTGTTGCAGACTTGCTCTTCTGGTTTAACCATGTCACAAAAGTAAAATGATCAGTGAGCGATTCAGAGTCGTCGTGTACATAACAAATTCCAAATTTGTTGAGTATATATTGTGAGAAGTTAGGTTTTTCTTTGGTAATATTTCTTTCTCCCACAATAATTGTGCCATGTTGGGGTAAAGATGTAACCTGATACCAAACTTCATAGTTGGAACGTTGCATCTTGGGTAATTTAACCAACAGTTTTGAAGCATCAAGGTTAGTTCTGTCAATTAAGACTTTACCTCCTTCCTGGACAACAGCACCTGCACAAACAAATCATAGCAATTTAGAAAGAGTTACTTAATAGTCACAACATTTCAGAGTCAGACATGCAACAATATGCAATACTAATAATCTGCACAGAGAACTGATATGGAGTCAAAGGTTCTAAACTCTCCCCTCATCTGTCAATATCCTACATTACTTTGTGTTCTGGCTCGAAATCTATTACAGGTTTAAAAAAAAAACAGACCTCAATACATAAGAACATAAGTAGTGCCATACTGAGTCAGACCAATGGTTCATCAACCCCAGCATCCTGTCCTCCAACAGCGGGCAATCTCGGTCGCATGGAAGAAGAACTAACAGTCACAATAGGCAATCCATTCCCCGTTGTTCTCTCCCAGCTCCCGACAGTAAGAAGTTCATCCTGTAAACTACTTGGTTAATAGTCATTAATGGACCTATTCTCTAAGAACTTATCCAGGCCTTTTTAAATCCCAGCTATACTACTGGCCTTGACAATGTCCTCTGGCAACAAATTCCATAAGTGAATTATGCGTTGAGTGAAAAAGTACTTCCTTTTATTTGTTTTAAATCTGTCGGTAGCTAGTTTCATGGAGTGTCCCCTAGTTCTAGTGCTATTTGGGATGGTAAATAACCGCTCCCTAGCTACTCGTTCCACACCACTCAAGATTTTATGTTTGATTGATTTTTTTTTTCATCTAAAAATCGGAGACTAAATTCTAAATGCACTAAAGTTGCTGTGATAGAAATGTATCAGTGATCCACAGATACATGTGGGACTCTATTTTATTTTCCCTATATATTTTTAGCACCTAATAAACATAGCAAAAATAATTCTAAAAATTGTATTAGTTCTTAGATCAAAAAACCTTAAAACCTTCAGTTTAAGAGGGGTGTTAAGACTCTTACTAATTCAGTCATGCTCCAAAAACCAAGAAAATTGTAAGTTAAGATTTCTGCCCCTAACTCACGTGTCATGTAAACAGTAAAGACGTTGCACTGTCTTACATATTGTGCTCCTTTATAACTCAGGTTCCATGCACACATACTTTTCCTTGGTCTTCAGTCTGCCCCAATCCTCTTTCTCTGCGGGTTGGGAGAAAAACTGAAGCAGAGGCCAACATAATTGAGGCTTGGGAGAGCAAGCTGGGGCAAGACAGCAGGGGGCTAGGACAGTTAGCATCCAGATAATGACAATCAGCCTTAGGATGGTGAGAGTAGTGAAACTGAGAACAGTTGTACTGAGCACAGTAGGAGGATAGGGGCCATCTTGCTGTCTCCCTGCCACAATACTGTTCTGTCACTTCCAGACTCTATCCCTTATGCGATAAATATCATTTTTAATCCTGCATCATTTATTCAGCACTTTCAGTGCTCAAAGTGCTTTACAATCTGTACTGAGTCCACCCTCACAACAACCCTATGAGACAAGCCATTATTGTTTGTATTTTACATATAGTGACTTGCCCAAGTTTACCCATGAGTTCACAGCTAAGATTTATTTATTTATTGCAGAATTATTATACCACCCTATTTGCCATACAGCAACTCAGGGCGGTATACAACAAACACAAATTACAATAAAATATAAAATCCAAGATAAAATAAACATCAAAAGCTCAATTAAAACAGCCCAACTTACCCCCACCCACCCCAATTCCCCTCACCAAATGCCTGGCAAAACAGCCAGGTTTTGCAATGTCTGCAAAAGGAGGAGAGGTCCCGAGAGAATCAAATCTCTGCCAGGAGGGAGTTCCAAAATCATGGTGCGACCACTGAGAATGCCCTTTCAAATGTGGCCCCCCAAGAAACCCAGGGGACCTCTATTAGGGCACACCCAGATGACCGCAGGGGTCGATCAAGGACACAGAGGGTGAGGCGTTCCTTCAGGTAGATGGGGCCATATAGAACTTTAAGGCTTATAACCAACACCTTGAAGCGAACCTGGAAGACTATAGGCAGCCAGTGCAGAGAGCGGAGCACTGGTGTTATGTGCTCCCAGCAGCCCAACCCCGTAAGGAGGCAAGATTGACAAGATCCTTTAAGACATTGCCTCCCACCCACCTCTTCCTCCCACTCCCGTACCACCCCCTCCCCCTCCGCCCTCTCTCCTCCCCTCCTGCCTCTCTCTCTCGGAAATCTCCACTCTGCTCTCTTCATCCAACCCCTCCACCTGCCCCCCTGACCCAATCCCCTCCCGCCTCCTGACCTCTATTGCTCCCACTGTCGCCCCCCCACTTTTACACGTCATCAATCTCTCCCTTTCCACAGGCTCCTTCCCCTCTGCCTTTAAGCATGCCACTGTCTCCCCCATCCTCAAAAAGCCCACCCTGGACCCATCTGACCCCTCTAGTTACCTGCCAGTCTCCCTCCTTCCCTTTGCCTCAAAGC
>QEPC01012145.1:2215230-2225314 GCA_003113815.1 Sphenodon punctatus
GGCCAAGTTACAGGCAGGGAGGGCTGTGGCCAATATCCAGAAGCTGCCACTCTAGCCCCAGGGCCCAGAGTCATGGGTCTGGGGCTATCATTCCTTGCACAGAGAGTCGATTTTCCAAAGCATTAAGAAACAGCCACTCCAGCCCCAGAACCCACCACCAAGATTCTGGGGCCAAGTTACTGGCAGGGAGGGCTGTGGCCAATAGCTAGAAGCTGCCACTCTAGCTCCAGGACCCACCGTTATGTGTCTGGGGCCATCATTCCTCACACGGAGACAATGTCATTCCAACGCATCAAGAAACAGCCACTCCAGCCCCAGGACCCGCCATCAGGGTTCTGGGGCCAAATTACAGGCAGGGAGGGTTGTTGCCAATATGCATCTAGAAGCTGCCACTCTAGCCTCAGGACCCAGCATCATGGGTCTGGGGCCATCATTCCTCGCATGGAGGCGATGTCTTTCCACCGTATCAAGAAACAGTCACTCCAGCCCCAGGACCCACCGTCAGGGTTCTGGGTCCAGGTTAAAGGCCGGGAGGGCTGTGGCCAATACCCAGAAGGTGTCACTCTAGCCCCAGGACCCAACCATCATGGGTCTGGGGCCATCATTCCTCGCACAGAGAGCTGATTTTCCAAAGCAACAAGAAATAGCCACTCCAGCCCTAGGACCCGCCGCCAGGGTTCTGGGGCCAAGTTACAGGCAGGGAGGGCTGTGGCCAATATCCAGAAGCTGCCACTCTAGCCCCAGGACCCACCGTCATGGGTCTGGGGCCATCGTTCCTCGCACGGAGGCGATGTCTGTCCACCGCATCAAGGAACAGCCACTCCAGCCCCAGGACCTGCCGCCAGGGTTCTGGGGCCAAGTTACAGACAGGGTGGGCAGTGGCCAATATCCAGAAGCTGCCATTCTAGCCCCAGGACCCACCGTCATGGATCTGGGGCCATCATTTCTTGCACAGAGAGCCTTTTTCCGAAAGGCTGAACCGAACACGACAGAGAGCCTTTTTCCGAACGGTCGAACCGAACACGACCGAACCGAACGGCCAAATGCGGCAACCAGATCAAATGGCCGAACCGAACGAGTGAACCAGACCGAACCGAACAGCCGAACCCGAAACACGATATGTTCGCCCATCCCTAGGTACCACCTCTACCCAGGAGTTAAATTACCTTCAGTATATGGTAACTAAAGCCTTTGTACCATTTACCTACAAGAGTAAGTTACCACAAACTACCTGGTCTCACTGACTTACAGTCAGTCACAGTGAGATAACCCTGGGTGGAAGCAGTTACAAGAATGTTTTTACCGCTAGGTAAACTAATGCTGGGGTACCGCTACCCTGGGAGGTAAAGTACCACATGCTACTCTGGAGGAGTGGATTGTGTGAACACATCCCAAGTCACCAAGCAGAGTGTTATTAACTAGATCTATGGAGGTATCCCCTTGGAGTACTGGCCAGAGCAATATCAGTGATTGCATCTCAAGCAGCAGTTTGATTGGCAATTTGTTCCAAGTAAAAAATTCCTTTACACAGTCAGTCTACAGTCATCCCTTAGAACCCACTAGCTCAACCTTCCATGACTTATTTTGGAGAATACAGTTAAATTTATTTTAAAGGCATTTAGCAGCTTGACAGAGAAACTCCAACTATATCTAAGAAACAATGCTGCTTCCATTGACTTTAACAGAAGGAGAATTGGGCTGCTGGGCCAAACTTTCCAAAACAGTCTCCAAATTAGCATATCGTGTGTGTTCTCCTCACCCCTTGCCCCAAACAGAGATTGCCAATTGCATGCTTCAAGGGCATAAGCACCTATCTGTGTCCACAGCTGTGTGTATGGGCAAACCTCTCCTGCACTGCTTGAGGGGCTATTTTAAAACCCCCAAATTAAATACTATAAAAAGTCACATTTCCCCGTAGACACAAGAGAAAGTTCACAAAGTAGATTCTATTATTTTAACTCGATTCAGATATTTACTTAGTTAGTGGAACTGCACTCAATCGCACATGAAAGTTAAGACATTTAGTATGGAATTTTGACCCATCTAGGTTATGATACTGCAAACGCAGGGTAATGTCGGAGCTACTGAAAGGATGCTACTGTCGTGGATTTGCCTTGGTCATTGATGCAGCTATTTTAAATAAGATTAACAAATTAGGAGTTAATTAAATGAGCTTCACTCAGCTTAATTAAATAAAGACCTTTGAGTTTAGCATCTGGGAAGGAAACAAGTGACTTGCAGTAGAAAAGAATACTTCTGAGAATTGTCTCTGAAAGACAGTGTCATTGGAGAAAACCGTCTTACATGCTACAAAAAGTATGATGCACACATGATTCTTGTATAAAGTGGCTGTAAAATGGTTGACCTTCCAAGAGTTCAGTGACAAATGGGTGTTGATTACTGTTTTATTTGGCAATAAGACAGTGAAACCACACATATCAGGAAGAGATTAGCACTCTAGCAAAAGGAAAACCTTCTTATGCAGACAAAGTAGATAGGATTTTTGTTATGGGAAGGGTGTATTCCTGAACACAGATTATAACACAGAGCTGGGGAACCTTTTCCCTCCCAGAGGCCACTTTGAAAATTAGTACAAGCTCCCGGGGCACATAGACGTTGTGGGCAGGGGTACTTAAGAGGTGTACTCAGAAAGAGAAGGAACCACATCATGGATCTGAGCCATGAATCTGTCCCCTATCCTTATGTGTACGCCTCATCTCTGCTCTCTGGAGCTCAAATCTCCTGGAGCTAAATTTTTCAGTATTTGGGGATAGGAACTGGATCCAGGGCCAGATCCAGAACTGAAAAGGGGCCAAATAAAAACTAGCCACAGGCTGCATTTGGTGCCTGGGCCTGAGGTTCCCTACCCCTGTTATAATGTCAGTGAAACCAGTTTTGAATTAAAATCTGATTTTAAATAATCTTAGTAACAAATATCACAGCTTTATTCTCTCTTTCTCTAGGTTTCCATTGAATATTTGCATTATTCAGAGCTCTCTCTATACAACAGTGTTATAATTTACAGTACATTTAATATAATACAGTACTGACTTTATCAAACCTATTGGTAGGATACATTTTTCATTGGTTAACTTCCCCCAGACTGATAAAAATAAAAGGCAGGAGGGATTTTTTTTTCCGTCCAACTTTTCTGTATTCTCTTTCATTATTCCTTGTACAGGGTTATAAAAATAGGAGATAACTAAGCTACTTACCATGGATTGTGTAAAACTGGAAATATCCTGTGTGGTGTTATCAGGGTCTATCCTGATCAGTCTTCCAAGTTTCGGGGAACTTACTACTGTAAAAATGATAGTTCTGTTTTCTAAATCGGACAGGTCATTGGTTACAGCTTTCAGATCATAAGATGAAATAGGTTTCCGAGTTCCTGAATAATAATTAAAAGAAGAGTCTATTTGAACAACATACAGTTCTCAACACAGTTGGTTTTTCACAGTCACCACTCAGCCCAAATATTTACTCACAATCTAACCATATCGTTAGCATTTATGAAGCACTTTGCTGATTTACCTCCCTAATTTTAATCTGTCTGACCAAGCGCATAGCATTCATATTAGGCAAACTCACAAATATACAGGAGCCTTTGTTTATAAAAACAGAGAAGTTCCATCTTCCACTATCTCACATAGGTCATGATCCACAAACCACTTACCCTGGAACGGGCCTGAACGGAACTAATCCAGAATCAGTGGTTTGTTGATTTTGACCACAGTCTCTAGATTTTAACTTCTGCAAAGCACACGTAAAACTTAAAAAGTTGAATGGACTTGGGCACAGTTGTTAGACTTCTATCCTTTGACTGGAATCGAATTCAAAACTAGGTCACAAATTGAAAGGGAGCTGGCAATCTACATTTGTTCAGCCAGGGATTCAAGACAACCTGTCCAAGGGCTTTTTAAAAAAGAGTAACCTGTGCTACATTTTGCTCATACCATGAGGTAAAATCACTGAAGTCACCGACAAAATCCGATTAAATAATTTCAACATTAAAAAGAGAAGAAACAAAGTATAAGACTGTCTGATGCATTGGTCAAATGAAATAAGGACCCATTTTAAAAAAAAGCTGTATTGTGTCTTTGCAATCTTATATGTAACGGTACAAATATGTGGATGTGGCTTGGGGGCCCAAATATTCCTTGTGACAGTTAATCATGCACACAAACCTAACTTCTTTAGGTTACAGAGTGTGTGGTTGTCATGTTGGTTCCAAATGGAGACAAAATAGTTCATGATATCTTTTATAGGTTCAATTTCTGTTGCATACTCTTACCAATAAAATAGATAGATATGGTCCAACAGAGGATCTCATGTGAACAACTCTGTCTCCAAACTTCTCTTCCCCTCTTCAAACTACCCTCCAAACTTGTGAGGGGTAGGTGCTGCTTTGGAGTCTTTTGGGCAGGGCAGAGCTCCACAGCTGGCCAATCACACCCGGCCATAAGTGAAACCCAATCCCTGCTTTCACCTGCCATTAAGCAAGTCAGTGACCATCAGTGGAAAGACTCTGCAAGTGGATGGCGAGGGGTCATGCTGTACTAGGCTACCTCTCTGTTTGCAGCACAGTTCCTTCATGAAGCTGTGGACTGAGGAATGAACTATTCCATTCCTGACAATGCCATGCTGGAGAGAAAAATGAATGGCTCCACATCCTACTCTACTAGACTGTGTTTGGGGAGGGGAACTGTCCTCCGCATCCCACCTCTTCTTCAATGAACCAGCTCTAACACACCAGCATACTAAAATAGATAGTTCTATACATCAGCAGCACCCAAACTAATGAAACCTGGCTTCTGAAGGGGGAACTTCAATGTAAATCAATAGGATTTTTCATTTATCAAACTGGCCACCTCTCTCCTCCAGGTGCACCTATTGCTAAAATTCTTGAGTCCCTACTCACATTGGGGCCCAGTGCCCTGCTATGCATGTAGCTGAAATCGGCCTGTGAGACCAAATGTTATTAATGGGTGGAAATGCACAATGTAAGTCAATGGGATTTGGTGGTTTGCAAGAAGAGACATCTCTGTCTTCCAGGAGCACTTATTGCTCTGAAATTTTGAGACCCGACTATCTCTACCAAAGCTGGTTGAAATCAGCATGACAAATCCAGAGTTAATGGGGCCAATCCCATGCCCCGCGTGTGCTGCATGCAACCTACTGCGCACATGTCCAGGAAGGCACATTGTGCCATGCAGAGCCCACGCGGATCCCGCTTGGGATTGTGGCCATTAAGAAAGAACAGATACCCCTCCGGAAGACAGGGTAATCACACACACACTTTTTTCTTAGGTAGAGACCCATGCTCAACTACATTTTCCTCATGGTAGTAAAACAAACAAGACAGTAGCCCGCAATAACTCGCAAGTCACCTGCTCAACAATTCGGTGGCTGCCAGATATTCACCCACTTCTGCTTTGGGGCAGGTAGCCAGCTGCTATGGGACATGCTGTCCAGAGAAGGTCAACGGCTAAGGCTAATCTGGGCTAATGTGAACCCTCCGTCTATTAGGCTTTGTCCAACCCCACCACGAGTTGAGGTCCAAGGATTGGGCCTGGAGGAGTGAGCTCATTTGGGCCTCCAAACTACTGATCAGGAGGGCCTGAAGGAGCATACTCACCCAGGTCACCAAACGGCTGATAGGAGGGGCCTGGAGGAGCGTGCTCATTCCAGTTACCAAACAGCTGATCACGAGGGTCTGGAGGTCACCAAAAAGCTGATTGAGGGCAGTGGGGAATGTATAATTTCAAATAATTTACAATGAAGAAGTCATTCTTTAAGTTTTTAATCTGTCCTCCAGGTTTAGCTTCCTTGAACAGCCAGCATCTGTCAGCATTACACATGATTCTGAGTGGATACTAATAATGTGTCCCCAGAGCCCAAATCATCAACCCAGGTGCCAGCAAAACAACATTTGCAGATGTGTCATAGAGGAAAATGTAATTGCTGCTGTTACTTGTAACAGAAAACTTGATAATTAACATCAAGAATGGCAAGATTTTAAGCAAACAATCATTTCAGGGTTTTCCCTATTTACAAGGTACTAAAAACTATACCTTGAGCTGAAGCTGCTGCCTGAAACGGAGACCTTCCCAGCTGCTAATATTATTATTAGGCAACAATGGCATCTCCCTGCTCCATCCATTTTCCTCCCATTCCTGCTAGTACCCTTATTATCCCTCAACATCCAGGAGGCAGATGAAGAGTTTGTCATTCTTTAACAGAGATTATTTTATTTTCCTGACTTATCTTCAAAGTTCATTTCTTCTCCTCCTTCTGAGTAACAAGACAGTAAGGAGCTAAGGAGGCCATATTTGGCGTGGGCATAAAGATGTGGAGTTCAGGGAAATGGACAAGAGATCACTTTCAATGCCACTGTTCAACACCAGCATGAAGTGTCATTGAACAGAGTATAATTAATGGCTTTGTATGGATCAGAGAGAGCGAAATAGGGACAATTATGTCTGTGAGCTCACTGACCATGAAGAATATAGGCTACTTCGGCTCCAATACTGTGTCCCATAATGCCACAGTAAGTGGTCTGCAGCCAGTCCATGGAACCAGAAAGGGCAACAGTAAAGTGGGCTTTGGACTCTGTCAGCATGGACATATGTGGGGGGAGCAGAAGGTTGGGGGTGATTGCAATGTGCATGTGCTGACTGTGGATCATAGGCCCTGACCCCTGCAGTAACTACAGCAGAGCTAGGTACCAAAGTTGCCCACCTTTTGCAGCAGTGGCTGGTCCATAATGAGCCCACTGTGTGTTTTGAGAAATTCTAAAGGTAGACAGTGGCCCATCGGTCATAAAAGTATGGGAACCATTACACTGCATGTAATGAAGTCTAACGTCTTCTCTGTGCCCATACTTTAAAACCAGACATGCATGCTACAAAGCTGTCCAGGCTCCATCTTGCCATTGTTTGCCAGCTTATTCTACAGTAATGCTTCCTATAATACCAAAAAATATAAGGTAACAGGTAGGGCTACAACAAACAGACAATCCAAGGACTCTGATTGAGTTCCAAAGTTCCAAATACTGTGACCAGAAAAATAACTTTCCCCAAGTACCTGGAAATCAGAACTCAGAAATCCAAACCAAACCTTGGAACTCAGAAATACTTTAATTAAACTCATATTTAAGAAAAAATAAATGGGCGTTGACCAGAAATACAATAGGTAAGTTTTATTCTCTCTAAAGAGGGAAATGTAAACACAGCGTTAGCACGTTGAGGGCAACATGCGCAACATCTTTTTAGGTCATGGTTTCTCAAGAGTAACCCAAAAATTCAATAAATCAGCTCCAGTTTTTACTGTTTTGTTTTCTTATTGTCAAAAACCCTTGTTTCCCCAGGGAAACGAACTCTGTTATCCAGGGAGTTAAAAATTGCTTACAAATAGCTTACAAATTTCCCCCTTTCCTCCCCAGCATGTATCTGAACCATTAATTTGCATGCAAGGGGCTATATGTGCTTGCATGCAAATTAGAGCTGACTCGAGCCTGTTGCATGCAAAATTATTTATTTATTTATTTTAACAAATTGGCTTACAACCACAATAAAATATTAAAAACATAAAAACATAATAATAGGAGGAATAAAACAGATCTTAACCCTTAACCCAACCCCCTCCCACCCCACCCTACTTATCCTCCCCACCAAAGGCTAGGCAGAACAGCCAGGTCTTACACTTACGTCGAAAAGAGGGGAGATCTGGGGCCAAGCAGGCCTCTAGTGTCAGGGAGTTCCACAGTCGTGGAGCAGCCACCGAGAATGCCCTCCCCATTGTGGCCCCCCAAGCAACTAGGGGCACCTCAAGGAGAGCACCTCCCGATGACCGCAGGGGCCAATCCAGGACCCAGGGAGTGAGGCAGTCCTGCAGATAGGTCGGGCTGAGGCCATTTAGGGCTTTATAGGCAAGCACCAACACCTTGAATCAAGTCCGGAAAACAATAGGCAGCCAGTGCAGCAATTGAAGAACTCGAGTAATATGTTCCTGGCAGCCCAGTCCCACCAGGAGACGGGCCGCCGCATTCTGCACCATTCACAGTTTCCGAACCGTCACCATGGGTAGCCCCACACAGAGCGCGTTACAGTAGTCTAACCTGGAGGTGTTGAAAGCATGGATGACAGTGGCCAGGTTGGAGTCTGAAACATACTGCTGAAGTCGACACACCAGATTAATGGTTCAGATACATGCTGGGGAGGAAAAGGGGCATTCTGTAAGCTGTTTGAAGTAATTTTCAGCTCCTTGGACAATAGAGAATTTGTTTCCCTGGGGAAACAAGGGTTCCTGACAATAGGAAAACAAAACAGTAAAAACTGGAGCTGAGTTACTGAATTTTTTCTCGAGTCACCATGACCTGAAGAGACATTGCTAACACTGTTTTTACAATCTATCGGGGGGACATTCACCTCTTTAGGGAAGGGAAAGTTTAGCTTTTGTACTTTGGCAAGCTTCCCCATTGCATTTTCCCTAAATGTGAGATTAATAACAGAAAAGCTTGGTCTCTGCCTATCACCTTATAAGCAGAGGGGGTGAGAACAGAAGTACTAGGTCACTCTGGTCATGCGCATAATGGTGCCTCCATTACTTGATTGAGGTTTCTGGAGTTTTCCTGTTACTTGGAAATTTGGAATGGGGGAAACAGAATCCCTGGTACATTTTGAATAGGACCAAGTTTCAGCTCTAAGATGAGAGGGCTGTATAGAAAAAAAAAAACACATTGGTGCCAGCAATACAGACATTCAGAAAAACAAAAGGAAGCAAGATTATTATGTCCCAGCACAGATGGTGCTCCAACAGTTAAAAAGCAAGCTTTATCTTTCTTTATGAAACATGAGGACACAAGGGAAAGGCAGGAAAGTGGAAAAAGAAAAAAAAGAAAAACACCACAGAATTCAGGTCAGCCAAAGGGTGAAAAACTTAACTCAGTTATTTTCAATTGTCTTAAAGAAAAGTAATTTGCTACCTCAAAGTAAAATAAAAGCTCAGCAAAGACTGTCAACCTAACTGAACATAGCTTATGATAATGAATGAAATACTGTGCTTTCAGTCTTGGAAAGTTGTCAGAAAGTCTAGTGACTCTTCCTGCAAAAATGTGTCAAGCAGTTTTCTTAGAATTAACTTCAGTTTGTGGTAAAAAAAATCAATCAATCCTGTAATCCCTGTACCTGAGGCAAACTCACACACCAGAAATAGCAGAAAGAGGCAGAGCACAGATTAACAAGCCTTGTAAATGGATTTATTTGAATCCCATTTACTCTAATTGAAATACAAGGCTATGGTGCACCAGGCCTTTGTTTAAGTAGCTTGTGCCATGAGTCTTTATTTATGAAGCTTAGGTTTTGGAAAATGAAGAATGTACACATGATTAGCTGCAGTGCAAACTTCCCCAAAGTTTGATCCCTTCCCTATTTCTGAACAACAGAAGAATGTCAGGCAACACATTACTTGTAAGGAAGGCACACACCCCAGGTCAGATGATAAACAGCAGACCCTCTATCTCCTGGGTCCCTGTCACAAGATTTGAATCAATGCTATTTGTGTCCAAGATAACGATCAGCATCTAAACTCTAGACTTTCATCACCTCTAGACTGGACGATTGTAACGCGCTCTACGTGGGGCTACCCATCGTGACGGCTCGGAAACTGCAGCTGGTGCAGAATGCGGCGGCCCGTCTTCTGGTAGGACTGGGCCGCCGGGAGCATATTACACCACTGCTCTGCTCTCTGCACTGGCTGCTGGTGGTTTTTCGGGCCCAATCAAGGTGTTGGTCCTGGCCTATAAAGTCCTAAACGGCCTAGGCCCTACCTATCTGCGGGACCACCTCACTCCCCAGGTGTTGGATCGACCCCTGTGGTCATCTGGGGGTGCCCTGTTCAAGGTCCCCCGAGTCTTCTGGGGGGGGCCTTGCAGGGGAGGACATTATTGGTGGCTGCACCACGGCTGTGGAACTCCCTTCTGGTGGAGGCCCAGTTGGCCACAGATCTCCCCTCTTTTGGGAGAAACTGTTAGACCTGGCTGTTCCGCCAGGCATTTTGTGGGGGAGATGAGTGAGGGGGTGGAGGG